>PKRV01000563.1:1700359-1857496 GCA_003709505.1 Hyphantria cunea
GGGCCCACCTCGCTGAGGTGCTGGACGATGCGGGCAGAGAGCACCCTCTCGAACAATTTGCCCGCCTCATCCAGCAACACGATGGGCCTGTAGGCCGCGACCGAATCGGCAGGCCGTCCCGGCTTCTGCAGCAGGACCAGCTTCCCGCTCTTCCAGCACTCAGGGAAGCGTCCGGACGCCAAGCTAGCGTCCAACACCTCCCTGAGGCGGTCCGACATGTGGTCGAGGGCTCGGGCCATCACTCGGGCTGGTACCCCGTCCGGCCCGGGGGCGGTGTTCTTGGATCGGATCCGTAGAACAGCCGCCCCTACCTCCGATTCCCTGACGGTCGGAATGTCTACCTCTCTGCCCCCGTCGTCTCCGACCGAACTGGTCATCGACGGGGGCGTGTGTTCCGCCCGCTGCGGGAATAATCCTAGTGTAACGATGAAGACACGGACTTGGCCCTATTTGAGTAAAAGCATTAATTAATAGTACTTACTACCATTATTCTATTGGTGCAAGCATAATAATATTCGTAATTTAAACACAAATACCTACAGTACCAATATCGAACAACAATCCAATACATCTAAACGAAATTCCAAAACATCTACCTACGAGAAACTTACTAACGAGAAAAGTAACGATCTAGATAAAATTGTTCAAGTTGTGTTAGCTACGCATTCAACTTGAAATTACGTCTCCATTTAAAACTCTAACTGAATAAACATTCGTACCTGCCCCAAAGGCAAATAATGCGTCCTTTTTATGTTTACAATTGTGAGTTAAATTTATTTCTATTTACATCTTTCAAATATAATTGTGTTCGAAGTTGTAGGGAGTATTAAAAAGTCAGTCAGTTTACATGTACGAAAGGACTTTTTTGATTTTTAAATATGGCAAACCTTAATTGATGAATTGTTAACGATCCTAGATAAAGTTAATTATGTGAAATTACACTGGTGAATATTATATTTCTGTATAAAATTTACTTTAAATTAAATTTAAATTACTTTTTACTTACCCATTTCATACCATAAACATGCTTATATATACATAAAAAATACAATTTTTTTTCAATTACACTCAGATACAATACACATGATGATGTTTATCGTGCAAATAATTTTTCTGGGTTGAAATCAAACCTATGACTTACTTACTATACTACTATTAACACTATTAACTATTATACTACTATAATACTACTGGTAACTGCATAACTTCTTTTTCATGTATCTGCCCACTAAAGTGACTTTACAGCCTGATGGAAAACATACGATGAATACAAAAGAGGCGGTCACCATGCCCATTGCGAATGCAGTCAATGCAAAAATGTAGCGAATTCCTCGTTTCTTAAGAAAATTTCTAAAATACTCCAAGTATAAGCGTTCTGTTTTAGACAGGTACTCTAGAAATTCACATAGTTTTTAAACTTACAGACGCGATCAATATTGATCAAGTATACTTGTGTTCAAAATAGAATATCACGAAGAGTTGGAGAGTCTAAGCAAGCCTGTCTAAGTTCACGAACAATCTGCAACCAACAGAACTTGTCCATTACGTGATCAGCTTAATCGATTATATAGAAAGCTTCAATCGGTTATAAAATATATTCAATGCCATTGTAGCTTACTATGTTAGATTGTAGTAGTAAATTGTTTAGTTTTGATGTTTGATTTTCTGTTGGAAAATCTTTGATTATTTAAGTAAAGATTGTTAGGTTATTATTATTAGTACTAAATGATTTTACTAGGTGTGACTGATTTACACTCTAAAAATTATTTTCTAATTCTGGTGTCACTGGCCAATATAGTTTTGAATAATACTGTATAGGCCTGTGAATCACATACCCGTACATGTTGTTAAAAATTTTTAAGTTTTTGTACTTCTATAATAGATTATAGGTATAAATGTATATTTTGAAAGTCGTGGCTTAAATATGTGATAGCCAGGTCTCATACAAATAGTGTGGAATAGTTTTCGTCAGGAGCGCATGTTTCACGCGTGTGCAACGCCCATGAGTAAACATCAAATGCCGACCGCGTCATTGCGTAGTGTATTGTCATTCATTGTTTAGTGTAGGCGTTAAAATACGGGTTTTTTTCTGCTTTCGCGAAATCAGTTCAGTAGTAAATGCCTGAGTAGGGCAACTGTGTTTAAATGGGCCAAATCATTCAAGGATAGCCGTGAATCCGTTGAGAATGAGCCGCATGATCGTCGGCCGCGATACAGCGTCACACCAGACAACATTCACTGTGTAGAACAACTTATTTAGGAGGACCGTAGGATGAATGCTCGAGATATTTCGACTGAACTCGGCATCAGTATTGAAAGTGTAGAGTTTGTCATCCACGAACACATTCAGTATCGCAATATATCGGCGCGATGAGTTCCTAAAATGTTGAACTTCGAAAAAAAAATTTCCGCGCGTCTTACGCTCAATACAATATCGGTAGTGGAACAAGACCCCTTATAGTCCGGATTTATCACCCTGCGCCTACCACATGTTTGGACTAAAAGTGAGAGAAGGAGGTCAAAGATTTTCCAAGTTACCTTAGAAATTCTTCGATACCGGCATTAAAAGGCTTTCGGAAAGTTGGACAAAATGCGTAATTAGTGAGAGAAAGTACCTAGAAAAACTGTAATTTTTCGTAAATTTCTTGGCAGTGTTAATTCTAAATTTAAAAGGCATTTATCTTCATCATATTTGAACCGTCCAACTCTTGTCTCTCAGTAAACACCTAAATTATCTTAACGATTTTCACGTGTTTTTAAATGTGTGTTTTGCTGGCGTGCCTAAGATAGGACAGTTAACCTCACGCTTAGATCAATAGGAGTCAAGCATGATTAAAAAGAGACCCAGATCAAATTGCGAGGGTCAGCTAGTTTCATATATTTTAATAACAATAATTATTATTATCATTTCATTGGGCAAGAATGGTTCTATACCTATTTGACAAATTTTATTCAAAAGAATGCTAAAAATTCTCTTTACGTAACGTCGAATATAGGAATCAATGGGGAATAAACCATAATACTTAAGCATATGGAAGTTCATAGAAAACCTTCGTCTTAGTAACGGAAAAATACACCCCGAGAGGTGAAATGTATAAAAGCCTGTTGAGTATGATGGACATTGTGACCTCTATTCATATGGAAATGAAATATAAGGGTTCAACGGATAAAATATACAAGTTCATTGTAAGCTTTGCACACAGCAAACCTAACTTATGAGCAGAAATAATGTTTCTTGTCGCATTTTAAATGTAGTTTTTTTCCGTTTTTTTTTTGTAGTTAGTAACCTAGAGATATTTGAAGCCTATCTAAATAATAAGTATTTTACAAAAAACCTAATAATAGTTTTCATTTCAACCATAGAGTAGCAACCAAAAAGAGAACTTTCATAGACTTTAAAACTACTTTATCATAGTCAATGGATCTATACATATTAATACTTATTAAAAACCTAAGAAATTCATGGACAATATTTTGGACAGCCTTGGTTCTGACAAACCAGCAGATGTTGATGGCAGACGAGAAAAACTTGTCGTTCAACTTGACCATGTTCTGGGCCGCATTTTTCAATGGGGCTGTAAGAATCTGGTCGAGTTCAACGCCAAGAATACACAGGTGTGCGCGTTCTCAGCCAAAAAGTCTCCATTCCTTCCACTTTCCACTTTTCAGTGCACTCAAATGCCATTACAAGGTAGGCTCGCTATCCTGGGCATGGATATCTGCCGAGACCTCAACCCACGCGAATACGTTGAGAGTGTCACTAAAGCGGCCTCGCGAAATCTAGGTGTGTTAAACAAGGTGAGACGGTTCTTCTCACCCGAGCATCTGTGTCTTCTTTACAAGACCCAGGTTCGCTCGTGCGTGGAGTACTGTTCTCACCTTTGCGATGGTGCCGTACACTACCTGTTTGACGCTCTTCACCGGTTGCAGCGGCGAGCAATCCGTATTATCGATAGTCCCGAAGCCACCGAGACCCTTGAGCCTCTGCGGTTGCGTAGAGATATCGCCTTCTTGGCAGTCCTCTATCGCCGCTACCATGGAGAGTGTTCTGAAGAGCTCTTCCGACTGATCCCCCCCTCTCCCTTCCTCTACAGAACAACACGTGCCGGCCTTGGATGTCACCGCTTTAAGGTGGAAGACATACGTTCTCGTACTCATCGCTTCGGTGCTTCCTTCCTGTGCCGAACAGTCAAAACCTGGAACTCACTACCAGCGCACGTGTTTCCTTCCTACTATGATCCCGGGTCCTTTAAGCGGGGCGTGAAAAAGCATCTCACCAGGCCGCCATAGTGTGGGTCACCATGCTGCACTGTTCTTCTTCGCATTGAGGATGTTGACCACCAATCTTGGATTCTGCTCATGCTTTCCATCAGGTAGGGCAGAGTTATTTTGGCAGCTTAAACATAAAAAAAAGAAACATTTAAAATATCTGTTTCATATATTATCTTGGGCATGAGTACTTTTCAAATAGGTCAACACAAAGTTTCTTTTAGCCTCTTCAAATAGTTGTTTGCGTCTATTTGCGTTTTGCTGTTCTTGAGGTCTCTCTTCTATTTCCGGGTCGGACCAAATGGTTGTATATCTGCAAAAAATAATTTTTATGATATAATTTACGTTTGCCCTCAAACAAATAGACGTATCGCCTGATAATAAGAGATAAGAGAGAGAGACCACCTCTCATTTTGCCTTTTAAAAAGGAGAAAGCTCTTTTTTTGAAGGTTTCTAATGATCTACAAACGTTGCTATGAAAGTTTGGATCTTTTTTTCTAATCTAGCTGTCGTACCACAAGCTCAGCTTAGCTTGAAGCTAGATGATATTGTGGGTCAGATGTCTGAAATTTTTACAATTATTATTTATTAATAATAAAAACATAAAAAGTAACTCAAAGAACTGAACTATATTGATATAAAGCCACACAGTACGCACCAGCTTTCAAATAAAAAAAGAATCATTAAAATCGGTTCACTCAATCGAAAGTTCTGAGGTAACGAACGGAAAAAAAACATTCGCATTGAGAACCTCCTCTTGGTTAAAAATTTAACTCTGTGAATAAGAGAAGTTAAAGAATTTCTGTTTTTATATAAATACAATATATTTATTATGTTGAAAAAGCTTATGACAAATCTCATTTCAATACTTAGAATGTCACGTACGTTGCAAACAGAATAGACAAATACACGATTTCTATAAAAGATCAAAAACCTTCACGAACGAATTCCCCATATTAATCACAAAATCCTAACACAGATTGTCGCAATTTTAGGTATTCACAATCCGGTAGAATATTTTCCAAGTCGATAACGCTTGCCATATGACGCGACAATTGCTACAATGATCTCTAAAATCTTTTATATGTCTAGATTCATCTGCTCGTGAAATATTGTGGCCAGTATTATATTTTTGCTATGCGACGGAAAACATCTGTATTTTATAGTAGTAAAAGAGAAACGCTGTCGATTCCTTTATTATATAACTCTTTTCTTATTATGTAAAAATTTATGAAAACATTCATAACCAATGAATGTCATATTTTCTAACCGAAGTCTTACTTAGCACACTGCTCAGAAAACCAGGATGAAAATAAGAGAATTTCAAATTTATATAGCTTTTATATCAAATTACAGATTTAGTGTACAATTAAGAATTACCTTAAACGGATGAAATGAAAAAACAATTAACGTAATTCTTTTCACTTGGTTTTTAGTAACACGTACTCGAATTCGTTGCTTAAAATATTTACGATTTTTATTTTTTTTATTTGGTTTATAATTTTTATGGAATAGTAAAAAATTTTATCACAAAAAGAGTTAATTTATTTTTCATAAAGAATGGAGCTCTAATAAGGATATACCTAAATCGAAGAATGTTGAAAAAAAATCACTATAATACTTTTAGTAGCCTATTAGAAAGTCATCACATCATCATACTAGTAAAAGTTTGTTGAAATTTGAATTCCAACTATTAATTTATGAAAAACACTATTAATATAATCCAAATCCCGGCTCCATAATTGCATAGAACGTCATCTGCCACGCTATTAGAGAAGGCTCATTGCAAATAATGCGCAAGTGAGCCCCTTGGGTTCTGTGGCTGGCACTGACAAGTCTTAGAGCTAGCTTGTAATTATGTATCATACCCAAGTTGTGTTCGCTACTAATTTAGACAACAAGCAATTAGAATTTATGTTAAATGGTTTACTTACGTCCTGGGATTTTCAGACTCACAGGACCTAATTAACTTTAAGTGAAAATATAAGATTTAGCACGCTGTAAATTTTGATTTTACGTGATAAAGAATAAATTATGAACTTTTTAATTCTTTCTTTCTGTCATACTTAGTTTAAATGACCTAAAGCGGAGAGTGAATTTGATTTTCACCCAGGACAGATAAATAATTGTGTGATTCTGTTGATCGTTTGTTCTATGTCTGAGTGTAATTCACCTAAAATATTTATGAACTTAGAAACACATTAGTGTGTTATTAGCAGTCTGGCTACCTATAAAACAGGCTTTTTTATATATTGGCCTGACAAAGTGACTCTATTCTGCCTGATAGAAAGCATGAGCAGAATGTAAGAGTAGTGGTTACCATTTTTATTGGTAATCCATTGAATTCAGATTGCAGAGAGAACATTGTTATGTTGCATAATGACCTATACTAAAGCAGCCTAATGAGATGCTTCTGCATTATTAAGCCTCCGGCTCTGCCTAGTTTGGGGTTTGATTAACATCGTTTGAGATTTGTTAAGGTATAATTACTGCTCTAATTACTTTTCCTTTTTTACGATTGCGTACCCAAAGAGTAAAACCGTATTACTAAGACTTCGCCGTCCATCTGCCTGTCCGTTCGTACCCGGCTGTGTCTCATGAACCGTGATAGTTAGACAGTTGGAATTTTCAGAGATGATGTATTTCTGTTGCCGCTATAACAACAAATACTAAGAAACAGAATAAAATAAATATTTAAGGGGGCTTCCATACAACAAACATGATTTTTTTTGCTCGTTTTCGCTCGATATTGATAACGGCAACAGGTATACGCTTGAAGTGTACAGATAATAGTACAAAACCCTTCCTGCGCGATTACGACTTGTACTTGGCCGATGTTTAATTAAATAATGTAGATGTATTACTAGATCAATGCTAAAATGTCTTTTATCACAAAATATATGAGTCTTTGTCATAAAAACTATCAAGGTTAAACAGAATTTTCCTTAGGTTTATAAACAAAGTTCATGGAGGCATGCAAATAAATCTTACACTAACAAAATTGTAATGTCATATCAAGGTCTATCTGTCCTTGGTTGTACTCAGGTACGTAGAAAAATATAATACAAAGGTATTTGAAATACAAGAATGAAAATTATTTTAAATAACTAACCGTTATAAGCTGATTCCAATTTCTTCGAAGATTTTACCAAAAATTGTGAAGAGATACAAGCTTCTACCGAATCAAACATTTTAAAACACTAAGCATTTACTAGTTATGATGCTAAACTTCCACAGCAGGACATTGAAGCCTTCTCTTTTTCTCAAGTTGCCTCCAATGAGATTAAAAACATAATCCAAAATATAACATATAAGGCTTGGGTTGTGATGAAATAAGTCGCACTATGTTTGTCACCAACTCCATTATCTTCTTCTATAATTAATTATTAACTTCTCTCTTTACTCCGGATTCTCCCCAGACACGTAGGGCAGAGAATATGTTCTGCTTCTTCCAAAAATCCTTAATCCTTCTCTCCCGAACCATTTCCGACCAATATCAATCCTTCCTTTTCCATCCAAAGTCTTAGAGATTTATGTTCATCAAAAACTCTCTAAGTTTATTCGTCAAAAAAAAATCCTCAGCTCATTTCAATAATGATTCAGACCTGACCGTAGCACGGTAACAGCTATACTTAAAATTACTAGTGACATTAGGAATGGTCTGGAGGACGCAAAGTTACTGTACTGGTCCTGATTGACTTCTTTTACGCCTTCAGCTCAGTTAATCACGACATCATATTATCTATCCTCACTCACTACATGGTCTCCACCGAGACACTGGAATGATTTTCATCTTATCTTCGGAGGCGTCAGCAGTTGGTCTACCTTAGGTCACTCCAACTTAATGATGCTTTCTGGCGTCCCACAAGGTGGCAATTTATCTCTTCTCCTTTTCTCTACCTATTTTCAATGTTTATCAACCTTATTACTCTCGATCTTCAGTGTGCGTATCATTTGTATGCGGTAACTACCCTTTACTTTTTCTCAATAACCCTACAGCTACCACTTGTCTCACTTCACGGCTTAAATCCTTGAATTCCAATCATGACGGAGATCTTCACTCCAATAATAATCTTTTAGTCCTGTGTCCAAGACACACCTCTGCTCTTGTTCACTCTTTCTTTGCTGTACAATCTATTCTTCTATGGAATGTGTTCCAAACTAAGATCAGGATGTCATCAATTCGTGACAAGTTTAAAGCCAAAGTCCGAGAACTTCTCAGAAAACAGCTGACAGAAGCATCGTCATGATTTCAGATATTTTTGTATTGTTATAATTATTGAAGTTATTTACTATATTATTATATTTATATTATATTTATATAATTATTATATTAATAATTGGTGTGTTCATGTATGTATTTTATATAGCATTGTTACTTATAAACCCATAAATTAAAGTAATTTTTTTTAAATGTAAAAATCGCGCCCGAAAAGTCCGCCTCGTGCATTTGTTATGCAGGAAGTATAAACAAAATAAAAAATAAAAAAATACAACCCATGTGTGTATGTATCTGTGTGTGAATAATTGCATTAGACAATTGCACACATAACGTAATAAATGATTGAGCGATCGCCTCACCGCTTCTTACTGCACCCAATATTGTTCTGTGGGACACGTATGAGGGACTAAAACCAACACTCAATTTGTGTAAAACAAATTGTTTTTTTTTTAATCTGGATATTCTTTGTCCATCTCATAAATGTTTATAAAGTCCAACCGGAGACAAGACGTATTGCTAGAGAAAGAGTTTTCTTTAAAAGAGAAAAGAAATAACAACATTAGAACTACATTTTCCGCGCATATTACTTCTGTTGTCAACTGTGTATTCAAGGAACCGATTCCTGCTGTAAAGCTTAAACTTGTTTGTAAAGAAAACTTCTCAGCCAGTTTTCGACTTTAGGAGCACGCTGCAACATAATCCGTCCAGCGCGGCTTAATGGAACCGTTTGTAGGAAGCTTTGTAAACAATGTTGATTTTGAGTAAAACGTTGTTTTATTTAATAATATCTTGCAAAAGGTTGGTAATTCTTGAGATTTTACAATAATTGTAGCAGTCAAATATATTGCCAGAAATTGAAGACACCAGAAACAACTAAACTGACTTTTAAAATGTTTTTATCTCATGATACACATTTCAATAATTTTAAAATATTAGAACTGTTCCAATTATCATAAATATGGATTACAACATGTATTATAAATGCTACAACTTACAATGTGTACTGTTGCTACATTACATAATATATTATAATGAATATAAACCTATCACCCATTACCAAAGTAAAATATTTCATTTCCGAAATTTTTCATCTTCATTTTTATAATCATACAAGTTATAGATTTAATAAAAAAAATAATCTCTCTGCTAAACACCAACTATAACACAAGAAGATCTATAGATATTGTTTAAACAAAGGTTTTAAAGCTCAAAGGATAAATAATTACCGAAGTAAGACAAGTGATATTTAAAAAGAAATTTTGCATGAGACAGACAGTAACTTAACCTAAATTTTGTTGGGAAAAATGAGAGCAAGCAGCAAATCCTGAGAGAGTCTTCATTAGGCACTATATCGAACTGTAGGTTAAATAGAATAACTATGGTAAGCACGAAGAGAGTAATGTTTATTATGCAGGAACTCCTGCTATTCAATACTCTAATACTACATGGTAATGTGTGGCTTATGATACTGATTTACATTATATATCCTAAAATCTATCACTACTATGCATATTTTTTTTTCTTTTTATTTTTTTATATATTTAAGCTGCCAAAATGACTCTGCCCTGCCTGATGGAAAGCATGAGCAGAATCCAAGAGTGGTGGTCACCATCCTCAATGCGAAAAAGAACAATGCAGCATGGTGACCCACACTATGGCGGCCTGGGGGGAAGGGGGATGGTGAGGGGGATAGGGTGCGTTGGATTGGGGTATGGGCCACCGGTATCCTCACTCACTCGATGAAACACAGCGTAAGCGCTGTTTCCCACCGGTTTTCTGTGAGGCCGTGGTATCACTCCGGTCGAGCCGGCCCATTCATGCCGAAGCGTGGCTCTCCTACGGTTAAGTGCATATAATCACGTCTTAATCTTAACGAAATACAGAGTCTCCGAATACTAAGAGTTCAATATAGACTCATGTCTGAACTATGCTGAGATAGCTGGTCAGGCTTATCTATGTATAAATTCTATCGATTACTTCAAACATTATATGACGTAGGAATAGCACCAATTGTCCTGTTCACCAGAATGAAGCCACTGCCACCTAGGAACCGTATAATCACTTACCATCGACCAGTCTATCCGTTTGCCCGCCATACCAAAAAGAAAAGAACACGAAGAGTCCAGAATTGAGTTCCCCTAGTTTTGCCGTCTGATAGAAAGGTCTTTAGAGTTGAAAACTATTAAACTAAAGTAAACATTTACTTTAACTGATTCTCGTCGGTAGCGTATTGACTTAATATCAAATTTAAACCCCAGCTACAAAATTAGATCCGTTTTCTATTAAAACTATATAACTACCATTCTAATTATACCGGTATCGTTGAGCTGTGTTTCAATAACTATCAGTTTACAGAGTATCTAAATATGTTATATATTTCAGCTTTAAATCTAAAACTTGATTAAGTTGTTGCGAACTATCAAAAATAGTACTATGTTATCTCTACGCTACACAAAGCAGAAAAAATACATTCATATTTATAAATCTTAATCTTCTTAGAATATGGTCATTGTTTTTATTTATTTAGAATGTAAGAAATAAAACAAAACGTACGTTTGTAATAAAAATATTCACCTATTAACTTAAAATCCATTATCGTAACTCCATTTTGAGTAACTAATTTTTCATTCATTATTTGGACAATAATAACATTTTATAGTGTAGCTTGCGATTGCGATTAAACACAAATAGTATGCGATCGTTTGAAAGGTCATCGTAGCGAAAAATATCTACATGAAATTTAGACTCAAAATATTTGGTTAGCGTGGTATCTTCCCATAAAGATATGCATTCGCGTGTTACTCACAGGGGACCACAATTTTATTTTGTTACTCGTCGAAGAAAAGGTGAATGTAAGTTATGAATTATTCATAGGCGTTACGTGCCACAAATCTAATATGACGTAAACGAACTGAGAATTGTATGAACGATCTCACCGAATGAATTATACTGACAAATACTAGATGCAAATAATATTTAAAATTATGCGTTCAATATCTCTCTGCAATTTGAAATACACACAGGCGCAGTTCGGAGAGGAAATGTTCGCCAAAAGTTGTATAAGTCCAATGAAAAGATCTAAAAATTAATGACATTAAAATCAATTTTTTGGCAATTCTTCCTATTGCCTGCCTCGGTGACACAGAGTACGCGTATGTGACTGCGGTGCCTCAGGTATCAGGATCGATTCTCATGTCTATATGAACTTCAAATATTTCTTTCGGAGTTACGGTGTTTTTTAGATATATAAATATGTTCTGTCTGACAGATAAACAGACAGAATGTGTGTATGTATATTGGAGCTGTGAAAAAATCAAACTTCTAAGCTAACGCAATCAGATTTTCGTTACTCGCAAGGGAATCAAAACCTACAGGGTACTTCCAGTGAACTCAGAATTTTCAAATTTGTTACGAATCAACGTCTTATAGCACAGATAAAGGGAAAAATTTAAAATAAAGCTTTTTACGGAACCCTCACTGCGCAAGTCCGTCTCGCACTTGTCCGTTTTTTTAATATGTTTGTAATAAAGTAGTGTAACACATGATAAGGTAATCTAAAATAATTTCTGAACATATTTTAATATAATTGGTTAATCTAAATAAAATAACTCTCTCTAAAATTTTAACTTGCGATTGCGATTAAACACTAATAGTATGCGATCTGAGAATAGGACCTGTTTTACCATCATCCAAACCACTCTATAGAAATGCATTTCAAAAATAATGCATAATAAATATACAATATTTAAACTATTCAAGACACTTGAAGAAAGATAACTACTTGGGATAAAAACGATCGAAGAGTATTGCAATAGGCGCACGACACTGTGAACTCTAATTTCATATTTCTTATCTAACAGTTACTAACTAAAAAGCAAGTAAAATCCATTGTTCAGTTTCAGATGGATTTAGCCTGTAAACTTTACTCATATAAGGTTTCATTAAAAAATAATTCCTTATCGCCAAATGCACTGCATTCGTTGTGCTACAGAATAGACCTGACAAAAGAGCTTGTCCAAGCTTCAAAGCACAATAGGCTTAAAGCAATAATTTGAAGCACGATGTGTGAGCTCTTCACGTCAGTACTAAAATATTATAATTAAACGTATATCTAAACGTTTTCTTGAAAATGAATTGCGTTTTTGTAGAAAATAATTTATAATTATATAATTGACTAGTCTCTGGTACGTGTGGTCGGAATTAAATGTTGCAATTGATTAGAACAGACGCAAATAATGGATAAAATGGATTGTATGTCGTATCCATATTTGAGCTAAATCAGTTCACATGTTTTGGAGATTTGAGGCGTACACAAACCTACTTAACATTTGTATCAACTGTCAAAACATACATATATATTTTGTTGCTACCTTAGGAAATCATACATTACTATCGTGGCACAATTTTTAGTTTTAAAATCAGTTAAGTGTCCATATTATATCCATACTAATAATATTATAAAATTGAAAGTAACTCTGTCTGTTTGGCTTTTATGACTAAACCGCTGAAATGTGTTAAATGAATTTCGGTACAGAGGTAGATTGGACCTTGGAGAAAGACATATCAAAAATGAATACTAACTATTAACTGCATATATGAAAGTCAGATGTATTATTTTAATGTCCTACAAAAGATTTTATTGAATGATGAGGATACAATTAACCGCAGGCTATCAATAAAATACCGTCGGCTTTCAATATAACAGATCCCAGTTCATTACTTAACAAAGTTGGAAGTCGGTGGAGTGATTGTGTGCAAATTTAATTCAAGGCCTGACTCAGTGATTCCGAACGATGAATGCTTAATGCATCGTGATTGGATATATTGTGTGATAGCCTCAAACTTTGCTGTCTGTGTGAATGTATGTAATTTTATTTTAAAACTTAATTAAATTTAAGGCAAAAACGTCCAATTTTAATATTAATACCTTTAGAGACAGATTACACGCCTTGAATCCTAAACCAAGCAGAGTCTGTACCATAACAAACAAAATTCACAAATATCTCGATTTTTTCTTAATAGATACATAACACTCATGTGTAAATTAGAAACAGATGAAAAAGATGAGACTCGTTACATAATTAATAAATTACTTATTCCAACTACAAGAATCCAGTTAGCTGTTAATTATAATTCTGATATATTTGTTACTATTTTATATCAGCAGGTCTGTGATGTAATATAAATTAATCAAAATTGTACCCATATTAAAGATAGAATGAGACCATACTCGGAAATGCTTATGCAAACGTTACTCTTTTTGTAGAATTGGGTCTTTTATTTGGATTATGATCTGATTCATAATAATGGCCGAAATGACATGAGCTATATTAAAATAATTTTATCTAAAGTTGTCATATAGTCGGGTTATAGATTTTTAAACTTTTTCTTGTCAAACTGCTTTTTTCATGGCCAATATATTTAATTAATAAAACATTTAGTGTCCCAAATCGTCCATTATTTTGTATACGCTGTAAAAAGATGGTGTATAGTTAAGAAACAGATCGAAGAACTTGAATTATATAGTAGCAATAATCAATATGCTCTTGAAACACCCAAAGGGACGAAAGTTACATTGTTCTCCTGTCTTTTAGTATAATATCTTGTGCGTCTGTGGGGATTGTTAGCTAGCTTTTATCGAGAATTCGATCTTCTCAAGAACATATTTTAAAAAGAAACTTAAGTATGACTTCAGGACCTGATTGAAAAAGTATATTTTTATTAGAATTTTAATATAATTATGAAAGATTACTACGAAACTAAAACATCTTATTGTGTTCTGTGCGAATTTGGATATTACGTCGTTAACATGAATACAGAATAATACGAAAATTCGGTTCGGGGACTTACAAAGTTACCTTCCATATATTTTCTTGCAAAACTACTCACATATAATATGCAATGTTTATTTTGAAGTATAACATATTAAAAGATGAGAGAAGACGCTATGAGTCTTTAAAGCTATTTTGCTATGAGGAAGATAATGCAGAAGGAGCCGTGGAAGGTGATTTGACATCACCTCGTTCGGCAAAAAAAATGATCAAAGAACATTATCTATCTTCCTAAGTTCTGATTTGCCAAAAATGTTATTTTTTATTATTATTATTTTTCATTCATTTATATCGAAAGTGTAGATATTGTATGTATTTATGTATTTATTTGACTGTACTAATGTGTAACACTAAATTTTTTATTGTTAGTATTTATCTTAATTGAATGATTTCCTTTAATTATTTTTTTTTCACACCAAATTACCCATGACTTCGAATTTCTACAGTCAATTTGTCCATCTAAAGGTTGCCTGGAAGAAATTGCTTTTTAGCGATAAGACCGCCATTTGTACATGGTCGTTTATATGTTATGCACCTGAATGTAAGCTGTTTTAACTGGTGTACAATAAGGTTTATTCTATTCTATTCTAAATAGAATAGGCTTAACAGTACAAGCATTTTTCGGCGTCGACGAATAGACGTATCGCGGACCATCCAAGTTGAGAAAGAAACCTAACCAAAATCCATTCTTATATTATAAATTTGAGAGTATTTTGTCTGTTTATCTGTTAAGCTCTCACTACTAAACTGCTGCTTCCATTTCAATGAAGTTTAGCACGGAGACTAGGATATTAAAGGAATGACATAGGGTAAAAGGGATTGTTACCCCAATTTCAGATAAAGCTTTGTTATTAAAAAAAAGTACTTTTTATAACTAATTCACTATGTATATCAAAACATAGATTTTTCATTTTTCATTTTTACTATCATAATTATAAAATTTTTTTAGTAAAATCTTTTTTTTGGACCTCTCAAAATCGGATAGTTGCCAACTGTGGTGATAGTAGCCTAGCCTAGGTAAAAATATGTAGACTTATATTTACCTGTCTATTTTTTTAATAAAATTAAGTTTATAACAATCCAAATAATCACTCTTTATTATTGACTGAAGTCCGTTATTCTAGGTACGTATCACAATGTAAATGAACATTATAATATGGTGTTTTGTATTAACGTTTTAAGCTACATAATTACAACAAAAATATGCTTTAAAGCAATTAAGTATATGGCCAGCCACTATTAATTAAATATTGTTATTTGTTTCATTGATAGAACAATATAGCAACGAACTTTGGAAACAAAGCCAGCTATCACAAGATAATATAATTTTTTAACCAGCCTTTTTAGTTTCACAATAAGTATCCCATTGAGGCAACTATCCGGCTTTGACTTTTCTTTACTCGAATAACCGAGATACACGCATGTGGGGTCACCGCGCCAGCAAAAATTATTATTACTATTAAATAAATATAAGAGTTGTAGATGTTTTAACATCCTCACATTAATCTTTTTGCAATTCTGACCTTTCTTTGACACGTTTGACAATACATACTTTTTACGTCTGTGCCTTAACAGCGAAAATATTTACGCATTTGTACATGTTTCTATACGTTGTGGGCGCTTACTCATAATAACTATGCAGCGCGTGATCCGCCCACATTGTACTATTGTACTTCTAAAAAGTTATTTCTAGTCATATTTTATACTATAATATATATTGGCTGATTATGTATACTTGCATTGTGAATTTAAAAATCAAAACAAATCTATGTCATAAAGTTAGGATAAGGGATAATAAATATCTAATCATGTTAGGATTTGTTGAGGTTGACGCGGCTTCATACAAACATCAAACTTGATTAACAATTTCTATCGCAGGTGAGCGATAATCCAATAAATATATGTACCTGTACTAAGGAGGCACAAGCGTTTTATCTTTCCTCCTCCCCCTCTCCTCCTTGTACTTCTGAGGGCATGAACAGGCTGGCAAAATACTTGTATGCTTCACAGGCATCCTGTAATTCTGCTAGGTACTTTGCACATGATCGTATTTCCGTAACTAGGCAAAGACTGTACTATAGTATCCAGATTAATTTGTAAAAAACTTACACACATGGATTCTGTACTAGTTATTACTCATATTACGTTAAATGAATTACTGGATCAGAGAGAGCTAGACACAAAAAAAACAGTGTGATCTGTCATATTTTATCATTTACGCCTCACTTCTTATTAGAAGCGATAAATTATACTATTAGAAAAGTGCTGAAGGTTAATCAAACAATACTAACTTGTTCAGTATCTTTTTCAAGTAATAATGTAGAATTTTTGATACTCATTATTTAGTAAATAAGTGGTCGTACTATGCTAAAAAGAAAACACTGAAGTACGTAGTACATTATTTATTTTTAGAAACTAAACTTAACTTTAATATAGCGCACTCTGTGCTATGCTTTAAGAACTAAAATTCTATTTAGACATGTTTGGCACATTGCGCTATCTTTTAGGGAATAAAAGAAGTAACGTTAGAATCGAGGAATAATTAATGTGTCTAAAATTACTATATCTCTATAGCAAAATAGTATTCATATGAATGTTATGATAAAAACTGTGACGCTTATTAAATTTAACAGTGACCTAAACTTGTTAGTAATTCTTTTTTGCTACTGTCTACTAGATGTCGCTTTTAACTTGTTACAAATAATTATTATCTCTAACAGAGGTTCTGATTAGAAACAGCCGGGCGAAATGTTTCCGTCTGTTAAATGGATAAGAAGTATATTATATTACATTTAATGCGAAGAATCTTTTCTAAATTTATAATACGATGTAGCCCAGTCAGAATTTTTTACGAAACCTATATAATATTAATGTTAGGGTATTTAATGTTTATATAAGTAGGTAACATAACTTTCATCCATTCAAGAAATAGGTGATGTTAATTTCTAATATCATCTTACGACTATTATAACACATACTTATTTAATATTGTGTAAAGATCTAAATACACCACATTTCTTGTTTTAAGTGGTTTTTTTAGGGTTCCGTAGTTCACCTCTCGGAATGCTTATAGGATCGTCATGTCCGTCCGTTCGTCGTCGGTTTACTTTTCTAACCGTTAGTGCTAGAAGTGTGTACTAATAAATTTGTATGGATATGTGTATTTACTATGTCAAGAAAGTACTTAAATAAAATCTCTAGAAATATTAGAAGTAGTATATTTTTTCCCGTCTACTGCATAGTGTGGGGTATAAGTAGACAGGTGTTTTGAAATCATTGAGAGGTTACTACGGCGATTTTTTGATTAGGGCATCTGTTTGAGCGACATTAAACTCAAGAGATCAACACAACTCAGAAAATCGAAAATAAATTTATGAAGGTAGTCCATGTGCTGAACTTTCAAGGAAAATTATAACGGCTAAAACAACTTTATTACTTTAGGAGTTACAAGAGGCCTAAAATGCAAAATGCGCGAACTTGAAACTTCGCAAAAAATTAAAGAAATATTAAGTGAACATGTAAATTATTCAAAATAAAATCATAACAAATGGGTGAGTATGGAACCTTGTTTCTTGCGTGGCCTGACAGGCACTTGGCCGGTTTTTTTATTTTTGATAGCCGTACTTATGTGGCTGGAATTTGGATTATCGAATAAACGAGTCGAATAGTGAATTTTTTTAAACGTTGTCTACATTTATCATGGATATATGTAACGAGTGATACCTATCATCATATGTAACGAGACTAAAGCATTTTTGTTATAAACATTTATTCATTAACCTATTTTTAGCAACTGGTTAAGCTTACAAAATTAACTATTTTTTAAGTAATATGAGTGAATAATATGCCCGATAGGTTTTTGCACATAAAAAAAATCGCCTTGCTTTTCTCATTGTTCATCCGCTAAATCCTCTCATTCTCAAAAATTTAAAGTCTTTCATTACGAATGTTTTCAAAGGAATACGTTATAAAATCTTATTACTTATCGCTTTCAGTATAAAAAAACAATATTAAGGAACTGATAAATGTAATTTTTAAGTTTATAAACTAAATTTAAAGAGATTCTTAAAATTAATTGACTAACGAAATATATTTTGAAACATTTCGAAATCTCGACTATAGATTGACTGACTGACAAGAAAACATTCATCAACATTGTAATAGGCACCTAGTACACATACATGCATAAACCTAGGTATCGTGTCATTACAGTAACGATCAATTACGTCACCACATCAGTTATTTTCAAAGTTAAGCAAGCAGTTAAAATTAACGACTTACAACAAACCAGCCATTTAAATAAATACTTACCTACATACAACGTTACCTCCATTCGCCGCCATAGTTGCGCCTGCGCCGCCTCCCGTTACCAGCCAATACGCATGCGTTGCATTCGCATATAATGACATGCAAAATTACCCCTCTGGGCATAGCGTACGGTGAACTAAATTGTATGTTGTTTATAGAAAACCGTGGCCCTATTATATCTTATATACTTCACTCGTAGTATACTTTTTAAACATTCATTGGATCTCAAATATCCATTATAATTTCTGTATATTCCTCTAGAACTCCTAGCTTGGTATACTTTGAATTAATTAACACTCAGGTTAATTTTTAATTGTTACGAACCGAACGGTTTATATAGATGAAAAGCGATCAGTTTGAATAAGTCAAATAAATTAGCATAGAACATATCGTTTTCTAGGAGGAGATTTTTTTTTTCCAAAGATGGTCCCATTTTATCTTATTCATATTTATTAAAATTAATATTTCAAACTTAATTTTATAACGACGAGGACTTAAAAACTAGAAGATTTCAGAATTGAATGTTGCTATTGAAGCTGATATCATTCGGCTAATTGCCATCTGATCCAATGATCTTTTTCTAAATGAAAAAAAACAGTGCTACAACTTAGATATATTAAGAAAAGTTGAGAAAAAAAAGAACTATCATCATATCATATTTTAATATGTATTATTTATCAACTGTACACTATAACATCCAAATTAAAATCATGAAGTGGCGTACTCGTACAACGAAGTAATTGCCTGCTCAATCCAAAAGTAAGTAACTAAAAGCAACACTTACTGCATAAATATGCATATATCACATTAAACATATGTTTATAACTAGGTTTTGCCAACGCAAACGGCTTTTGCGAATTTCACAGTAATCATTTTTCTGGATAGTTTAAAACCCGCCACACTCACAAATAGTATGGTTTTCTATTGGTTAATGATATTTAAAAATCGATTCAATAGTTCCAGAGATTATCAACTACAACCTCACAAACTTTATCTCTTTATAGTATTAAGTGTTAATAAATAGTACGGTAATCATCTTGTCATCTATCTAGTTGCGCGCAACAAGGCACGATATTCCTTATTAAAAATTAACGTATAATAACGACTCAGGCCAGAGCTTAACTACATAGTTAAAGGAGCCCAAGCAGTGGTCATCTGTTAGCTGTCTATCATTTATCCTTCTTGAAAATAAATTTCTTTTTACCAGAGCCAAAGTTGTTATCAGTGACAGTAGCCTTAAGTTTTAAAGGATTCCTTCTTTCATCATTAGTCTCACCAGTATTCATCTCCTGAGGCAAATTGCTTAGTAATTTTATCCACAAATGACATGTATCGAGTACAGGAATGTCATTTTGTAAATTGCGGTGCATTATTATTGATATAATTGGTTGGGGTCACGCAGTATAGGAATGTCGGTCGCCTTTTTAAATCTCATTAAAATCCGGTGTTATAATATCCTTGGATATTATTCCGTAAAGCTGTTTTCTGAGACATCGTTTGTTGTTTTCGAAATTCATAATCTGGACTACAAATTATATTTAACGAAACATTTACGTGCAAGATTTGCATAATTGGATTACTTTAGTCAATTGAGAGCCTACACTGTGTGCCAACACCCAATTTGCAAAGAAAAAATGTACACAAAAATATGAAAAGAAAGTCCTCCGAGAAAAGTAACTTCTAATAGAATTAAATTATTTAACGAGTCGCCTTATGTTGGTCATATTAAGTTACTGAATCTACTAAAATCAATAAACTTATCATCATATATAGTTGCTTATTAATTAATTGCAAAAACCTACTAAAGTAATACCACGGCCTCGCAGAAAACCGGTGTGAAACAGCGCTTGCGCTGTGTTTCACTGGGTGGGTGAGGATACCGGAAGCCCATACCCAATCCCTTCCCCCGTCCCTATCCTCTTCCCCATCCCCAAAAGGCCGGCAACGCACTTGTGACGTCTCTGGTGTTGCAGATGTCCATGGGCGGAGTCAATTGCTTACCATCAGGCTATACGTGTGCTCATTTGCATGCGATTCCATAAAAAAAACTTGCAGATTGTTATCTATTATCTTTTATATCTTTTAATAGATAATAATTATTGATAAACATATGTATATCTGATATATACCTATGTCCCTATCCAATAGTTGTAAAACTGAACTTTGTAGTTATTTACAGATAAGTTGACGTTAGTCAATCAAGGAACTTATTGGCTAGTGGTTAAACTGGACCTTCTTGTTTAGTATATATAGATGTCTTTGCCATGGCACAAAATTTGATCTATTCTCATACGTATTGTATTAATATATCAACAAACATTAAAATACTTACATGAAATAACATAGACAATATTGTGTTTGTATCTAGTTGTATAACACACACGAAAAAAAGCATTGATTCCTTCCTAATAACTTGTTTATGGATTTGAATAATTTGAATAGGTACATGTTTAATAGATACTGGCTTTGTAAAAAGTTGATAGGTGAAGGTCAAATGTAGAATTCTCTTCCTACGACGGTGGTTGCAAGGTTTTATATTTTTTATAAGGTCAGTAATTATTACAAAGCTCCTTTGATATTTTAGTTAAGAATTGAATTCCTTGGAATGTTATGTATAGAATTTTAAGCTCATTATGTCTCTGGGTATTATTATTATTATGTGTACAATATTACTGTAATTTATCCGTCACATCGAATTGTTTTCACAATCACAATGAAAAATCAACAAAATATTATTTTTAAATTTGGATTTTTATACGATAGTTCTTTATGTTTTCATATTTTCGCGGCAATATTGTGTAAAATATTTGGTGATATTAAAATAAAGAGAACCGAATCGCTGTGGTTGCATTACATGAAGTAGGTAAAGAGCCAAATACAATTTTTAAAATCTTCTATACGTTAAGTATTAGTCAAATGTTTGTGTACCGGGATATTGATAGGTACAATGAAACCTCCTCTGCTTGTGATAGAAAAAGATCTCGCAGTCCACGTAGTATTTGTACGAAAAATGTTAAAATAGCAGTAAGGGAAAGAATTCGAAGAAATCCTGTCCGAAAGAAAAATATTTTATCTCGGGGGATGAAGACACCTTGAACCGTGTCGCACATTTTAATTATGACTTAGAACTTGCGGAGGGATGTAAAATCAGAACCATTACTTAAGTCGTACGCAAAGGGAGGTCACAGAAAAAAAAGCGGTTGAGATTTTTTTTATTGTGCTTGACAAACAAAATAACCGTATTTGTGCTGAAAGCTTAAAATAAACTTCCCAATTAGTCAACATAGTACAACGTGGGCATTATCAAACTTCAGAGATGGTTTCGTGTGGTGGTAGCTATTAAGGAGTGACTGAGCCATATTTTAGTGAAAAAGATATCAAAACATTGGCATAAGTGTATCAAGATAGCATTCTTGCGAAGGTAGTTAACCCGCTTAACAACACTGTGTTGATATGTTCAAACAAACTATTTTGAATAACCAAGAAAGGTCCACCCAATCTTGGTTAGAAATGAACGTTTCGGACTACGCCAGAGTTTAAGACTAGCCGTCATCTAGTCCGATTTTAAACCACTAGATCATGATTTATGGTCAATTTTGGAGAAAAATGCTTGCTCTAAACGCCATGATAATTTGGAGTCCCTTAAAGAATCCATACGATTGTCAGTGAAGAATTTCCCTATAGAAAGAGTGCATACTGCTATTGACAACTGGCCTCAACGTCTAAAAGACTGTATTGCAGGCAATGGAGACCATTTCGATTAAGCTTTACATATTTTAATGATTTTATATTAAAGTGTTAAACAAACACAGTTTAATAGTAGTAATAAATGCTATGGAATTTTTTAAATGTTTCTTTTGTAACAATGTATATGGCAAGACTAAGTAAACATAATGTGTGTTATATGAAACTGAGACATAATCACTAAATGTTTAATTTATTTATATGCACATAAACAAATCATTTCATAAGTGTGACCTAGAAACACGATAAAATCGCCGATAAAAACTCATAATTTAACGTGAATTGAATCACCATTGTCACTTAATATAATCCACGATACGATAGCAAATACCAAATTTATTATTAAGATAAAATTAATAGGTGTTGTGTATCCAAACTGTTATTCAAGACTTTATAGTATTTTTTATTATTCAGATTATTCAATCATATTATTGTTGGTTCCTATAACTGTTGTTGTTACGCTTAACTAACGCTTCTAAGTTCCACAGACAAGGCGACGCCTTTAATCGAAGTTGGGGTCGACTTCCAAGAACCCAAACTCATAGATAATATAAAGCAATTTTGTATCGATGCTATTAAAACATCTTTTGTACTGTGATAAAAAGGGTCAATTTAAGGTACTAATTAAAGTAAGTTGTGTTTGTTTTGTTAATATACTTAATGGAATGGTTTGATTGTTGCGTTTATTAAATGTTAAATGAACTAACTAATAGGCTTGTCTGTATTATACAATAAAACTTGGAACAAGTTCTTCTAAAGTAAACATTTGGTATTTGGTATATACTTTAAGTTTTTTTTCGTCATATAAATATGACATACTAAGCGAAAAAGTTGAATCAAGCGACTGGAGCTACATATGTGACTGTTCCGTAATGGTTTTCAACCAATTTTCTTTGGGAATATGTAGTGCTCGTTTTCAGATAGAAAAAAAATTCAAGTATCAATCTGATCGAATTGACCATTTGCTAAAATAATTACATTACCAACTAGTTTTTTCCCGTGGCTCTGTCTCCCTGGAATACTGTTCTCGTGGTAAAAAGTAACCTATATCTTTCCTCAAGAATCAAAGTATCTTCATGCCAAATTAAATTGATATTAGTTCTGCGGTTTAGCCGTGAAAGCCTTACAGATGAACAGACAAGGTTACTTTTAATTCTATAATATAAGTACGGACTGGTATGGATGTGTATAAACTTTACTTTTTCCCAAATTTTATGATGTTGAATTAATAAACAATCCGTGCAAATATTAAATTTTAAAGTGATTCGGTATTCAGGAGTAACAATTCTAGCATTAATTGCAGTTGAAATAGATATAACGTAGTTAACTGCTCCACAATCTGTTAAGTCATTTGAGTACTTGGTTCTTAAATATATGCTTGCAAACAGCTTGCATAGGACTAGCAGGCTTCAACCTTTAATGTTGAACGTTGATGAACACCAACATACAAAAATAACAATACAAAATATAAACACTGCCAAGTTTTTTGTACGAGTTGTCTAGAACTAAGTCATTATATTGTGACACGTTGAACGCCTACAATGCGCAACTAAAATGGATAGGCATATTTTTGAACTAGTTTTTACTTAATTACATTGGACAATTTGGACATCTCATCCCCAGTCGACATTTACGGAAATAACTGAAAATAACAACCCTAATCAGTTTTTAGTCAGATAATTTTTCGATTATGCTCACGGAAATTGATGAAGTGTAAACAATATCTTAACTCAAAGTATAGTTTTTATTTACATACACACCTTACGCGTATATATCTGCTCTCATATTGTCAAATACAATCCATTTTATCCCACTTATAAACCTGGCCATTAAAGGGTAGAGTGTACCTGCCAGGTTTATGTATACAGTTACAGTACAATAGGAACTAACTGTCAGTTGAAGCCATTGCCATCAACAGATCTCAACGCTGTCTCTCCTCGCAATCAACGCGCAGCTGACGCCTGAGGTACGACTGCCACCCACACCAGTGCCTGTACAGTTAATCTGCACAGGTCTGCCTACGGATAAAAATATCAATATTCATATTATTTAGCCGGTTGCCTGCACCATTTTCAACTTATAACTTACGGTAAACCTGTCAGGACTACTAACTACTTGAACATTAGGCCATCTTTACAAACTGCTTTAACAGCGGCTATATCTTTAAAGTCTCACAAAAACATTCATAAACAGGTTGACCTTAATCGAAAGATCATATGTCTAGGCTCGCTGAGATATTAAATAATGTTCATTCCGGCTAAATATTTTATTGTATAAGAAAGACAAGCGTTTTAGCGTACATTTTATTTCCAATATATTTCATCATTATCATCAGCCTATCGCAGTCCACTGCTGGACATAAGCCTCTCCAATTTGCTATATATAGGCCGTTGTTACCATGCAAATATATATTTATATATATGCATCGTCTCCTGCCCAATCTGAGAGGACCAAGGGAAGAAGTTCGACGCCTCTATATGGGTGAGATCAGACCGATTGTGTTCTACGGGGCGCCCGTATGGTCTTATGATCTGGCGAGTGCCTCCTGCAGCCAGGCTCTACTTAAGAACTTGCAGCGCTTGATGGCTATACGGATTGTGCGGCGCTACCGCACAATTTCTTAAGAGGCGGTGACGGTCTTTGCGCGAACTCCGCCCTTCGATATTTTGGCCGACATGGATGCGATGGTCTATCACCAAATTCGTTCTGTCGATCGGAATGTTGAAGAGGCCACGTCAAATCACGAGCCCAATATGCTGCTCTGGAGACGTAGCAGGCACGGCTCGAAACTCAGGGCTGTGCTACCCAACGCGCTATTGGAGCCGTTCTGCCGAACTTCGAAGCATGGGTCGAAAGGACCGACTGTGTCATCTATCGGTTGTCTCAGGTACTCACTGGCACGGCTACTTCAGTGAGTATCTGAATCGAATACCACTCGAAGAGATAAGTATATCTTTTAACTTGTTTCAATTCCATTGCGAATAAAAAAAGGCTTATCATATCTACAACTTCATAATACATTAAATTGGTCCTATTCATGAGAATTCAAAGTTTATACGTATCATTATTTAAACAATAGGCTTTGTAATCTACAGAATTAAATATTTAAAGCGTATTGGCATACGTAATTATCATTTCCAATCCTATACAATATAATAAGCTTATTCTTTTTTATTGGATTTGCAAGTGATAAATAAACTTTGATCAAGCGATGGATTAATGTAGTTATAATCTTTCTTAATTACGTTACATTATGATAGTATTGGGGTTAAAAGGCGGGCTTTGAAACTTGACGAAGCTATGCTTCGATTACAGAGACAACTGATGCAAAGCGATTCTTTCAAATTGAGTAAAGGCAACAAACTTGTGTCTTTAACATTGCAGATGTCCGTGTGCGCCGATAGTCAGTTTATTAGTCATAAGCGCAAAGAAAAGTTATAGTATACCCAGATTTGTAAATCACAGAAATAGTTATCTTGTTTTTTTTTATGGAATCTAGGGGCAAACGAGCAGACGTATCGCCTGATGGTAAGCGATTACTGACGCCCATAGACCCCCGCAACGTCAGAGGGGTAATAAGTGCGTTGCCGGCCTTTGGAGGATGGGATGGGGAAGGGTTGGGGTATCGGTCTCCGGTATTTCACACCGGTTTTCTGTGAGGCCGTGGTATCACTCCGGTCGCGGTTCCTCGCAGAAGGTCGCGACCGCGGAAACTGCTCTCGCCACCAGTCACGGAGCGACGGCTGGTAGCAAGAAGTCTCCTCCGATGACTGCAGTGAGGGCCCGACGCTGCGGCGCCCAAGCGGGGCACACCGCCAGCGTGTGCTGGGCCGAGTCCTCACTGCAGTCGCAGTGAGGGCAGGCGGGACTCAATTCCCTCCTGGCGACCGAGTTCAGGTACTTCCCGAAGCAATCGTGCCCGGAAAGCACTTGCGTCAAGCAGAAGGAAAGGGTACCGTGCTGCCGCCCTGCCCACTCTAGGATGACCGCTGGAGAGCCTCCACGGTGGCGAAGCCAGCACGTGGAGCCTCTAGCTGCAACGACCAACGAGCCATCGTGGTCGGGCGGGTCTCTTTGGTGGTCGGGCGCATCGAGGCGCTGGGCTTGCGGGTGGCCCTGGACAAGACGGAGGCCCTGCTCTTCCATGGGACCAGTCGCGGGCCGCCCCCCGGCGCCTCCATAGTGGTCAACTCAGTCCTCGTACCGGTTCGGGCCCAGATGAAGTATCTGGACCTGATCCTCGACGGTAGGTGACTCTTCGACAAGCACTTGCGACAGCTTGCTCCCAAGCTGGTCGACACTGCCTTCGCCCTAGGGCGACTTTTGCCCAATCTGGGTGGAGCCAGTGTCGCAACGCGAAGCCTCTTCACGGGGGTTGTCCGGTCGATGGCACTGTACGGCGCACCGGTGTGGGTGTCGGCTCTGACCGCCCTGAATAAGGCGCGCCTTTGGCGCCCTCAGAGGGTATTGGCGGTCAGAGCCATACGTGGATACCGCACGGTGTCGACCGAGGCGGCGTGCGCCTTGGCCGGAACACCCCCGTGGGATTTGGAGGCGGAAGTGCTCGCCGAAGTTTATCGACGGGTGGCTGAATTCCGGGTGGAGAGTGGCGTTTGCCCTCCGCCCGAAGAGGTACGCGAGTGGCGTGAAGCCGCCCGTCGAGCCACGATGGCTCGTTGGTCTTCACGGCTGGAGGCTCCACGTGCTGGCTTCGCCACCGTGGAGGCTCTCCAGCCGATCATCCTCGAGTGGGCAGGGCGGCAGCACGGGACCCTTTCCTTCCGACTGACGCAGGTGCTTTCCGGGCACGGTTGCTTCGGGAAGTACCTGCACTCGGTCGCCAGAAGGGAATTGAGTCCCGCCTGCCACCACTGCGCCTGCACTGAGGAATCGGCCCAGCACACGCTGGCGGTGTGCCCCGCTTGGGCGCCGCAACGTCGGGCCCTCACTGCAGTCATCGGAGGAGATCTCCCGCTACTGGCCGTCGTACGCTCCATGGTCGGTGGCGAGAGCAGTTTTACCGCGGTCGCGACCTTCTGCGAGGAAGTCTTCTCGCAGAAAGAAAGCGGTTCCCGGATCTCTCCCGTCTCAGGCGCAGAGTGGCACACCGTGGTGGCTTAGTGGGTAGTCTGGCGAGTCAGTCAGGAGTCCCACACAAAGTGAACCCCCTGTCCCCGCGGGGGGGAGCGCAGTGGGTAAAGGCATTCCACCACGTAAAAAAAAAAAAGGACATACCCCTGCGGAACGCCGCACGACATGTGACGCCGGCTCAAGGCGCCCTTTCGGTCCTCGTATACGACGGCACGCTCCTCCAAATAGTCAACGTGGCAGGCGTTGGCGATGTTCAGAGACACCACTAACACCACGCCGCCATAGCTCACCACCTCTTCGGTCACAGCCCTCAGGCGCATCTCGGCATCGACCGTCGAACACCCCCCTTGGAACTCGAATTGGGCGTCAGACAGGTTGGGGCCCACCTCCCTGAGATGCTGGACGATGCGGGCAGAGAGCACCCTCTCGAAAAACTTGCCCGCCTCGTCCAGCAACACGATGGGCCTGTAGGCCGTGACCGAGTCGGCAGGCCGTCCCGGCTTCCTCAGTAGGACCAGCTTCCCGCTCTTCCAGCACTCAGGGTAGCGTCCGGATGCCAGGCTAGCGTCCAACGCCTCCCTGAGGGGAAAATAAATACCTGAGCCAATATTTAGCATGTACAAACAATTTCCAGGAAACATGTACCTAGTATTTAAAGGAAAATTTATGTTATTGAAATATCTGTGTGGGAGAGCCATCATCAACAACCCATAACGTCCCACTGCTGGGCTCGGGTCTCCTCTCAGGAGAGGGTTAAGGCCATACGTGTGGGAGAGCCATGCTTCGGCATAAATGGGCCGGCTCGACCGCAGTGTTACCACGGCCTCTCAGAAAACCAGTGTGAAACGGCGCTTGCACTGTGTTTTACCAAGTGAGTGAGGATACCGGGGGCCCATACCCCGACCGCTCCCCCATCCCCATCCTCCAAAGACCGGCACCGCACTTGTGACGTCTTTGGTGTTGCAGATGTCCATGGGCGGCAGTAATCGCTTACCATCAGGCAAAACGTCTGCTCCTTTGCTCGCGATTTTTTTTCCGTGCGGAAATCCTCCTGGATACCACCTCCTGTTGGCATGTCGGACTCGAACCTACTAAAACCGCACGCCGTCTCGGGTACTAGGAGCCGGGGAACCAGGTGCAGACTAGGAAGGTAAACCCTGGAACCCTGACGTACTTCAGGCCACCTACAGTTTGTTTCCGTTGCTGCTTGCTTCGGCTAGGGCGACAGATGGCCTCATCTGTCACCCCCAGGCTCGCGTTTATAGAGGACGGATATCAGTTTCCGATCTCCGGCGTCTGAGACGTCTGCGATACCTGGCCTGTATACGGCACTGGTGGATCAGTAGTGCTCAAAACTTCTCCCGGTCCCTCTCCGGCGTCTCCTTGGCAAGCTTAACTTGCCCGCAGAAAGAAACGGTGGTCTTCCACGCGCAACTAACGATGACCATAACCCGATGGCCACCACGAGATCGTGCCTTCACATACTACCAGCATGTGGAGCGCTGTGTCTACTGTCTGAGCATCGCAGTGGTGGCATTCAGGCGTTGGCTCCTTATGGATCAGATGCTCATCTGCGTCCGCCGGTATGAGAGAGTCCCATGACGCCTCTCGAGACAATCCTCCATAACGGGTCTTAACACCGCTATAACGGCGTGCCCAAACAGACTTAGTCCTGCCGATACCAATTGAAATTGTTTAAAAGCACTTCGTGATTTTAGTTGTCAAAACAAGCGTAATATATTGCATTTGTATCTAGTAAAATTAAATTCTAAAGTATCTCTGTCTGTTACAGGTCTGTAACGGGTTAAGCTACTGATCCGATTTAATAGAATTTGTTTTGATTTGTTTGGACGCACATACATAAAACCAAAATTCAAGTATACGTAAATGTTCTAGAAAGTAAACGACTTTATAGACTGTCCTAAGTGAAGTGTCATTTGGATATTATTATACTGTTTATACTGATTAGAGCAAGTTTGTATGTTAACGCTTCAAAATACAGGTTTGTCAACTTAACACGGTTAATTGTAATCACTGATAGCAGGGTCTGCTGCTCTGAAACCATAACAAGTATATAACTCATAGAGCGACAAATAGATTCTAATAAGTAGTCTGCTGACGTCAGTGACTGACTAACACTTGACGAGTTCAGTGGAAGCAGTGAAGGTCTTTTTAGGACGATAAGAATCTAACCTAACCTATATGGTGGTAGCACCATTATCGTGACCTGGGGTTAAATCGCGTGACGTTTATAATAAAGTGACTTAATACTGTCTGTAAAATTATTGTGGAACATGTTTCAACTATGAGTATGAATTTCAGGAAATGGCGGCATAACAAAGTGATTCTAAAGATAAAAAAGTTTTAGACGATATAATATTAAGCATATATATAATATTTCTTTTAATCTAATTTATCATTTTATATTACTTCTAACAAAATTTTATGGTTAAAAATTAAACGAAAAAAATGAAGTAATTATTTCTTAGCAAAGGTTCTAGAGAATATAAGATCAGTATAAACAAAAAATCCAAATAAATCCCATAGAGGATTAAGAAAGGGGATCCTAGTGAGATGGCGCTGTATGGTGCACCGGTGTGTCTGGCGGTTCTGACCGCCCAGACGTCCAGAGATCCCCTGGTACCGCATGATGTCGACCGAGGCGGCTTGCACCTTGGCCGGAATTCCCCCGTAGGATTTGGAGGCGGAAGTGCTCGCCGAAGTTTTTCGAATTTTTCGGGTGGTTGAATTCCGGGCGAAGAACAACTTTCGCCCTCCGCCCGCCCACAAGAGGTACGCGACTGGTGTGAAGCCGCTTGTCCAGCCACGATGGCTCACTGGTTGTCCCGACAGGAGAGTCCACGCACTGCCTTTGCTCTCCTGGAGGCTTTCCACCCGGTAACCCTCGAATGGGCTGGGCAGCAGTTCGGGACCTTTTCGTTCCGATTGATGCAGGTCCTTTCCGGGCACGGTTGCTTCGGAAAGTAACTGCACTCAGTCGCTAAGAGGGCCTTGAGTCCCGTTTACCAAAACTGCGACTGCATGTGATGAATCGTCCTAGCACACGCTGGCAGTGTATCCCGCCCCCGCTATTATCAGAGATATCTCGCTAACGGCCATCATACGCTCCTTGGCCGGTAGTGAATGTTGTTTTAACCCGGACGCAACCTTCCATGAAGACGTTATTTTGCAGAAGATGGCGGTGGAGAGGGCCCAGAAGCACGACTACCACTCGGACCCAATTCGCCGCCGTCGAACCGTGTGAAGGAGGCGCGCTTACCAGCGCCCCATGCCACCCTAAGTGTTGCCGCTGATAGAGGGGACGGGTTTTTCCCTTCATCCGCTTTAGTGGTCACCCGCGAGGCGCCGATGTTTCGTACGTGCCATAAGTGGCTTAAATAGAGAATTTCGGTGCCCACTTCAGTATGGGCAGGCGCTGGGAGAGATCAAGATGTGTTAATAACGGCAGTTCCCGGATTCCTCCCTTCTCAGGCGTAGAATGGCACATCGAGTGGTTTTAGTCGGTTTCCATACGTTAAAAAAATGAGGGGGATCCTAGTGAACATATTCATGATTTTAATTAGGAAGACAAGTACATAGATTAGTTTTTGCTTGTGCTCTACAGATAGCCAATACTTCTCCAGGTTTGTCGCACTGTTTTTATTTAATTGGAAAAATGTTCCCTTTAAGTTTAACCAGCTGATTCAGAGACCACATATAACTGCTTCAATTAGGTTATGGTAATAAGGAAATATTTGATGAAAGTAGCAGACTGCTTCGTCTCGAAATCTTTCGGAGTGCCTTATTATCATAATTTACGAAAGAAAGAAAGTTTTTTTTGGGGAAGGTAGTGAACTCTGTATTTTTGATTCATCGCTCACGAAACATCTTAGATTTTTCACTTAGTAGTAAAAAATAGGTGTCGAGACGTTGTGACGTCATGATGACGACGTAATGTCACTGAGACGGTGATTATTTGCAGTAAATTGTTATTGTTTAACAAGGACATGCAAACTAATTTGAATAACTAACATCAATACAGAAATTTGGTCGAATCATTCATATATTTACAAATTTCCACTTTAATTAAAAGAAAGTTCTTAAAAGGGGGTGTAAGGGGACGAACCACAATCTTTCGCTCCCAGCCAACCTCACCTGGACGCGGTTCAATCTGCTGGATAACAAACGAGGCTCTGGCGACCGACCGATGGCGGTATATCTATTCCAACAGGCAATTTGTAAGTTTCGCATGAATCTCGACCTGATCCCAAATGAGGACCTTAGAGCCACATTAACGCGCCACTACACCGAAGATCTGCCGGAAGTCAGCATTGACGAAACGGCCTATTTCCCTCCTGAGCCACGTCTATAAGCTGTTTTCAAGATTCATCACGAACGGTCTTGCGCTAAGACTCGACGAATACCAACCACCGGAGCAGACTGGGTTTCGGAGCGGATATGGCACCATAGACCACATCCACACAGTGCGACAGATAATACAGAAGACGAAGAGTATAATCATTTGACTCGATCGAGATCTGGTCTGTTCTGGAGTCCCTGCAGCGTTGCCAAGTAGATTGGATACATCCAAGTGTTGAGATGTCTCTACAAAGCTGCCACTATGTCCGTCCAAGTACAGGATTAGCATACAAGACCCATACAATTGCATCGAGGAGTGAGACAAGGGGACGTTATATACCCGAAATTGTTCACTAATGCAATGGAGGACTTGTTTAAGACGCTGCACTGGAAAGGACGCGGTATCAACAACAATGGCGAATACATCTCTCACTTGCGATTTTCAGATGACATCGTCACCATTGCAGAGACGCTGCGGGACCTACAACAGATGCTGAATGACCTGGCTGACTCTTCTGTGCGCATCGGCCTACGGATGAACTTGGACAAGACCAAGGTCATGTTCAATAAACATGTACTACCAGAACCGGTTGCGGTACACGGTGCCGTTCTCGAAGTTGTTCAAAAATATGTATACCTCAGGCCGACTTTGCAGTTAGGTAGAAAGAGCTTTGAGAACGAGGTGAACAGAAGAATCCAGCTACGTTGGGCAGCGTTTGGGAAACTTCGTCGGGTCTTCTCATCGTCGATCCCACAGTGACTAAAGTCTTTAATGCGTGCATCCTACCCGTCATGAGATAGGGAGCCGAAACGTGGACATTTATGGTTCCACTGGTCCATAAGCTCAAAGTCGCTCAGAGTGCTATGGAGATGGCTATGCTCGGTGTTTCTCTAAGGGATCGCAGCAGAAACGAGGTGATCCGACAAAGAACCAGGGTCATCGACATAGCCCACAGGATCAGCAAGCTGAAGTAGCAGAGGGCTGGCCACATTTGCCGAAGAACCGATAACCGTTGGGGTAAACGAGTTTTTGAGTGGAGACCGCGTCTCGGCAAACGTAGTGTAGGACTTCCACAGGCCAGGTGGAGCGATGATTTGCGCGGGACAGCTGGCAGGAGCTGGATGCGAGAAGCCATAGATCGAACTAAGTGGCGTGAAATTGAAGAGGCCTATGTCCAGCAGTGGACTACGATACACTGATGATGAGGATGATGATGAAGAAGTTCTTAAAAAAAATTTAAGATTTAAAATTATTTGACACTGATGGGCATGGAATATTCCAGACACTATTGTATTGTTGGCATAAAATTATCATTCGATATTTAAATCGATACCTTATTTGATTATGTTGGAGGTATGCAGATTATTTGTTTTTTACACTAGCATTGTAGTCGCGACAACCTTGCATTCAGCCTTGTAAGGCCTCTGCTTTGTCTTATTATCACCTCTTTGTAGACTAGAACTAGTTGATACTTGAACCAAGATGCTAAGAAATTTTAATAATTTTTTAAATAGTTTTAAAGTGATATTATTCATTCTTAGTCTCTCTAGTCTTTCTTAGCTTTATAAAATAATTAAAAAGTTAAAAATGCATTTACTTTTTTATGTATGTACTTACTAAACGAGAATAAATTTGCATTTAACAAAAGTTTAAGTCTATTATTATTCATGTATATACACTACACTTGTTTAAGATATTCGTTCGATGATGTCACATTCTTACAAATTAATAGTTTCAAGCGGATGTAAAAAACGTGACAAAATGAATAGGTAATACAATTAGTCTTTAAACAGTTTAATTTAATGTTACATAACTATAAGTACAAAGTATTACAATATTTTTATATTAACATGTGAATATTTTTAGTACTCATTTTTAAGAGAAACATGAAATTTATAGCTCGTAATTTATAAGAAGCTTAAAAACTATTTACTTTTTGTCTAAAGTCGACCGTCAGATAATTGCCAAACATTCTTCAACACACTTAATACAATTTGGTTGTAATGAGACATAAACTATGATTGATGACGCATTAGAGTATCAAAATTATTGGAGCACGCTATGAGGTACACATTAACAACCGTGTATAAACCTTTATTCACTATAGCTTTACTACAGCTGCCCGACGAAAATAACCGAAATCTTGCGCGCCAATTGGTACACGAGCGAAAGTGAACGCGTCTGGACCACGTTACGTAATTAGCATACAATAAGTCAACATTATCTGCACTTAGTAAACAAGCATTCAAAATTATAAAACCATTTGAGCGCCACTCGTTTTGCTATTGTTGAGCTTGGCCATTCAGATTACGGACGTGTGTGAGTGTAATATTAATACGCCTCTTTTAGTTCAGCTCCGATAACAAAACGCGGTCGACGTGTTTTTAAATTTGGAATATTAACTACTTCTGAAAAATTAAACGTTTTCAATTTTGAATTTACTTTATTAATGTTCTATTTTCGAATACTGAAATAGTGTGTTGCAAAAGTAAAAAGTTTTTTTTTTTACTTGGCATTTGTGTAACATTGAGTTTTGGAACTGATAACAGTAATCATTATGACAAGGTGCTTTTACTAATCGTTACGGAAGATATTTAACTTTATATAAAATAAAGCATTCGATAAATCGATACCGCTAATTTGACTCGTGAATAAATAACACGCTACAGAAGAAACTAGTTGTAATTGTGGAATTGAAAAGTGACCTGCTTGCATTGAAATAATAGTGATCGTTTCTGCAATACCCGGTAAGATGTGTTCATTATTTATAAACGTATATGATAATGATTGCGTAACGTGATTATTCGTTTTAATTACAGTATTATCATTGCTGTATTTGAATACTAGATATATAACACATGTATATACATATTTGCACAGGTGATTTTTTACTAGTTAACTATTGAAATTCAAGTGGAAAGATAATTATTTTAGGTACGATCGACACTGACGGCATGAAACAACATTGTAATATCTAGTATTAAATTTGAGTGATGTAAATATTTGTTATTTCTATTTTAATTACTAAAAAATTAATTATTTTTTTAAAGGAACCACTGATTTGCTTACTGTGACATTGATATTTCTTCGACGTAATGTGTCATTGTATTTACATTACAATTAAAACGTAGTTAATGTGTAAAATGTATGTTTTAAATTGTACTAATTCTAAAATTTTATTTCAACTATTTGCACAGCTTCTAGTTTTTTAGACAGTTTTTTTAAATGTCACCAGTAGAATTTGAAAGAAAAGCGGCGAATGTGAGAAATGTTATACCTGTAAAAGAAATGCCGGTTGAGAGTGAAAGGACCATGAAAACATACCATTCTTCTACTATTAGATAATACCAAGACTTTCAAAATATCTTCATCAGCAGCCGTTAATAGCCCATTGCTCGATTTAAGCTTCTCCCTAAAGAGAAGGCTTTGGCGTAAGATACCATAGAGACCAGCCGGATCAGTATAGTCTGTTTCAAGTATTGTATGTACCGCTTGCATGCGAGTTGAGGAAAAATAATGTTTTACATATGTGACTTTTAGGGATAGGTGGCTAAGCGATTACCGCCGCCCATGGACATCCGCAACGCCAGAGGCTCTTTTCTTGAAGTTTTAAAAAGCGTGTAGGTCCGGAAACACCACAGTCCACAGTTTGTTGTGCGAGGCAGAAAGTTTCTGTAACAGCGCGCAGTTGTGGGCTGCTAATTATCTAAATGATGGGGATGAAACTATTGTCGCGTAGGACGTTACCTGCCCAAAGATGAGAACAATTTTCGGCCGAACTTACGTCTTATGAAGCAGAAGGCGGTGGGCTAGAATAAAACTGTCTCGATCTATTGAGCACGCCAAGCTTCTTTGAGGCCACTTAGCCTTACCCTCCAAATGGACATGATACTGGACTTCACTTGATATGTCGAGACCAAGTATCCCAATATTAGCTTAAGCACAAAAAGGAGTGTCTTTAAAATGAGGACATATGATCAACGGCAGTTTTTGTACGGCGAAAACACAAATTTCTTCCAGGATACTAGCTTTCACAGTTATGGAGTCAGGCACTTACCGTCGACTACGACCTTAATGCTTCTATCTGCAAAAAAACATGGTGATCCATTCGCATAATTTTACGGGGAGCCCACAGGAAGGGAACTCCCACAGAAGCGCCTTGTCCCAGACCCGATCGAAGATCTTCGCAACGTCCAAACTAATGGCCAAGGCTTCCCCTAGACCCTTAGTCTCAATCGTATGTTCCCAGCTATATGGCAGATATACTAGAAGATCTCCAGCACCATATGGGAGCCGTACTGCTGGTCACTAAGCAGATGATACCTTCTTGGTACCGCAGAAGTTGACTGTTGGTCCATAACTTTTGAAAAGAGGGAAATTATGGCTATCGGCTTGTACTTGGACGAATTTAAGCGATTGCCTTTTGAAAGGATAGTGAGGACCAATGCTGCCTTCCTAGGGTGTGTAACAATAATAATTACTTGACACATCTTACACACGGCAGAGTAAACATAATGTGCGAAGGTTCTGTGAAGGGGAAAAAATATAATATGTACTCAGATAAATAATATATAAATATGTATCTGAGTACTGAGTAATATATCTGTGTACATATAGATAGACCCTGATCTAGACCATATACCTGATCCTGACACAGAACAAATAATCGTACTTATCACAACATATTTGTCCTGGATGGGAACCGCAGAACCCTCTAAGGCGATTATCTGTGAATCAAACCTACGACCTTTGGCTTGCCGGTCAGGGTCACTAGCCACTGCACCAACGAGACAAAGTGTGTTAATGTATTTTTGGTTCTTTTTCCTCAAACTTTCTCTTAACATAAAGTGAAATGAAATTGACACAAACGGTTATCTAATAATCACCACTTTCTACTGCTTTGAGTGCTGTGGGTTCAAACCCTACATGGAACAACACTTTGTGAAATCCAAATAATATTTTTCTGAGTCTGACTGTTCTGTGTCTGTTTGATGTATATCCGTAAACTCCTCCTGCGACACAGGACTATTCCTAGTTCGGTGTTTCATTTATTTAGTTTTTTATAATAGAAAAATAATAACTCTCTCTAAAAGTTACCAGAACGGTGACTGAATATGGAAGATTGGATAATCTTCCATATTCAATTTCCATATTCAAATTCAATTCTTAAATATTACTATGGATATAGTAATATTTTAAATTCGAAAGGTAATTTGTTGGTTTGGTAAACCGCTAAACTGATTTGTATGAAATTTACAATATAGGTTACTATTTACGGCGATAAGCAACACACATGCGGGCGAAAGCTAGTTTTTTAAATACATAGGTATATTTGTATTTCAGAGAGCCTTAAAGGAAAAAGAAGTTACCATATTTTTACCTTCCTTCTTTGTATGTTACGAAACTTAAATAATAATTGCGGTTGATTTCGTTTCAAGAAAAAAAGAGTAATGTGTCATTTATTGCACATTTTGTTGGTCCCGAATTTAAGACCTATGAGTCCTTCTGAAACAGTTATTTTTGGTTTAACTCTAGTAAATGAGATTAAAAAAATTACGATAGTATCGTGTTATTTAAACAGGTACATAAACATATCTCACAGAAAGTCAGTAACTTGACATAAATGAACCGTCTTTGTACAACGAATACTTATGAAGCATTGGTTTACTTCATATATTGATAAAGATATTGTACGAAGAATTAATTATAAAGAAGAAAAAAAGAGAGTATTATGTACTAAAGTTGCTGCAGCAGAATGTCTTTTATCTATGTCTGTCATGACACACAGTCATAGGTGTCATTAATTTCTCTAAGCTAATGAGGTGTGGTAAAAATACTGTTCATTGAACAGAGAATGACAGCAGGAAAAAAACAAAAAAACTAATCACCTTGTTGCTAAGCAAACTTTATCAACAGAACAACAGTATATTGTTTAAATTGTAGAATTATACAAAGTTTATTTATATAGAGAACAAACTGCCCTGACAGACTTCGTGCTGTCCAAAGTTAATGGCCTGTCAATGGCATGCCAGTCCAATAAAAAAAAAATATGTATTACTTTTACCTTATCTATTTTCCTTGCAGTTTTTACATAATTTCTCTCCATATGAAGCTTCCTTAACGATAATATTAAAAAAAACGAATTGGTCGATCGATTCTCGAGTTTTCCGCTTAGCAACATACTCGTATTTAGTACTACATAGAAGATATATTTCCAAGATGTTATTTTTGTGACTTTTTTCAGGAAGACATTTTTATTATACTAATTTACATACTAAAACTGACACTGTTATGGTTGGAGATACTACGCAAATAATCGTTGGTCCTTGTAAGGTTCGGTAGATATTTAAGACAGTTTTGCTAGCCATTTAAGGTGAGTGATGTGACACATGATGTAACGAAGTTAATATTCATTATTACTTCTGACCGCTATGTATGGTCCTGTTTAAGATGTTAGTATCGCTAACACAGTTCGCTTAAATATCTGTTAAGAAAGTTTTAAGGGGATTTCCTTTTATAGTGCCTGTTGTGTATGTAGGTCCACGAGTAATGGCCTAATACATTCATGAAGTTTCCATACCTATCTCAGACACATGATGCGCATCGACTATTGAGGAGTATATAGCTTCTTGATGAAAAGGCTGCTAAAGCAGTGTGTGTGGGCGATCCAGAGTGAAGGAGTTATAAATAAATCACAACGCGTACATTGTCGCACTTACATATTTTTGATAGCGTAGTGGTTTGAGCGGTCACATAGCCGTTTTCTACTGCACTGAAACTTCGTATGATCCACAAATTGTGGTTCTGAGACTGGGTGTTCTTTATAACCGTTTCAAAAAACAATTTGATAGGTCACAGACTCCAGTCATCACACCCCTCTCCCTCATACCTCTCCATCAATCTAAGGCAATGATCAAACAAAAAAATAAAATCGTAGGGTGTAGCGTATACCGTGTTGCCTGATCATAGCCTTATATGACAAGGGAGAGGGATTTGATGACTGGAACCTGGGACCTTCTAAATTATTTTTTAGCTTGTAGTACATAATTTTTTTACATATTTTTTATTTTCAAGTTTTTGTATTTTCATAGTGAAGTGTGTTCTACCAGTCAAGCCCTTGCATTTGATACCCGTTTAGTGGTAGTCGTGACAAAATGTGTAACCCACCATTTTGTAGTGGCGGCCATCATGGATTTTTTATAGTGAACTGTGTTCTACTAGTCAAGCCCTTTCATTTGATACCCATATTGAGGTAGTCGTGACAAAATTTGTAAGCCGCTATTTTGTGGCGGCGGCCATGTTGGGTTTACAATTAAACAGCATTTATTTAATTGTATTGTCAGTAGAATTAAAGGTGTGATAAAATTTCAAACAAACAACCAGGGTAAGCTTAATTAAACCGTTTAAAAATGATTAGGTCTAAACAAGTGACTACCAGGAGCTGCATACAAATTAAGAGTATTCTGCCCCTGTTAACGAAAGATGGCATACGAAGCCATTTCAATGCTATGAAAAAATTAATAACAGGAATCAGGAATTGACTTTTCATTAAATTGACGCTATGTGATTCCCAGAATTCATTCATTCATTTTCTTATAACACACATATACAAAATTTTATCAGTAAAAGGTAAAATTATAAACATTGACAGCTAACAGTATGTGTAAACAGGGAATTTTTGTACCAAACATTCTGGGTCTAATGAGGTGGATATATCTACCAACTTATTTATGAGTAGGTCATACTTCAAGTCACACTGTATTTCACAAGGTATTTTCAAATGGTATTTCCTCATGACACAGCACAGTATTTTTTATACCCAGATAAGTAGAACATTCGTTAATATGAAGACCTATGTACATTGTTTAGGTTTTGAAACATGTTTAGGGTTCCTTGTAGTCATTAAAATAGAAACTCCATTGCTCTCATCTTATTAAAAACTAGTTTTGTCTTTACACATGATAAATAAAATAAATTTTATAATAAACATCCAAAAGTCAATTATTTCTAATAATAGCTATTCATATGTTCCTATTCAGTCGCCATTACAGTTGCGGATATTCGATGCTAGTCGCTCCGTTAGTCCAGTTTTTTGGTTTTTCAAATATTATCTGGAAAGTTTTCAAGTTTTCATCAAGAATAGCGAAGCGAAGGAGAATACTCTAGATTTTATAATAGTGCGTTACAAGTGGATTAGGCCTGCTGGGGATACCACAAAAAAAACGCGCCACTTATTCTACCTCATGGTGGTGTGGATATGAATTATTTGACCAAAAAGCATGTTGGACTGGTCTTAGCGGCTCTCGTACGCAAACACTACTGATTTAACAAAAAAAAAGTACCTACATAAATTTTCTCTAGTTTCATTTATTACTACCTACCTATATCGATAGTTAAATGAGTGGTAACACAGGTATTCTCAAAAAACTGTTTTTAAGCGCCAATTTAGCAAAGTTATGAGGTGGTAAAAACTCGGATAAAGCATGTCGAAACGTATAAAACAGCCAATTTTCAAAACTCCTGGATAACTTTCCAGGTAACGCTTTTTTTGAGCACCAAATGACTGTACTACATGAGAAAACTGATATTTAGGTATAATTAAATTTATTTGATATTAAATCTTTAGTAAAAGAGAGTTTGTTTTCAAAGTTATTGATAATTTCAAGACTATTTACTATCGGGTATGTTATGGTCATGTTAGTCACAGAATAAACCGATCACTATATTATGATGTATGATATCTATCAATCTGTCAAAGTCAATCAAAGTGGTTCAATAGTACATCTGTCAAGTTTACATATGGGCACAGAGTATGTACACAATATATCCATCCCACATGACATTGGCAGAACTGTCGACACCGGCATAGTTTGCCATTTCTAAGAAGAAGAAAAGAAAAAAGAGTAGGTACACAGTCTTGATTGATTTTTTAAAGAGAAATACAAAACCAAACTACTGGAGACAAACAAACCCAACTGGAGATTAGCAGTAGTAGCATTCTCTGTTTAACATCCTTGTAGCCTTCTGAAAGGCTGTTGAGACAGGCACTACAATAACTTATCCTCCAATGTCGTTTTAACCGACAAAAAAAAGAGGAGGTTCTCAAGTCAACGTGTATATATTTTTTTATGACCACGTATAACTTTTTACGGAGTAGTACGTTCAGAAAAAACGCCCCATGGGTGGGAAAGAAGAGGTGATTTATTTATTTATCACAGGTTTTAATGCTGAGTGGTGTATTAATAATAAATATAAGATATGTAAAAACTAAATTAAACATTACATTATAATAAATACATTACATTACAAAAAAAATCTCACGGTGAATGCGTTTCAGATCTGTTAGTCTCTTATATGTAAGCCTTTCAGTCTCTGCGTTAATGGCTAAAGTAAGGAAGGTAGTTATTTTAAAAGTAATCAAAAATTAAACATGTAGTTTAAATCCCAAAAAAAATCAGGAAAAAAGGACCCGGGATTATAGTGGGAGGGAAACACGTAATCTGGTAGTGACTTCCAGGTTTTGACTGCTCGGCACGGGCAGAAAGAGCCGAATCCTTTAGTTCGAAAGTGTACTCCCCACTCTTGGATTATACTCATGTTTTTCATCAAAGTAGACTAATTTTAGCAGCTATTACGTAAAAAATACCTTCCTATGAGTCCCGTCACCCCATTTTATCGGAGAGGCTGAGGTGGTCTTCGATAACCTCAATCAGCTGGGGAAAGCAACGAAAGAAAAGCTTAATACCGGTCTCCTGTTAGGCCATGGTTGAACCGATCTGTTTGTGCCAAACATATAATAGCTTTCCTACGTAGCGAACTACAATTAGTACTCTAAAATAGTACCTACTTCTGCTTATCTACTAAATAATCATACTTTGTTTGTTGACATTAAAAGTGTAATCTTTCTCACAGATAATACTAAGTACGATAAGATTGTGTTAATATAATATTTGTCAATTTACAATCATGAATGTGTAGTAGTATAAAATCTTATCTTTTAAGATACGAAGAACCAACTCCGATAATTCTATGTAATATTTTTTTATATCTTTAGTGGGTGTGGTTGTGTCGAGTGGTAAGTAGAACCAATAGATAACAGTAACAGTTCTCGTAATAGTAGTTAATGCAAAATTCAGAATAAATTTCAGGAATATCATACAAAATAAAACGTTTTAATTTCAACTCGTCATCTCAACGCATTCCCGAGATAAAGGCCATTGACAGACCGACAGCAAAGTGATCCTATAGGGGTTTTATTTAATGTGCAGAACCCTAAAATGCCTGAACTATGTGTGTTAAAATTACTTAAACTAAAACAATAAAGAATAAAAGATCATTGTCGTAAGATAAAAAGATTGACATATGTGATTTTGTATAGTGTGATAGTGTTTTGTAATTTATCTATAGTACAAGTGAATGAGAAAATTAAGGTTACTTTAATAACCATTTATTTCCAGTGAGTACAGCGCCATCTATTATATTATTCTACTGGAAGTTTCTTAATTACACACTTATAAACTGGTATTTTAATTAAGTCATGTGAGTCATGATGTGGTGTTTTTAAACTATAAAGGTTTAAAATAGGCACATTATACACGCATAACTTTATCGCACGTGTCTCGAGTCAAACACGTTTTAGTCAACGTAATAAACGACATTCAAAATTAATGAATGCCACTAAAAAGATTGCTTAGAAACATAGACCCGTATAAAAAAAGAATGTCTTTATTCACTGGTAAATTATAATACAGCGAAATAGCTCTTCTCGGTTTCGGTGAACTTAAATATCCATTATTTATTATTTATTTTCTTTTACCGCCAAGCGTTACCTATAGGAAACAGTTCATAACAAGAAAAAAATTGTACAGCAATTATGGTGTTAATAGCGTTAAATATTTGTTAACATTTCTTGGTTTTTGTGTATTTAATTCAATATTCATTCGATAATCTTATGGTCAAAATTTGGATGATGCTGTGAATAAAGAAGTTAACACTACCTGTGCCCATAATACACTACACCTATTTCAATAATACGTATACTATATAGTGTACGTTTTCCGTACAAATATGGCACGGTGCGTAGCAAGACAAATACAGAATTGCTATGGCCGATCGTGTGGCCTACATTCGACTTTATTGGCTTGTAAAGAAAGTAGTTATTACTATGTAATTATAGAGTGTATCTCATGTACTCAGTATAGTATTATTATTTAATTAGCTTTAGCGACTGCGCTCGCGTTTAGGTCAGATAAACGCCATCCGACATATACATATATATATATATAAACTTATTGAAATATATATATAAATTGAAATATATATATAATATAAACTGAGAAACTTATTGAAAACATTAAACATGATCCCATTCGTATTGAACTAGATAAAATTTCATACAGAAATAGATCACAGCCTGGGCTAGTGCATAAGCACCATGACTATAATTTTTACCAAAGAAAAAATGATTTTCAAAATTAAACTACTGCAAATTTCGCAGTACTGTTCTATAATATGTTGACTTCACGGTTGGCCTAGTGGTTTCAGTAGTCACCACACCGCTTCCTACTGCGCCAAGTGTTGTGGGTTCAAGTCCTACATGGGACAACACTTTGTGTGATCTACAAATTGTTGTTCTAAGTCTGGGTGTATTTTGTGCACGTTTACATTTTAACTGATATTTCGTTGTCAACAATTAAGTATATTTCTGATAGGTACTCCAGGAATTAACTTTATTATTTTCATGACAATTAATTATTTCCATCCATATTTTCCTGGAATATGTTACTATGCCTTCCATGAAAAGACTTCGTAATAACCTTAAATAAATCTTTGCTATTGCTATAGGGCGAAATCTGTCAGGATTGACGTGAATTAAAATAGTGTAATAAGTAAACGTAAGTTTTTAGAATGTCCTTCATGAAAATTTATAAGATAGAGTTTTGACTAAGATCTCACTAGTGAAGACTTGTGAAGGTTGTTAAGAGATTAATATTATATGGCTGGAGCGATAATGGTGTTAAAATAAGACTGTTTGTACACATTGTACACATTATTTCTCTTTGTGTAGGAAGTTTACAGTACAGGAAAACATAATTATGACATGATGAAAACATATTCATGTATGAAAACATATTCACGAATTTGATTTGATTATTGCGACTATTGTTTGAATGTCAACTTAATTGTAATTTTTTTGTTAATGATTACGCAAGAAAACCTACGCGAATTCGTCTGCGTCTTTTTTCAATCATACTCGGCTCCTTTTAATCTAACTGTGATGTTATCCTGTCGTAAAATAAACATTAAATAATCATAAATTTTAACAAAACAAAACCGATTACAAGAATTGAACCAAATTAAAATGGGCCCAGACCGAAGCACCAGCTTTCAAAAAAAAAAGAATCGTCAAAATCGGTTCACTCAGTCGAAATTTATGAGGTAACAAACATGAAAACAATACAGTCCCGTAACCGCCTTCTTTTTTGTAGTAGGTTAAAAATAAAATGTGGAAATCGGTTAACTAGTTTCGAAGTTCAACGTGAGCATACACGATCTGAGAGTTATTTATAATAGATTATTGAAATGAATGATCACGTTTTCATTATTGAGGCTGAAACTTAATTATTTGAATTTTAATACATGTTACGTTTATAAATTTTAACCTATATATTAAATTAAAAATTGAATTAAAATACTGAAAAATAACAAAATTAATGTGTTTATTAAAATTAATAAAATCAATTGCATCATCGCCACTATTATTGGAGGAGACCTCGAAATCACACGATTCGGACTTTCGAACCTTCCCAGAGCAAAGCGTCTAGCGTCTGAGGCTGGACGTGGAGGTTGTTATAGTTAAAACTAACTATTCAATTAGTTTCTACGATACAGAAGCCTCACTAGGCCACCATGGTGTGGGTCACCATGCTGCATTGTTGAATTGTCTGCTTTTGCTGTATGTATGGTGACCACCACTCTTGGATTCTGCTTATGCTTTCAATCAGGCAGAGTAGAGTCACTTTGCCAGGCCCATACATAAAAAAAATTCATTCATCATTTGTATACACAAATGGCCAATCATGAAATTAACGTAAGATACATAATATACTAGGTCTGAAAGTTTCCAACCTTAACATAAAGATTGTAGCACTTATTGATAAAAACTTGAGAATGAAGTTGTGCATCTTTGCATTTGCATTGTTTATCTCTGGGAGAAGTGTGATCATCTTTTTTCAGAAAAAATTTACTAATAAAATTAATAACCTTACGGACAAACATATTAACCTAATCAATACGGTGACTAGTTCATCGAGCCGAGTTCTATGAATCGCCGATCGAACATATTCCACGAATGGGTTAGTTCTGTGTCAGGTCAACCATAAGTCATGTAAATTACTGTAAGTGTAGCAATTAGAGTAGGTCAACTGACGACGGTACGGAAATTAATAATGTTTTAATATGTTTGCATGTCAAAATCGCAGTTTGTAGAGATAGTTTCTTTGAAGCTTTTATTCCTCGAGAAAGTCGTCAGAATTTTGTCCTTCTGGTGATATGCGGCTGTTAGACTATCTATGCTAAAAGTTAGCGCAATGTCTGACCTTAAAGAAAGTCTCCTTACGGATTATCTTATTTCCAGCAATAATGTAGGCACATTAATGCCGTTAGTACGCACAATAATGGAAGCACATTGAATTACTTTCTTTGTAGCTGAATTCTTATTTTAGTCATTTAATTAAAAATAAATTCGTGCTCATTGGTAACTTCAAATCATCTGCTGTTATATGTTATGAGTATTTATTGGGACATAACTTACGCAAGGCATCATAGCTAATGTTATATGTGGCTAATTAAAGTATAAATCTATAGAATTAATAGAAAAGATTTAATAGAAGAAAAAAATAACAGTACAAATACTAGATAATTTTTGTTTTAAATTTAAATAACATTTCTCTGATTTAAATCTTTTTACGAAAATTATTTTAACGTATTAGAGGAGTATGTAATTTGACATAGTTGAAGTTTATATGAAGGAAGAGTACTGAAAAACAAAAAAAAAATATGATCCAATTTCCACCACTGGGCGACCACTAAGTCTATTTTGTATATTAATACGTAAAGTAACAACTTTGTACCTCTTTTTAGGAAAATTGTGCGAACAGAGCAGTATGAAATTTGGCCTAGTTGAATTTTATGTGGAGCAGGAATGCAGAAAGATAAAGAAAAAACAAAATAAAAATGAATTATGGTTGAATTTCCACCACTGAGATCAGCGGGCGATCACTTGTACTTATAAAACTGTTGAATTTGCTTCAAAATTCTTAACTATTTCTAATTTTTTTTCACGTGCATAATGCTGCCAGTACTTTGAATATATTTACATTACATATAGTACAATATATGTACATATCGTGAGAGATCCACGGTTCGAAACGAATGGGTCGGCTCCTCCGGAGTTATACCATGGCCTCACAGAAAATCGGTGTGAAACAGCGCTTGCGCTCTGTTTTTTTATGTTTGTTCTTGTTTGTTTGTGTTGAGTTATGAATGTTGTTGTTGTTCTTCCGAAGTAGACGGAGATAACAGAGCTGTCAACATTTTTTTTATATCTACATATTTATTTGTTTTAGGTACAAACCGCAAGATACAGGGAGCGTCTTAGCTGTTGTAAGTTAATAACGTATCTATTCTACGTATATATAACGTATATATTTATTAAGTTCTACTTCTTCGAACATTAATTAGACTAAGATTATGGTAAACACTATAACACAATTTAATCCATTAAGGTGTATTTCATTCTTTTAACTTAAGATTTATTACATTAGTTGCTAAATGCACAGATTTGATATAAGAAAAAAATATGTACCTTACCATATATTGGAAATGTCAACGTCTGTGGTCTATTAAATTAATTTTTAAAAATTTAATAATATTAAGATAAAAAGTAATTCCTCTAATATGATGAAATAGAAGTATGGCAAATATATTTATAATTCTTTCAAAAAATGTTTAACTTTGATGTTCGTTTTGGCATAATTTGAAAGAAAACTAAATTAGATTACAAAAATGTTTTAGGTTACCACGTGGACTCTACATAATCATGTTAAAAAGTGACAAACGACTATATAATATTTTCAAAAACTATAGGGAAAACGATTACCCAAAACTATGATTTTTCTTTTATGGAATAGCGGGCAATGTGGCATTGGGGCAACACCAGAGGCGTCACAAGTGCGTTGCCGGCCTTTGGGGGTTGGAGAGGGGGATGGGAGGAGGAATTGGGGTATGGTTCTCCGGCATACTCACTCACTCCGTGAAACGCTCGGTGGTTTTCTGTGAGGCTGTGGTATCACTTGAGTGGCTCTCTTTCGGTAAAAATTTCAATAGTCTTTGTCACCCTGGCTATTATTACAAATCTATTTACATTTCATTCACTTAAAGCTGTTTAGTAGTTTAGGCGCTATAGGGTGGACTTTACAGTTTAGTATTTCAGAGACGCTATTCGTTTCCTATTTCTGTAACCAAGCAATTTTATTGTACATTTTTGAAACAATTTTTATCTATGTATAATATAAAATATTTTAAGATTGTTCTTCTGAATCACATAACGCGTCCGTCTGTCATTTTCTGGAACGAAATGGTTCTACCATTTTGTTCCGGAAAGTGATTGACCAACTACCCTTTTATACATCAATATTACTTACTATTTAATAGAAAGAAAATAAATTGCCCTGTACCACAGAAAGTGTATTAGTAATAAATACCGTAGTGTTTATGAAAAGGTAAATGAGAAGTGCCTGGCGTATAATACTAATTAATATGGCGTGAGTTGCACGTAGCAAGTAGAGTCGAACTTGGTCGGGTAATAATAATAGAGGCACTTTCCTTATGGTGGAATATCTATTGAATTATAATTAATTATTTTCGTTATTCTTAAATATTCACCAGGTAGTAGCGGATATTTTTTAACTCATATTCAGGTAAAACCAGTCAAGCTATTAGAAAAGACCCCAAATAATCTTGGGAATAATAAAGGCTAGGGAGATGATGGTGAATAGTTGATATTTTTTCTTCAAGTTTTAATTGGACCGAATCGTAAATATTCTCTCTCTAAAATTTTTTTTTCACCCCTATTTACAAACGACGGAGATTACAAAAAATACAACAGATGTGAAGGCGCTTATACATCGTCATTGTATTCAGTATTGTGAGTCTACGTTCACTTAATATGAAACAGAGGAACTTTAAAATTTTTAAATAATACAGTAACATTTATAAACATAACAATACACTATATCAAATTTAATAAGGAAAACCAACATTACATTTAAAACAGTAATATCTTGTTATAACAGAAACCAATGATAATCTAATCAATGGAAATCCCCACGAGTCCGTAACCAGAACTGGTGATAACAATTTAATGGAAATATAACAAACAACAACAAACAACAACCCATAATGTCCCACTGCTGGGCTCGGGTTGGCCTCTCAGGAGAGGGTTAAGGCCATACGTCCCCACGCTGGCCAAGTGCGGGTTGAGGACTGACAAGAATACGTTGTGGTTACGTAAATCTTGCCGTTGGATGTTTTTAAGCCGCCCGAAGGCCTCCAACTAAGCTTCACGACTGTTATCGTATGATAACAACCGGGACCGACTGCTTAACGTGACCTCCGAATCACGGAGACGCTCATGGTAACATGCCACCAGCGGTCACCCAATGGAAATATAAACGAATACATAACTCTAGTAAACAACACTTGACTTTCACTGAGGGAGAACTATACTTCTTTATAAATAGGTAAACACACAGTGGTTCTGTGAACTCGTGCTATCAGTTCTGTCGGAACTGATAGCACGAGTTCACAGAACCACTATAAAGTCATTCTTCTCCTGCTTCTCAATCAGTGAAAGAGGGTACCGGAGTGCAACCTAATTAAATAAGACCCTTAACCCCCGATTCTGAGAGGAGGGGTTATGTTAAATGCGGCGACATTTTTTATTTTTGTAATATTTCATCATTTCGAAGCAGAAATCGTGAGCAGTAAAAATTGCATATTATTTATTTATCTTTAATCTTTCTATTACATTTATATTAAAAAGATTAGGTTAGATAAGATATCAAAGATTAGTTAAAAAAAAATACCGAAAACCCATTCTATGGTTGTCTGGATCGCCGTGAGCGATATGAACACTGATTGCTACATTCGTATATTTTGTAGCTATTTTTTTTTTGTTTTCATTTCTTTTGTTTTATTTGTATTTAATACGATAAACATATAAATAAATAATTAAACGTTAATTATCTGATAAAGGTTTTTGGTCTCGAGTATTTCTTTAAAGTCTTTGATGTTTAACACCGGTGTAAAGTAAACTTTAGAAAAAAATAACGTAGAGCTGTCAGTAAAATAGCCTTGAGATAAATATAAATGAATTCCGTTGTCCAAATAAACCGCCTGACAACAACCATATGGATAAACTTTGCGCTTCATAGATTCTTAAGCTCTGAAAGCTTCCTATAAATATATTTTAACCTTGAGAAGAAATATACTGTACAACAACAACACTATTGGATATTTCTGCAGATTTTTTTTGTGTTTATCCTGATAGCTCAAATACGTATTTATAATAATATAATATCACTTACAGAACTACACTAAAATAAACATTCATACATTGCTTCACAAAAATCAGTGATGATCGCACCTGCTCCGTAAAGCGACGAATTTTCATATCCACCACTCGAACCCCTACCACACTACACAATGAACCAACCCACTTGAATATAAGCCCGTTCACCAAAAATTATATAAAAAGAAATAAAAATAAAGTTTCTTCGTGATTTCAAATTAAGAACTTGTCACTAACTGCATATGAAATTATATACAGTACCTACACCTATTTTTCTTTTAATTTTTGATCTGCCTATTTGTTCGGGTCAATATCTCGAACAATTTGAGGGGGATTTGAACGGGAATCTTATTGGCAGATAGCTTATGTTATAATCGACTCAGAATACTTTCATTTAAGAAAAACACCAATGATGTAGTGAACAATTTCCGATTCAAAACAATAAAACCAACGCAGCTAGTCTATATAAATTAAAATAATCGAAATGTATTTATAAGCATAACTGTCGATTGACTGCATTGCATGCGGTTTTCATATGAGAAAATAAAAGATATCCATATTTTTTTCCATGACAATTTTACTATGTATGACCTGTATGACCATTTGTGGAAATTTGAGGTGCCATAAATAATATATTCCCGACAGAAAAATATGGCGGTACGAAATTCTCCGGGCCAGCTCGTCTTTAATTAATTTTAAACTTTAGATACTACTAAATTACAAAATACTTATTTTTTGTCTTTGTTGAAGACCTTTGTTTGTTTTGATTGACATTAAAATTGAAAGCTAGGGATGCGTGTTTTAATTTACAATTTGTATGCGAAACAAATTGTTTGAAATATGTTCCTCCTGATTTTCACTTTTTATTGTCATGAAAAAAATGAGTAATAATTAAAAATTCATTAATTCATTAGCGAATATCAGTAAATATTAAGAAATCTTAAAAGCTAACACAATTGTTTCATCTTTATCAACAATAATTTAACAATAAAACAAAATAGAGAAGAAAAAATATAATATTTTTTTACATTTAAAATAAATGAAAATAAAGTTAGTTTACTACACAAAAAAATATTCACTTGTTACAACGTTGTAAAAGAAAAACAAAGAATAATAAAAGCACAAATTCTAACTATTATGTAATGCCATATAATCAATGAAAATTAGAATTAATGTCAAGTAATAATCACAAAATAGAGTTATATCTTAAAGAAGTAGTTATAATATTATAAATAATTATGATGGAGTATAATTCTAGCTCATCCAAATCATTAATTTACCAGAAATATTGTGACGTAACCTTGAAAACTATTTATACAATATAGTCTCAAACGAACCAAACGTAAGAGAATAATAATCTTTCGATTCTGTTAGTCATCAGTGTCTAGTGCAGAGTACGTCAAACTACGTGCGTGGTTCCTTACATCCCGGCTGAATATATGTGTTAACCATTTCGATTTGTATTTAGTTTGGCGGTGGAACTTACATTGTGAAGACTGCTTCTTAGTTTTCTTATTTTGTTGCTGTTAGAAAATTCCTACGTGTTCAGATTAACCCAGCATCCAGCAATCAAAGAGGTAAATAAATTGAAAATAGACTAAGACAACGCTTAAATGCTACTCGCGTTTAATATGAACGTTTGGACGAATTTTTGAAAGGCTCAACTAGTGTGAGTTTCGATTCTAGATCAATAAAAGCTATAACTGCAAACTTATAAAATTATTTTATTAATTTTAATTTTGTCTTCTTGCGGCTATTATATGTTCTTTTTTTAATTTTGAATATCTGTTTATTTTGGCAACAAAATTAAATTAAAACCTTTTTCGAGACATACCTATAGAAGAATATATAGAAAGGAATTAAAGAGTTTTAATGATTTTGTACATAAAATCTACTAGAACTCTACACTGCCTAAAAATTTAACGCATATAACATATAAAACTGCATACAGTTGTAAGAAAATAACAGCAGCAGCTTTTGTTAGATAGACATCGACGTAGATGGTGATGATAATTAACTAATTATAGTTAGATAAATGCTTTATTAGTTAGAAATTGTTTTATAGAATTCATACTCTTGACTGTCGGCATTTGATGGAACTTGATGCAAATACATTCTAGAATCGAACTAACTTGTACTCAATAAAACTAGAGGAATAAGTACAGGTAAGTTTGATTCTGGAATGCTTTGTATAATGTTAAACTTTTATTACTTACAAAATGAATATTACTTACAAAACAAATACTTACTAAAGATGACCAATAGTTTATCGTAATGTTGTTTTATTTTCAAAACGTAATGGAAAATATTTTTTTATTTATTTATAGTCTTGAAAAGGTATAGGATAATTTTATTTATTGGAACGAAGTTCCTTACTTACTTAAATGTGATAGTAAAATCGTAAGAAAAAATCCCTGGAAAAAATGCGTGGGATAAAACCGTTTAATGAGGCGTGCGCAGGCGCGACAGTCGCATACACAAGCGAGTAGTGTATAATACCTTTCTCTTTCTCCCTCTTTCGAGCACGATTTTTTTTGCAATCTGTGTCGATTCTACATTAGCCGAAGGAACTTTGTTCCTACCTGGTGTCCCACGACACCACATTTACATTTTTTTATTTTATAATTTGACTTGCTGAGCCCCGCGGAGTTACCCGCGTTCGCTATTGTAACAGCGAGCAACACCGCGCAAATCTTCCTCTTCAATCACTCTGTCTATTAAAAAAAACCACATCAAAATCCGTTGCGTAGTTTTAAAGATTTAAGCATACCTAGGGATATAGGGACAGAGAAAGCGACTTTGTATTATACTATGTAGTGATTAAGCACTAATACAGTGTCGCTTGAAAGGCTTTATACGTTGACCTCGTATTATAATTACATACTTAAAATAAAATTTCTTAAAATTATAACTAACACAAAATTGAAATCGAACTAAATGTATCTATACATAAACATACTTTTAGCTATAGCTAAAACTACAGTGACCATGGGCGGACCCTTCTATTTCATACATACCACTTACATAGATGGGAACTACTAGATCGTGCCTGCGCTAGTGAGCAGGCCCTAGGGGGTCTGAATATCGTGATAACAGCTGTTTCCGTATCGCTCCTATCTCAGGTGTGGAGTGGCGCACCCTATGAGTCTGCAGTCAGTAATCCACCGTCAGTATTGTTAGTCAAGAGATAAAAGTACGTTGCCGCTCTGTAGGTCCTTCTTCTAATTTATGAAAAGAAAAAGGAGGAGAAATGGGCCTGGTAAGGACAACTATCGTTGAATAGTTAGCATTATCACAATAGTTCGTTGGAACTAAGTATAATAATGCTACTCACCGCTAAATCCGCTACATTAATATTCACATCAGTTTGGTAATGTAACATATGTAAGATAAATATATTTTTTATCTAAATATACAAATAGCCGGCACCTGTATTCATTATTATGTTTGATTTACGACTTATACATCATAGACGCCTTTCAATTCCGTCTGCCCTTGTTGGCAAGTCGCCAAGACATTCCAGCGATATACTCATGGAAAGTTTTTTTTTAAAGTTGTCTATGGGCTACGGCTCGGCCTGTACGTTTTTTTTTTTTTTTATATTTAAGCTGCCAAAATGACTCCTCTGCCCTGCCTGATGGAAAGCATGAGCAGAATCCAAGAGTGGTGGTCACCATCCTCAATGCGAAAAAGAACAATGCAGCATGGTGACCCACACTATGGCGGCCTGGGGGGAAGGGGGATGGTGAGGGGGATAGGGGGCGTTGGATTGGGGTATGGGCCTCCGGTATCCTCACTCACTCGATGAAACACAGCGTTAGCGCTGTTTCACACCGGTTTTCTGTGAGGCCGTGGTATCACTCCGGTCGAGCCGGCCCATGCATGCCGAAGCGTGGCTCTCCCACGTCGTACGTCGCGTGTGTACTACGATTATCGCAGTGTCACAGTATCTCAATTTTGTATTTATTATATGTATTTATATTGATCACTAGGTATAAAATTATTGGATGAAATGTTAAAACGTGTATATGTGTTAAAGTTAATATCGAATGAAGTTTTTTTAATCGTAATTGTAGTAGATTACGGTGAACATTATCTTGGTAGGAATCTAAAGTGGTTTTATAATAAAAGAAGAATTATTGTATAATAATAAATACAATTGTAGAACAAGTGTATCTTTGTAACTTCAAATTACGAGTTTTTTTTTACTAACAGGTAGGAACAGACAGACAGATTAAATAGATAGTTTTCTTTCTCTATCTGTTTCTTTGTTACGACTAATCTCTGCTACGGCTGTGCCAGCTTTGACAGGACATCCTTCCATTGGCAGGTAGCTGATGTTATAAAGAGAAACTAAGGCTACTTATATTTTAAGAAAAACTAACAAAACAAAATTAAAAACAATACAATTTTTTGACAGTTGTTTGTTAACATTAAATGACTAATTTAATCTAAAAGTTGTTTAAACTTTACTTATATAAAATAGTGAACATTATTCAAAAACAACAAAAACCACGTGTAATACCGGGGGTCACTAGCATTAAAATAATATTATTTCACTAAGGCCCGGTTACGATCCGGTTAAGGTGTTTGATTGAATCAAAACTCGTAAAGCTTATTTGACAAATTGTTTTATATGAAACTAGCTGTTACATGCGACTTTGCTCGGGCGGAAGTTTTGTTATATATATTTAATTAGAAACTATGGAACGTTAACTATTTTCAAAGTTCTTATTAATGGGCTATTGATTAAAAATAAATAAATATTATTTTTACTCTTATTTTAACCCTATTAGGAGTAGTATTGCCATAAATGTTAGTATAAATATTCATTTATTTCTAATCAAAAGCCTGAAGATAAAGTTTCAGGTTACTTATTTAAAAAAATGACGGACTACCAAACTAATTTAAATTCAATCTTTCAACCCCTATTTCACCTCCTTAGGGGTAGGATAATCAAAAACGGTTGAATAGGTATCTACTCATTTTTAATGAGTAGCCCAAGAATAAAGTTTCATGATTCCAACTTAAAAAATAACCGATTGCCGTCCAAACTTTCGACCCCCTTTTTTTACGTGTGGAAACCCCCTCGGGCCTTCACCCCACCAGGGTTTGGGGCGGTGTGTCGGAATCGAACCGACTAAAACCACACGGTGTGCCACTCTGCGCCTGAGACGGGAGAGATCCGGGAACCGCTTTCTAACGCCATCCGGAGAAAAAAACTTTGGGCCCCTTTATTTTTTTTTTTTACGTGTGGAAACCCCCTCGGGCCTTCACCCCACCGGGGTTTGCAGCGGGGCGGTGTGTCGGAATCGAACCGACTAAAACCACACGGTGTGCCACTCTGCGCCTGAGACGGAAGAGATCCGGGAACCGCTTTCTTACGCCATCCGGATCCCTCCCAGCGCCTGCCCGCACTGAAGCGGGCTCCGTCGTCTGATGGTAAAACTCTCAATTTAAGCGACGTATGGCACACGCGTAAAGTCGCCCCCTCGCGGCTGGCCTGTGAAGCGGATGGAGGGGAAAACCCGTCTCGCCCATCCGCGGCCACACTCAGGGCGGCATGAGGCGCTGGTAGTTTCGACCCCCATGTCAATCCCTTAGGGGTAGAACATCAATGCTTAAATAGGTGTCTACTCATTTTTAATTAGTAGTCCAAAAATATAGTTTCGTTATTCCAACTAAAAAAATATCGAATTTCCATACAAACTTTAAACCGCTATTTCACCTCCTTAGGGGTGGAAATTTCTAAATTCCTTCCTTTGAGGGTGTCCACTTAATAAACGACCCTACTCACCAAATTTCATAGCCCTAACTTTTATAGTTTACTCTCGGTGATGATGAATCAGGCAGTCAGTCAGTCAGGACTTGTTATTTAATAAGTATAGATTTACACAGAAGATACGTCAAATTATCTGACAGATAAGCTAATGAAACAGGGCCTTTAAATCAACTGTTATATATTATCATTAATACCTACCTACATGAATCACTGTTAGCACCTCACTGACCCTGATTGCCACATATTTCATTGTTTTACTTTTTGTGCTCTAACGAGTCATATAGATTCGTTGACTTTAAAAATCGGCCAAGTGCGTGTCGGAATCACGCAAGACGGGTTTCGTACCATTACCTATATAATTCAAGCGTATACTTATTCCCGTGATCAATATCGAGCAAAAACGAGCAAAAACATCACGTTTGTTGTATGGGAGCCCCCTAAAAATAAAAATTCCACATTATTTTATTTTTGATTTGTGAAATTACTGTGAGAAAAAATGATGAATTTAATGGTATATGGAGAACAATCCATATTTTTTTTAACCATTTTTAACTGATCATATTTATAAATTCTTACTTTCCCATTCCCCAAATTCAACCCTACATCTAATATTTTAAATTTATAAACTGATAACTAGTATTTTCGCAACTCCGGCACATAATACACATTTTTTATTGTACAATCATGTTGTGACCTACCAACAAAACATTTAGCTTTAATATTGCCTATTCCTACTCTATTTCTGGCAGCTGATTCTATATATTCCGTAAAACAGTTTTAATTATAAATAAGAAACTTTTGACCCATTTTGTACACATAAAACACAATATTTATGTTATTTTGCTGAAGTGCTTATTAAACGGGGCCTGTTCTTCGTATGTAATTTCTATCAATTGTCTTCTTACGAACAGTTTACTTCTTGTGCCTTATGTATATATACATAAGTACTGTTTTCGTCTTTTATGTATTTGTTATGGCTGTTTGCAACTGCGCTATTTATAGCGCTCAGAGCACGTAGCTCTAATTTACTGTTTTCTGGTACACTCGCAAACTTTATTTTTTTGATTGCTTCTAAATAATCATATTCTCAAAGTACGCACGATAATCGAAATCTCCAAGTGGAGAAATTATCTAAACTGAATTGTTTCGTCTTAAACATTGGAATATTGGTTTCAGATGACGCTGACGCTATTTTTTTTATTAAAAATTAATCAGTTGTGCCGTACCGTTACCTTCGATAACCTCTGAAATAATCAATCACGCTCTGCTGCCACTGTTTAATCTTTAGGTACCTTGTGGATCTTCATTAAAACATTTTTGACTTTAAATTTCTCCTATTTTTTTATCTTTCTCATTCTTCTACTTATCTACTTCCGTACATTTTTCGTTTTCCTATAGAGAAACAGATTATACCAAAGACCAACAAAACGAAACTACATAAAATTCACAAGTTTGGAATGGGCGGACATTGATCCCCAAATTGATTCATGAGAACACGAGACCAGCCCCGGTGACAGACGGAAGGTGAAGCGAAGCGAAGTCTTAGTAATATGGTCCCGTTTTACTCTTTGGGTACGGAACCCTAAAAAGTATTTTAGGTAAAAGTGGCAACATGTGATATGCTTACTTAGTGCACCGATGAAAATACATATAAAACTAGTTTAACCTCCGGAGGACCTATAAATCGCGTGGGTCGCGTGTGGCATTCCCTCTTAATAGGCACATACCTATAAATATTTATAGATATATTTTTTTAGAATGTATGAATTTTAAGAGCGAAACTCAAAACAGTATTTTTTTTAGAAGTGAATATCAATGCATTATCTAATGCATTGATATTCACTTCTAAAAAATAATACTACTTTGAGTTTAGTAAGCGATGCGAAAGAGTCTCCATTAAAAACAAGCTGACGTTAAGCTTCGGAAAGAAATCTTAAAAATACCTAAATTGCCTCAAATTGTAAACTTATCGTTTTGCGAAGTAGTTGAAAGGGTTGTATAAATTTAAAATTATTTAGCTTTCTTATATTTATAAAAAAATCTATTGATTTTTTTGCTTACAGCTGTTAGTAGTGACCTCTATCAGTCAGTGGTAACATTATTCACTCAATTTGGCAATCACAAACTTGCCAATTCTAGTTTTGCTATGCGGTCACAGATGTCACTAGTTTTAAAAATGGGACAAAATGTTTGACTTATCTCCGGTTCAGATTAATTAAATATCATACACATAACAAAAAAAGAGTGCTTTTCAATTCAATTTATAAAATACTAGTTGGCAAAAATTTGTTTTCATATTTAGTGTTACCTTCCGCATACTAGATGGCGCAGATGTGTGACTATTAAGCCTACGCTTTATATTGCTTTCTAAACCGCTAGATGGCGTTGGCCTGGTCCAACACCTTTTCAGAAAATTATGTTAATTTTCTACTTGTGGGAGATTTTTTGGTTTATTAATCTAATGGTTAGCTAACATTCCCAATAGGAATTAAAAATATCTATCGACCTGATCTTGTCCCCAAACCTGACCTTAGTGCTTACCTACTCATGTGTAATAATTTGTTGTAATATAAAAAAGTAGTACTCCAAATAGTAATATAAATCTACGAATATTTAACTAAAAAGACCTAGAGCAGTATTTCAGAATCAAAGACTACTACCAAACTACACCTTTCTTTTTTATTAGGGCTCCTGAATGAATCCTAAGTTTAGAATGTTTATAGATATTAAATGAAAATAAAACAAAATTTTAATAGATCCATCTATATAGGTGGCGCTAAGTGCGGCTGTTCATTTCGATCGGCTTTTGGGTCGTGAGGGTGGAGGGGTGAGGGGGATGGGTCGTGGCCTATATCTGTAAATCAATGGAGGATATGTAAAAACAACAATATTATTTTATGCGGTATTTATTTAAAATTTTTCAATTCCAGTTTTAATGAGAGAAGATACCCCATAAAATAAAACAAATTAGTGACTCAATGTCAAAAACCAACTTTTATCCAATCGATGGGATTCTGTGCCGTTCTGCGTAAAATCGTGACGGCTAGACAATCAAGCACTAAAAAACTGTAAATCCCGCTCGCGGCGCTAGTGTGAATAATATTGACGTCATCGTTGTTTCGTAAAGTCACGCGCAGCTACGACATAACTGACGTGGGTAGTGGTATGACGTTATCGCCGGCTACAAGGTCGCGTGGCATAGTTTGATTATGCGGTTGTATTTCAACGTAACATTGTTATTATGTTTGTGAGTCAAACTTTATTCGGTTTTAACATTTATAAGTGTTTACTTATGTAACTTTTTTGACTTCAATGTTTGAAAAGAGTTCGTCCAAACCCTATTTTTTGTTTTTTAACGTTTTTTTTATGTACAAGCTACCACTATGACTCATCTCTGCCTGATGGAAAGCATGAATAGAATCCAAGAGTGGTGGTGACCATCCTCAATGCGAACATGGACAGTGCAGCATGGTAACTTGGTGACCCACGCCGTGGCGCCCTAGTGAAATTATGTCACTTTTATATTTTAGTCAAAAACCTTAAGTATTGTAGTATTTGGTTATAGATCCATTCAGGGCCCGACTAAGAGAGAATGTCAATCTACGAGTCCGAAATATCCTTAATAGGTCAATGAGCCACAAGTACGTCTATTTATATTACTGTGACCCAATAAATTATTATGTTGTATATCTAATAATAGTCACATCACAGCGAGGTCAGTGCTCTATAATTAATGATTATCAACATCCGAGTGTGCATGTTATAAAAATAAATTCATTTGTTTTCCTTCTCGGTTGCGGATATAATTATTTATGTAATGATTAATATAAAATTCAAGGTCGTAGAAAGTACTACTTTATAGAACTTAACGATTTGTAAATTCCATATAGTATTACTATTTATTAAAACTGCGGTTTGTCGGGTTTATATTTATCAAAGTTTGTGGTCAGGATTTAAATGAACGGAAAAATTATTTGTGAATTTTTTTTTTTGATAGCAAAATAAAGAAGTAAGTTGCGGTACACCTTTGCCTGCCCTTTCGCGGCAATATAGGAATAAGGACATTTATTAGTTTATTGTTGTATCTCCTTTATAATAAACCAGCTTTTGCCCGCAGCTCTGCACGCGTGTATGTCGAAAATTATGGTGATCATTAACCCACGGCACAAACTAACTATTTGCATTTCTAGTGGTAAAATAATTTTCAAAACCGGCATATTAAATCTAAGGTTATCTCAACAACAACCTCACAAGCTCCCAAAACTTTACCTATTCACAATATTAGTAAAGATTAAATGGAAAATAACATTTGACGGATTTCCCTCTCGTTAAAGTTTATTAAGTCTTCGTCATATGACAGATTTTTATTGAATTTGTAATTAGTGGGTGAAAAATGTGGATGCTGTGGATGCGGTAAGCGGAACTTCTAGTGCTATAGTAAAACCCACTTACTAAGAAAATCGCTCATAGCCCAGTTGCACTCGGTGATTAGAAACAATCATCGAGGGTAAGCAACGATGGCGCGGTCAGTACCTGGATGGGTGACCGCTGGTGGCATGTTACCATGAGCGTCTCCGTGATTCGGAGGTCACGTTAAGCAGTCGGTCCCGGTTGTTATCATTCGATAACAGTCGTGAAGCTTAGTTGGAGTCCTTCGGGGCAGCTTAAAAACATCCAACGGCAAGATTTACGTAGCCACAACGTATTCTTGCCAGTCCCCAACCCGCACTTGGCCAGCGTGGGGACGTATGGCCTTAACCCTCTCCTGAGAGGAGACCCGAGCCCAGCAATGGGACATTATGGGTTGTTGTTTACTAAGAAAATACGAATTTCCATGACCTACATTATATCGGAAACGACTCCAACGATTTGCATGTATTTTAGTATGCAGGGGGTTACGGCAGCGAACAATCGATTTAGCTGGGATTATTTTTTTAGGAAATTTACCAAAGAAAAATACCGAGCGGTGTTTCGGGGTTCCAAAGGACGGGTTTTCTAAAGAAAATGGAAAATACTCTTTAATCTATTCCATGAAGAACAAAATCAAAATAAGTAACCCATTAAATGACCGTACTTCTCACATATTTTTAATAATACTAGCTGACCCAAGCAACCTTGTCAGCGGCTCCTATTGCACGTAGCGTGTTGTTACGGTGTGAACAGATTTGTTTACTTTAAAATGGTTACAATGAGTCAACCTTAAAAGATAGAAATATGCTTTGCATTATGCGCCCAAAAAATCTTTCATAAATTGATTTTTTTCAACTTAATTGTTTACTTAGCGCACGAGCCGGAAGTCCTCAGAAGGATTAGCGCACAAGATAGAAGCTTAGGATATTGTTTGTCGTTTTTATCGCAACTCCGCTCTTTTTGGTCTTATCGTAACGGTATATAGCCTACAACTTTTATGAATAACTGCTCTATTCAACATTTAATGAATTTGTCAAATTGGACTAGTCCTGCCAAAAAAGTCTAAGCTCTTTAGCTTTAGAATATTAGTATCAAGATGTGGTCAAAGCATTGTGGTCAAAAATGTAATGGCAACATGTAGACTACACTTCCTTTAAAAATTTAGAGGCGATAATACTCTACCCAGCCATTTGTAACTACCTGTTATTGTTTCGTGCTTCAGGTGCTTCGGATTAACTATTTTGTGTCTCCAGAACCCAATTTTTCAATTTTAAAAACGATAATGAGACGTAAGAAAAAGCTAAATACTGTACAATAGTAGCATCCGCCTTTAACGGAATTATTACTCATCAAAGACCTGCCGTTAATAATTAATATGCATAATTGTCATTTCACATAAGTAGTAATGGAAAATATCATTCAGTGGGTTTTTCATCCTTTTTGACATGGATTTTTTCTTAATTACTAAGCCCATATATAATTCCTAGGTTTCCCATTTTAAGGATTTTGGATTTTTTTAAATTTAAATGAATTTCGAACGTTTCTATTGATTTAATTTGGTGACGTATTTTGCTTTATTTGAACTCTGTCAAAACCTTTTAATTGAAATTGGAATTTGAATTATAAACAGACTTCTTCCAAAATAGTACAGAGATTGGTTATTCTTTTAATTAAAAATCCATACTATACTAATCTCTTTTATTATTATAAATTCGAAAGTAACTCTTTCTGCCTGCCTGGTATTGTTTAACAATAAAAGAGTTACAGATTACGCTTTCACACCGATTTCAAAGAAAAATTGGCATAGAGATACTTTAATTCTTGAGGAAGGACATAGGTCATGACACACGTGGACAGAGCCGCGGGCAGAAACTATTATGATTTTACTATGGATACATTCTGATTCTCGATCAAACATTTCTAGTTTTTGGAATTTTAGTAAATATTTACAACTTATAATTCGTTATGATAGTGTCAAAGATTTATAAGATCTAATTTGATTTATAGTTTCTGTTCCATCTAATCTACGGGGGTGTCCCTACGTAGAGTAGATGAAATAGAAACTTTGGTTGCTTTCTTTAGATTTTCATTTCTCCAAGGCCTTCAAGTTTCAAATAAATTAAGTAGTTTAAATTATTTAATATCTTCATTAACGTAATTGAAAATACATTTGTAATTATACATATAAAATTGGTTTTGTACCAAAAGCAAAATATGTACTAGCATTTTATGGTTTTAATATAGAAAAATGCAACAATACTAAAAACTTAGGATACATATTTACAAAATATTTGCAAGTAGTATAGAACTGACAAAGTAAATAAATGACCAGCATTAAGTGACCTAAATATTAAAAGGGAATCCCATTCATAAACCTTGTAGATTTAACCTTTTGAATAGAATGGAAAAAATTGTTAGCATACTGTGGTATATCATTGACAACTTTTACAGAGCGAATATGCATAGTCATTTTATGACGCAAACTGGTAATGAACTACATAAGGGGACAAAGTTCTTAATAAGAAGATTACGGGGTCAAGTTCTAAAACATCTCTAGGATTTATTTGTTAGTCATTTAGTTAGATTGTTTCTTTCCAGAATTAATGCCGACATGACATTATTCACTGAGAAGCTTACCTGTTTAATCGTTTATATAAACATGTTTTTTACCGAGGTTTAACTAATTGTCCTTATTAAGTGATGAGACAATTATGTAAGTAGTTATTTCTTATTACTAAATATTTGCTCTGCGTCTTGGTGATATTTGTCTATCATACGTAAGTATTTAGAAACTTACGACAATGTTAATTAGCAGTATGGTTCTATATAGTTTAGAACTCGATCTGCCATGTATTACATATGGGAAGTTATTACAATTTTATTCCTCAGAAATTTTAAAATGCGTGTTGCATTTTAAGCCGATTTATTCCTAGGAAATGATGAGTTGTGCACGTGGCAATACATACAAAATTGCAATAAATCAGTTCGTTCAACGAACATGAAGTTCAAGATAATGAGAGTACACGTAATTTGCGATTACACAAGGAAAAACCTATGATACTCAAAATACTACAATAGTATATTGTAAGACGATTACTCACACGTGACGATATTAAGATTCGCCTGAATATTTGCGAATCATCCATTCAGGGTTTCTCCATAACACTTTTATAAAATTTTGCGATAAAATGATCCCAAGACCTCTTGATCAGAACCCTTATATTTATTGCCCTTTGCAAAGTAGTAGTTGTCTTTACTTTATTAGTTATTGATTCTGATTCTACTATTCATGTTATGTATTATTTTATAAGAATCAATCGTGTTTTAAGCTAGGGAGCGTCAATCATATAAAAAAAGATTTGTTTGGAACTGATAACAAAACCACAAAATCATGAATGTGTTTGATAATAACCGCATTAGTGAAACATTGTGGCGCAGTCACTAACCTTTGGATGTGGTCCATTTCTTCTATATCTTAATAAAATTCCAATTTAACATAAAAACCTTTACAAACTCTATATAAATAAATATTTAGGAAGAATTTTCTAATTGTTAATATCTCTAGTTCATTGTATAGCTGAGACATAGCGAACCAAGTAGGGTTAAATGACATAATTTTTAACACAAATAAATAATGAGGGAGGAGAAAGTGAAGCTGAGTTGGATGAGAGAGTCAACAAGTTTCGCGAATGCTAGTGGGTTACTATAGCCAAAGCTACATCAGCATGAGTTTAACTGTCATTCCAATTTATCCTATCCACAAGCAGTGTCATCAACGTACATAATTATCTTTTAAGTTTTCATAGCTACTTTACAAAGGTCGTTAATGTATATTAAAAACAGGGTAAGTCCTAAGACATTACCCTTTTTTTGTATTTTTTTTAGGCGGAAATCCCCTCGGATACCACCGACTGGTGGTTATGTCGGACTCGCACCGACTAAAAACCGCACACCTTGGGTACTAGAAGCCAAGGAACCAGGAGTACCCTCGAAAGGAGATCCCTGGAACCCCGACGTACTTCGAGTCACCCACTGCTATATGCTCCCCTTAAGATTCTAAGATTCCTAATATATCTCCTAATATAGCAGGGATTTCCGCACGGAAAAAAAGGTGATCCAGAGTTTTGTGTGTAATCTTGTGAAGGTTTTTTCATGTTATTTAGGGGATTTCTTCATTAAAAAAGAATTCGAAAAAGTCAAGCTTGGAGGTTATTAATTTCTTTTCATAGTAATTTAGAAAAAAAATGTTTTTCTATTCTTAGTCATACTTAGTCTTAAGCGTATAAGTATTTCTTGTTAATGAATCTTCTTAGTAATGAATTAAGTTAATGTGCATAGTATCATATAACGTGAAACATAATGGAAAATAAAGATACACGGTTTTCCCACTATTCTAACATATCATCATGAGCTACTCCTGATTATTCCTGAGGAATATTTTTACAACCTACGTAATTATTCCAGGCTGCGGAAATAATTTACTTATTCCGATTTCTGTGAGGCTGTATTTTATGTTCCGAAGAATGATTCATCAAGTATTACAATGGGCTGAAAAAAAGTCTTAGTTATGTAGAAATGTTTCCTATTATTATTTTTTGTTTACGCTCCTTGCGAGGTGCATTTAAAAATGTTATTGAAATACCTCGTCACAGAAACATTTGTTGTAATTAAAAAATATATTTGTACCTTGCAATTAACAATACAGATAATATAGCAAGAAGGTTTTATGTTACGCTAATGAAATTGAGTTTTTTGCTACAAGCCTACGCATGTGCTTGTAGTTTTTAACTTCTAATTAGCACAATGTCTTACTACCTTGTAAGAATAATCTCATAAAGTTATTCAATCACCTTTACTTAGTTTAAAATTCAGCAGCTTCCACTGTCTATCTGCTCAGATCTTTTAAACTACTCAACTGATTTCAATAAAGTTTTCTGCAATAGATATAATGATTCAAGAGGAGAATTTACATGTAAAACTAGCCTGTTATCCGCGAGTTTTTATTATACCTTTACAACACCAACCGAGAGTGACACCGGCCGGCGTAGCTAGTTAAATAATAAATAATATAACTGAAATAATAATAAAACTGAAAATTAAAAAAATTGTGAAAAAGTAAAGTTATTTGATTTAACTTCTTTATAAAAAGAGGCATGAGTCATCTTGTTTACTTTACATACATCAATGGCTATAATATTTACTCGCAAGATTCAATTCAACACAGCCGGTCCGTGACTCATTCATTCAACTTTTGATTGAATGAATATTCATTATACCTATATTAACTCGATATATTAGGACGAATAATATAAATAGGCTATAACGCTACATTAAATACTAATTTATGTTTGAAATGGTATATTTTTTACGACGATATATTCAAGTTTTAAGTTAGAGTTATTTTTCATATTACAAAATATCAAATATCGGTAATATATATATATATATATATATATATATATATATATATATATAAGAGTATATTCATATACATAGTATATACACAAATAAGGATAGTTGTAAATACGATTATAATATTTCATAATGATGTAATAATGATTGAATGAAAATTATGTTTGAGGAAAACTAATGCTTTAATAACGGTAGTTCGAAATATATTCCATTAATGATTTTATCCTCAATGATTTTATCCTTTTTCTTCAGTTCTTTGACCTCATTAAATTATGACATCGTCTTAAGGAATCGAATTAATTAACTCCAACAATATAAACGATTTCTATGTGCCTACATTATGATGAATTATAATACGATGTGTCCTTTATTTGTTTTTTAATTTTGCACTCCATAGGGTAATATTTCTTCTTTAAATTTGAATGGGACTTATCGAGCTACGCCAAAGTAACATATAAATGCCGTATTATTGATTGAGGTTATTACAATTATTTTTAATCTCTTGAAAGCAAAATTATGATCTGCAGGACATAAATAGATAAAATTGGTCAATATCATATCAATATAGATTTTACATTGGTTAAATGATTATGTGTGAATGTTAGTGTATGAAGTGGCAGTAGTAAGGTATAAAATATAAAGTACATAGCCCGTCGGAAATATCTGCTCACCCGGCGGGAATGAGCTTCACCTCTCGCTTCCCCAGGCATCGCCCCGCCTACTCCTATCTAGTACCGTTGCCAACGCAAGTTTATAATTCTTGGTTTCGTAATCTCATGTTTATTTACTGTTTCTCTATTCAGTGAAATATTAATAAACTACATATTTAGTATCGTATTGTAAGACGGGTAGCACTTTATATAGTGCAGAGAGGAATTTAGTGCTCAAAGTAATCCAATTCTTCGAAAAAAAACACGGCTCTTACATTATGCTGTCTGAACAAGCAACAAAAAATGCGTGGGCAGTAACTGGTTTATCGATTACGGCAATAGTAAAACTAAAACGTGAAGCGAAAACATTACAAACTTTGTCAGAAACAGCGAGAGACGCAAATGTTCAGGAAGACACGTCTTCCTTCAGTTTCTTTTCGTGAAGTACTTCACCTTCAGTTGATACGCATGTTATCAAGCTTTCGAAACCAGGCAAAAACCGTTGTTTTTATTCTATAAGGTACGTATTGTATAAAAGTTTAAAAAATAGATACTGATAAATAAAATATTTTTTATTTTACATCGCCTATTTGTTTCTTACTCGAATTTTTTTGCTAACTCTAGTTTGCGTGACGTCATTAAGCCAGGTTCCCAGATATTTCCGACGGCTTGTAAGTGAAAAAATTAAGTGAATCGTAAGTCACCATATTTCATTGTAAGTATTACGAGAAAATGGCATGCATTTAAGCCGTCATATACAGATTGCAGTCATAGTTACCCAGGTGACAAATGTTTATGTAATTTGTGACTAACTGTAGTAATGGGGGCTCGTGTGAAAACGAACGTAGCAGAATTGTTGACATATGACGTTTTACAGCCTGAAACATAGTTCTCAGAAAAGAGATTAACTGTAAGAGGAGAATGGGTTGTCCCCAGGTGCACGTTCATATGACTAGTGCATCTAATTAACGATATGCACAAACTATATCCTCATATATGCAGTATTTGTTCACTATTGGATTGACCTCTAATATAATAAACAAGTGTCCTTCCTACCGTTGCTTTTACTTCATAATAAAAGTATTAGTATTATTAGTTTTTGAAGTACTGGATTACGTCAATAGGCATGCTGCCTACTACATGAGTGGAAATAAATCGGCAAAATATTGGCGCTTAATGTATCTTTACTTACCGCTTCGACAACAGGTATATTGTTTGTATGTATTTGATAGTTTATATAAATAAAATATAATGACAGTCAAAAAAGTTTTAAGTTAAAGTTTTTTTGATAAGTGAAGACCCAAGTCCATACATAATCCATATTATAAATTCGATAGTAAATAAGTCCATCTGTCTGTCTCTTACGTTTGCACAGCTAAACCGCTGCACCGATTTTAACGAAGTTTGGCATGGAGCAACCTTAATTCTTGAGAAGAGACATAAGCTATTCATTACTGTGATATCCGATAAACTCGCGCACGGAGCTGCAGGGATAAGCTTTTAGAAGATAGAGACTGAGTGTATGTAAGTTTATTTGTATGTATTATGAAAGTACCATACAATATAACTACAGCTCCCCGAATACGAAAACAATAAACCCAGCTACATAACAAATATCAGTCTGTCGAATTGAAATGAAACAAAAAAACAACTAGAGCGTAAAATAAATGAATTAAAAGTCGTGCGCACAAACCGTAGTGATTTTATCGACTGTTATAAGAATTGATGACTGTTTCACTAAATTCCTAATTTATGACCTGAGAAAACTAAAAATATGGGTCCTGTGCGTATTTAAATCATAAACATGACAAATTGAGACGATATAACTACAGTATGACCTGCACTAAATATATTTGTTTGCTTTATAAAGTCCGGCTTAAAACATCATGGGTTTTAAATGCACCTTGCACGTTTACTCATTTTCTATCTGACGTTAAGACGAAGCTGATGCAAATCACGACATTTACAAAAACAAATCTAAACGTTCAGAAAATTGATACATATTAAATACATAAATTTCATCTTGAATTGATAGTATAGCTCACATTACCGTGTAACCTTTATTTTCCTCAAAGTATGCATTCTAAATTTCATCTTGAATTGATAGTATAGCTCACATTACCGTGAAACCTTTATTTTGCTCAAAGTATGCATTCTAAATTACATCTTGAATTGATAGTATAGCTCACATTACCGTGTAACCTTTATTTTCCTCAAATTATGCATTCTGAATTTCATCTTGAATTGATAGTATAGCTCACATTACCGTGTAACCTTTATTTTCCTCAAAGTATGCATTCTAAATTTCATCTTGAATTGATAGTATAGCTCACATTACCGTGTAACCTTTATTTTCCTCAAAGTATGCATTCTAAATTTCATCTTGAATTGATAGTATAGCTCACATTACCGTGTAACCTTTATTTTCCTCAAAGTATGCATTCTAAATTTCATCTTGAATTGATAGTATAGCTCACATTACCGTGTAACCTTTATTTTCCTCAAAGTATGCATTCTAAATTTCATCTTGAATTGATAGTATAGCTCACATTACCGTGTAACCTTTATTTTCCTCAAAGTATGCATTCTAAATTTCATCTTGAATTGATAGTATAGCTCACATTACCGTGTAACCTTTATTTTCCTCAAAGTATGCATTCTAAATTTCATCTTGAATTGATAGTATAGCTCACATTACCGTGTAACCTTTATTTTCCTCAAAGTATGCATTCTAAATTTCATCTTGAATTGATAGTATAGCTCACATTACCGTGTAACCTTTATTTTCCTCAAAGTATGCATTCTAAATTTCATCTTGAATTGATAGTATAGCTCACATTACCGTGTAACCTTTATTTTCCTCAAAGTATGCATTCTAAATTTCATCTTGAATTGATAGTATAGCTCACATTACCGTGTAACCTTTATTTTCCTCAAAGTATGCATTCTAAATTTCATCTTGAATTGATAGTATAGCTCACATTACCGTGTAACCTTTATTTTCCTCAAAGTATGCATTCTAAATTTCATCTTGAATTGATAGTATAGCTCACATTACCGTGTAACCTTTATTTTCCTCAAAGTATGCATTCTAAATTTCATCTTGAATTGATAGTATAGCTCACATTACCGTGTAACCTTTATTTTCCTCAAAGTATGCATTCTACTTTGAAGAAAATAAATATTACACGCTAGACTAAATTCACTTTTTGTGAGAGAAAAACTACTACTATTCCGTAATAGTGTTTTATAATAAGCTTGAAAGTTCTAGTTAAGCTAAAACTAAAAAGAAAGTTCTAGTTCGGTCAAAATATTGATCGAACTAAAATTTTTATACTCAAAATACTTATATTGTTTTGTTTGTTAATATATAAATGGGGGCTAATTCTACAGATCAAAATAATCTCGTATCTTTCAGTGGATTAGAGGTGGTTTGTTTTGTAGATTGGAAAATATAATTACCATGTATAATAGAATGTGTGGCCATGAGTTTTCATAAGGTTCTACGGATTTTGGAAACTGGATATTATAGATCGACAAAAACAGCCAGTATATTTTGGTGTTTTCACCCAATTTACCTTGACAATCCAGTACATGCTGTGGTGTGTCGATCTATGCTTTTTAACTGTAGTTTCAACTTAACGTTCATAAATGTCACGTAGTGTCGTAATTGAATAAATTATTTTGAATTCGAATATAATTTAATCTTATTTCTAAAACACACTAATTCTAGCTTTTCCCGGCTTCGTCTGCGTGTTTATCGGATATCTATATTTTTGGAAAACTGGGTGTTCCTTGTGTCCGTTTGTAAATCTCACATGATACAGGATGTATCTGATACCTTGATGTATATAATTACTTGGGCGGGCGTCGTTTCTTTTTAAATAAAGTTTTATGAAGCCACAGAGTAATAATGAGAGTACACAAAATGTTACATTCTAGCACTTAATAGCTAAAAAAAGATAAAAAATAATAAATAGGGAGTCTAAAGGTAAAATACTAAAGCCTTTCACTGACTGACTCATTATCGGTCCACTAATTTACGTCAACACCTACCTTGACCGCGGAACTTTCACAAGATGAGCATAAACTAAGGGCATGGAATCGTATGGAATGTTCATCTGAGTCAGATTAGTCAACCTCCAGGGAATTCCAAAATACTTTCAGAAGTACTCACTGGACCCGTTTTCTTAGACTTTGCCCAAAATTGACTAATATCAAACATTATGATGTGTTAACAATATTTTACATGGAAAGGAAAGTTCATAACTTTTTATTTTCCTGTTGAGTTTCATTCTTATTGTCAATCATGATATGTCCTTAACATAATTCTGCGGCTATATAAAATATCCATTCTCTATTTAAATTTTTAGACTAAATTTTATTTAAAGTAGCTGTGAAATTTTTCTAATCTGAATATTCGAACTAAGTTCGAAAGAGTTTTTTTCAGAATTCTTTACATACTCATGTCAAAAATGACTCTGAAGATTAATAATTTTCTTATTTCATCACAAAATGTTAATACCTTAGTACCTAATAAAGAACAACTACCATCAACAATTCCTTGTGTCACACTTATTTATCGTTAGGAAACCTTATTGATCAAAATTTTTAGAAAAAAATACGTCAGCTTGTTTAAAATATAGACTTATTTTTAATTTAAGAAAATTTTGTAAATATTGTTTCTTTACTTATTAAAATTTATATTTGTTGACCTCCATATTTTTTGTTACCAAAAAGACATTTCTAATTTTCTTAAAATCAAGTTTACGGGGGCTATTCCGAATATTTTTAGTACCAAACAATTGTTAGTGAAATGAAAAATATTCAGGATATATAAAAAATAATTTATTTACAATTTTTCACAATATCCCCCTCCAATTCCAATGCATTCGGGTGAACCAGCTTTCAAATATAGGAGGAGGAATATAGGATACGTTTTGCGAAGTTCCTCCTTCAAACTTTTCTAACTTACATTTGCACCAATCAACCAACACGATGGCATGTTTGCTCATGGGTGAGAGAATAAGGTTTCCATCGCGAAGCAAGCTTCTTAATTTTAATTTGTTCAAATTAGACATTCAGGCAGGAAAATGAAGCAAAACACATTTCTTTTTCTATCTTTAGGGGTGCTTAGAAAAGCTTATTTTCGAAATGTCGTATCACGAGATCTTGAGGCTTCTTCGGGTGTAAAGAAAAAGCGATGTTTTTGCCATAGCTCTGCGAAGTTTTGACCAAATGACATGTGTGATCTCTCTTAGAGTAGGTATTTTTAAGCTCTATATATATGTATGTCTAATTTGACTGGACTACTACCTTGATGACGTTTTCACGAGTAACTGCAGTTGGTGGTCGGTCGGCTCTGCGGTCATCGTTTAAGTTCTCTCGACCACGTTTGAATTTCATCCCGCATCAGAGCAGATTTCCCAAAAGCAACTTGTAAATTTTCTTAAGATTCCTTAAAGTTTAACTTACGCTGCAGTTGAGCTGAATTTCTGCTAGAGTGAGTTGAACGATATTATAGTTTAATTTAAAGGACTATCTGGGTTGATGGCCTATAAGTTGATTGAATGGGGATTTTAAAATCAACTCACTAGAACACAAGGAAAAACAAATAAACACAGATGTTCTAAATAATTTAAAAAATAATAATGAAGATTGTGTACAATATAAACAAAAGTTTTGGCAACAAAATACATGAATAACGCAAAAACAATTGATTATTCACACTTCTCACATTAAATGTTTTTTTAAGGTTTTATAATGAATGTCAAGTTCAAAAATGCTAAATATTTGGCAGCTAGCCTATGATAATTTTCTTAGTATGATGTGACAATATTTGGCGCCAGTCGATGTAAAAATTATTTTTCAGATATTATGAACTTTTTTACTGTTTTTGCAATGATTCAGTGATGATATTAACATTTAAGAAGTAACGAAAATTTTATTACCTGTAGTTGATCGATTTTCAGTTAAAGCCTAAGGCCGCAGACTCGAAGATGTTCCAGTGGACTATTTAAGAGTGTTAATAAGTTTCCCTTGGGCTTAAGAGATTAGAGTTTTTTTTTTAATTAAAGTTACGGTACGCTACATAAATAGAATAGAGAAGTATATTTATCCGACTTAAAATTTTTACAACTGTGTTTCCCTGGTGCTTAAGTTTTTTGTGATCGTAGCTGCAGTTTTAGATTGCATGGGTTCATTCCTAGAAAATAAAAATAATTTTGTGATGAGTGCATTCATTGCTTTGGTTCTGAGTGTTATTTACCATTGGCAGATAAATAAGTTATATTATCAGTAGTATGTCTATTAGTTTGTGATCAGATTGCTGTTTGTGAGATATGTGGTTATATTATTATTGTTAGTACCTGGATGACTGAGATTTTGATCGGTGTTTTTATTAGACAAATTTTCAAAAAATGAATCCTAGCTAGATCACATTACTCGATATTACTCTCTGCGAGTATATTTGGATGACGATGGCTTATATAACTGACAACTGACGCAAGGACTTCAGGTAAAAAAGACTCTAGCGATTTTTTTGTCTTTATAGTACTTTATTGCACGTTGTTTTATGAAATTTTAGATATCAAATTTTCTGGTATTCCAAAAAAAATTTCTAACAATATTATTTTTATCTTTTAAATATTTATGTTCCTATTAATATGTTTAAACTTTTATTATTGCTTAATTGAAGTAAACAAATAAAATTTGCACACTGTTGTATAATGGTAGAATATATATATCACATTATTAAGATATTTGTATATCTATATTCCGCCAATAAATTAATAAATAAATAATTCGCTTTATCGACCCCAAAACCCCCTGCATGCTAAATTCATAAAAATCGTTGTAGCCGTTGCCGAGATTTAGATTATATATATCTAGATATAATAATATTTTGTTTAAAGCTATTAGAATCATGCTATTGCTGCGTTTAATTGTTACGTTTAATTGCGGCAGAACACAGAAACACAAACATCAAAATACTCGAACAGTTTTACACAATTTAGAGTTGTGAATTACAAAATTAAAAATTGCCCATAGAAGACACGTGGATCTCACGTGAATTGAATCTTTCATAATATTTTTCTCCAAAGCACCATAACATAGCAGTGAATCATTGAGTGAAAGCGACCTTCAAATTAACCGGGCTCGCACACGCACTGAACAAATAATTACTCGCGCTATGTGTGACTCAGGGTTTGATCTGATCTCAAAAGTCGCAACTGTGATATCATATGAAAAGCATTTGCAACAATATTTTTAGAGTAAACTGTATTATCACTAAAATGTAATTTGCGTTCTATAGATGAGATAATAATGATAATGAGTACGTTCTAGCTATTATCAGCATCAGATGTCTGCTATCAAACAAGAGGGGGTTTGCTTAATTCAGATCTCAGCTTATTTGGCTGCGGCTGGATGCCGAAAAAAATCATCCTAAGTTGGTTTCGGTTTAATGTCTTATTCTTCTTTGCAATAAATTATATTTCAGTAATTGCAGGCTAGAAAATGGCTGACACATTAGAGCTGTTGATTTGTAATTTGCTGCTATCTATATCCTCAACAATGTGGGTTAAGGATTATTTTCACTACCGTGAACAGATAGATACAGTATAAAGGCATTAAGTAGTTACGAAATGTTAGTTGTGTTCGTTAGTTTTATAATTGTAAACTGTTACAAAGCCGAAGACGATGATGATAGTCGAAATAAAAAAAATGGAAATGTTATGATGTAAACATTGTATGTAACAACATGTAACAAGTATAACGACATTGTTGGTATTAGTCACAGTAAAAGTAGTTTATTTTTGTACTATTCAGTCTGTTATTATATTACAATTAGAATAAATTTTGTCTTTAATCAAAAAATCTTTGAAGACGACAGTATAAATCTGAAACCCATATACCGCCAACTGTAAAAAGACGGTTCTCAATTTTAAATCAGATTTATATCACCAAAGCAATTTACAGTGAACCTAAGCAATAACACAATAACCAACTGCCATAGAATTGTTTCTCACGATCTGTGCGTCATCTAATCCAATTTTAATGAGGTATTCCCAAATTATTCGTCAGTTTTTGACCTTTTATTGTCTACCGCAGAATTTCATACTGATGTGTATCGTTATAGTTTTCACGAAACGGAACTCAATGGAATAGCTTCGTGAATGAAAGTTTTTGTTCTGCGTTTTGCGTCATGTAGTTTTTTACTGGGCCCAGTGATACAATCATGAGTGACGTCATTCATTTGTTGAAATGATTGACATGATTTTGCAAAATCAGGCGTAAAAGCCATTGGACATACTCATTAGTTGAAGCGGATGTTCGAATGTTTTGATATACAATTAATCTATGTAGTAAAATCAGTTCCGGATGGTGCATTTCAAAGTTCAAATGGTATTGTTTACTCAAAGTGCCCAGATAGTGTCGAATTTTAACTATCACATTGTTTTATTGAAATGAATTTGTTAAATTAATTAATTTCTTCTGCCCGCGGCGCCGCCCGTGTGTTTGTCGATTATCGTGTTAAAGGGTATATACAAAGTATATTCAGTATCATAAATTTTATTGAAATTGATGCGGTGATTTAGCCGTGAAAGCGTAACGTTGGAAATTATTATATTTGTATGGATAAAAACGAGTTTGGAATGATCGCACTTTCTGTTACGAGCTGACATTGGAGTGATTGTGAGATCCGGACTTTACGTAAATAATACAATGTTAAGGTTAAATGTTAAAATCACTTTCTCTGTTTGAAAAATATGTATAGCCAAAGATAGTTAATTTTTAATTTTAAACTCGATTTGCTAAACCTCAAAACAACCTGACCAACTCTAATTTGGCAAGTGCTTAAAGAGCTTTAATGTAATAATATATATGTACATTTACATCTTATCTTGAAGTTTTGAAAATGAATTTCCCTTTTTATACTACATAACGGTTTTCATCAATAGCTAAAGTGAGTTTATACAACTCTTATGAGCAGAGCATCAACAAAAATGATGCAAAAACTGTTTTTTAAAAGGTGCGGATATAGTTCCACGGGTTAGCTAAAATTTGTATGATACAAAACAATAAGTCAAAAAGTCAATGACATAGTTAGTCCCATTTTTGGTGTCTGAATAAGAATGTAGTAATATTAGCAAACATGTCTCCTGATGGTGATTCTTTTCATGATATCACAGGTTACATTTCAATAGTTTACATTGTGACAATTAATACTTTAAATTTTTAGTTCATAAAGCTTTCCAAAAGTTAGATCATCTTATTATTTAAATGTTAAAGTTGAGAAGTCAGTGTTTGACTCGTCCCCAGTACTTAGACGGTTTTCAAAATTGCAATCAGTTTTTATTCGATTTTTTGATACCATTTCATAATTTTGTTGCATGACAATTAATTTTTTTTTACGAATTTTATTGGCATCATACAAATAATTTTATTGGATCCATAAGTAAAATGGGTATCTATATGGAAACCTTTTCAATAAAGGTCAGACGTTATTGTTTTTTATGGGATTAGACATGCTATAGCACTGCAGTTCTTGTTGAGATTTGAGAGCCGTAAGTCTCAAGTAATTACACAAAAAATACCAAGCTTGATAAGTCATATTACGCGCTGAATTTATCGCTATCTAAAAGTACAAATACACTTTTTATTAAGTAATCAATGAGTCGATCCAATTCCCGTTTTTTACATCAGGGATTTCCAATTGATTCATGATTGCAAATATGAATCCGGCTATTTAAACATTAAAATTACCATTGTGAGCTTTGTGATATCACCAAAAAGTGTGCAGACGTCATGAATCCAAGGTGTGTTAGTAAAACATGTGTGCTAGACATTACTCTGTTTACAATACTAAATAAGGCGATAACTTAGATAACTGTGCGACAGTACAGTACATATGGCATTTGCAAACAGCGAAAGTACCCAGATCCTCACGGAACTTACTTGCGTCATATCCGATCTTCATGCGTACGCGGCCTTATTTAGTGTTGTATTATTCCATAGATGCGAGTATCGATATATCGTTATACATTCATGGGAGATAGCGAGTAGGTTACAGAATACATTTTTTATTAGCGTTGGCGCCTCAGTGATTTATCATTTATATCGATTCATATATTTGGAATTTGCAGCTGAATAAATTAGTTAATTCGAATGTGTACAGATTATTGTTTGGACTTTTAGAGTGTTAATTTAATTTAATTTTTTAAATGAGTAAAAGACAATATCTTAGTTCAATGCAAATTCAAGAAAAATATTGTACCGCTATGATGAAAAAAAAAACAAAAATGCTTTTGATTGTCGGATTTCGGAAACTTACGAATTTATCTAATTGATTATGTTAAATTTAAAAATGTTAAGTTTTCTTGATTACGTGGTTTTTTATCATAATGTTAAACGACTTATTACTGTACGAGCAAGACAAACCTATCTTTTTTATACACAGAAATGTATACTTATTGATTTGTTTTCTACAATTTCTAGAAAACATAAAAAAAACATTTTCATTAGAGTGTTAGAAAAAAGTACTACTGGGTAAACATATTTATTACAGTCTACAAATATTCCAAATTCTTAGATTAAAGTGTCGCCATTCATAAAAAAATATTTTTTTTAAGATGAGTAAGAGCATATTACAACGTTTATTTACTAACAACACGAAAAAAAATATATCGGCTTAAAGTATGTTAAGAATATTTATAAGATTATAACATTGCTACACAATTACTCCAAATATATATTTATTCTGAACTTATTTCTCGATATTGAACGCAAACATCTCGACAACAACCTCCCTCAAGGTCCACTCTCAATATGTGAAGTTCATTCATGAGTTACGCTTGTGTTGGTTGCATTACACGTGATGATGCATTTGTAAGTGAGAGATGCCTTAACACTGAGGGTCTAGTATGTATTTACTTCATATAAACTACCTCTCGACGGTTAACGGGTTCGGCTTTGCAATTGGTGAAAAGTTTAGTACGGGCCAATCGTAACGACGAACGTGCTCGATCTATTAGATTCGAAATAAACTCACACTAGGCTTACTGGATGAGTGTGCGTAAATTTCTATAATAATTTCTAGCATTGTGTACGTGAACGTATGCCTGTTAGTGACAGGACGCTCAACAATAGCCGGAATAGGAAGCGACAACGGCAAAATGGGCGTGCAGACTGACTCCCCAGACAAGATCCGTAAGCAGGTTCTTGGACTCACTTTTTGTTAATCAATTCTTTAATTGAGTTAGAACAATGATGTTGGAAAAAAATCGGCTTTACGCATAAAGCACTCTGTGCTCTGGTTGCTTATACAGTTGGAGGCATCGGAAATCCTGGTTCATACCAGTTCGTTACGCGTTTCAGACCACAAAATGTATGTAAACTGGAAGTTTAGATCGAAGCAAGCTGGCAGTTGATTTTGGTGTTTTCACCTAATTTACCTCGACAATCTATGTATATATAATGATCTATGGTTTTTAACTATACCTTCTATTTAACGTTCATAAATGTCACTTAATGTCTTGATTGAAAAATGATGTTGAATTTGAATTCTGCGTAATGATTTGTTTTTTTATTTACTTCTTTATGCCATATTCAGTTTTGGAATCCTCTACAGAACTACTACAGGTTAATCGATAGCATGAATATCAAAATAAGCAAATATTAATGCTGATAAATTTCGATATTTTTTATTGCATAGTTGCAAACGAGATGACGGATACCCTGGTGAGTAGGTTTTTTGCCACGTATGGACACAAGTAACTCATGAGGCTTGCGCTTCTTCTTAGAGAATAAGAGGCTTGTTTCCCAATTTCTGGTGACCTCATCCATTTGGTGAAAAGATACGAACTCATGGTATTACTTTAAACGAGCTGATCCACTTTTTATGTTTGTCCAGTAATACCTCCAGATAACCACCAGTCGGTGGGACTGTTGTCTATATTGGACACGAATCAATATTGTATCAATATTGTACAATCAATACTGTCTCGGGTAATAGAAGCTCTCTCGGGGAATCAGCACCCTCGAAAGGAAATATCTGGAACCCCGACATACTTCAATCTAAGTACGACCCTCGGGCCACCAACGGTTGAGCTGACCAACCTGCAGTGTGAATCTCTCACGATTAATGATTTCAATATAAAGTAGTTATAAACATATGAACCGATGACTGTGTGACTAAATATACCTCGTGAGCTATTTTAAGATTAATGATTTGACTACAAAATAATAATAAATATAGTCACAGATTACTTTGTGACTAAATATAATGATCTATTTTTATACAACAATAATAATGATCTATTTTATGTATATCGGATGTGTAATAAAATGTAATAGAATATAAAAAAAGATTCTCAGCATTTGTCTGTCAATTCTAAGAATTAAGTTAATACTGTCATTCCTTGCTATAGATAGACAATTATTTTCTCTCTGAATCTATGTCAGCATTCAAAATATTTGTTTAGGTTATCATCGCAGTGATAATAATATACCGTTTTAATTGTATTTATGCCTTTAAATAGATATTAAGTTCCAGAAAAAAATATCATACAAATTATTTATTTCGCTTAGTCAATATTACTATCAGTTAATCCTTACATAGTACAAAATGAAGTCGCTTCCTTTGTCTGTTGGCTTAGATCTTTTAAACTACTGGACAGATTTCAATGCAGTTTTCTACAATAGATAGAATGATTCAAGAGGAAGGTTTATATGTATAACGAGCTACGCCCAACGTTGGTGTTGTAGAGGTATACAATTATAATTAGACAGAATTTCATTTAACGTTTCGACAAATAAGAAGTAATAGTAATTATTGGCCGTTGGATGTAGTACAATCACCTCATCTCGGAACGAAATGTCTTCTAAAAAAAACGCGGTATCTCCTTAATAAAATAAGTGTAGTATAGAAATAATGAACAATCTAAACTTACGGATGTAGCATATGTGACATTCATAACGTAATCATACATTCATGTGTAATAATAATAGCATACTCATCATTCGAATAGGTAGAAAAACCAAGTCAAAGTTTTGAGTTTATCTTGTTTTCACAGTTAGTGCATGCTACAAAGGAATAGCTTCTACATACATTAAATTATATTATATTATTCACTGTAACGATTTAACTAAATAAAAAAATAAATGGCTGTTATTTTTAGTTCGTTCAAAATAGTTTTAAACAACGTTATGAGTATTGCAGCAGAGTACCAATCGGTGAACACGTGAAGGATCAGTTCTTTGTACGCGCATTGATCCAATTTTAATAGATGATGTGTAAATAGACTCGTCATGATATCGTAGACGACGTAGGCTATATATCATCAACAACCCAATAATGTTCCACTGCCGGGCTCGGGTCTCCTCTCAGGAGAGGGTTAAGGCCATACGTTTCCACGCTGGCCAAGTGCGGGTTGGGGACTGGCAAGACTACGTTGTGGCTACGTATCTTGCCGTTGGATATTTTTAGGCCGCCCGAAGGCCTCTAACTAAGCTTCACGACTGTTATCGTATGATAACAATCGGGACCGACCGCTTAACGTGACCTCCGAAGTACGGAAACGCTCATGGTAACATGCCACCAGCGGTCATCCATCCAGGTACTGACCGCACCGTCGTAGCTTACCCTTGGTCATTATTTCTAATGTCCGAGTGCTACTGGGCTATGAGCTATATAAATATAAACAAAAGATTATACGTAGTCTGATTATAGAAAACATGACACCGTAAAATGTTAAATTCTATAAAAAAAAAACAAAAGCTGCAGTTTTCTAATCTCATGTTATTATCCGCTATAAACAAGTGTTATCGCAGTGACGTACAATTATTGACGTAGGAAGTAATACTGTACCAGGCATATGGCAAATAACGCCCAAACAAATGACATAGTATTGCCGCGATAAAGATTTTTTACCTATATGAAAATTTTTACTATAATATGTTTATACCATTTTCGATAACATAAAACCCGACGCATATATTCCGTGGGAGAGCCACGCTTCGGCATGAATGGGCCGGCTCGACCGGAGTGATACCACGGCCTCACAGAAAACCGGTGTGAAACAGCGCTTGCGCTGTGTTTCATCGAGTGAGTGAGGATACCGGAGGCCCATACCCCAATCTTATGCCCCCTATCCCCCTCACCATCCCCCTTCCCCCAGGCCGCCGTAGTGTGGGTCACCATGCTGCATTGTTCTTTTTCGCATTGAAGATGGTGGCCACCACTCTTGGATTCTGCTCATACTTTCCATCAGGCAGGGCAGAGTCATTTTGGCAGCTTAAATATAAAAAAAAAATATTCACGTAGATTGGACAAATGAATGTGAAGTAAAGAATTGTGTATATTATATTTTAATACCATGTGTTATTATTACTTATCCATATGGTCGATACTCGCAAGGTAATCAAAACCAACAGGGTACTTCTCGTGAACTCAGAATCTTGAAAGTTGGTACGAAGCAACGTTTAAAGCACAGATAAAGAAAAAATTTCGGTAAGCACAATGTTTAGTTACATCATTTAATAAGCCGTTTATGCTGCAAATTTTCAAAACTCGCTAGAGAATCAAAACCTACAGGGTACTTCCGGTGAACTCAATATCTTGAAATTTGATACGAAGCAATGTCTTATAGCACAGATAAAGAAAGAACTGCAAAAACATAAATTTTTACTTACATAACTAACTACAGGTTTGAACGGAACCCTCAGTTTGCGAGTCCGACTCACACTTGGCCGGTTTTTTATATTGAGAAACAAGAATTTAAAAAAAAATTAAAATCCAGTCCTTTCCTTCAGACTACAAGCATTTAACAAAATTTACTTAAGTTATGTTACTTGGGCCATTTTTACGAATATATCATCTCATTCATGAACAGATGTTCAACCTACTGAACAGATTTTACCGTTCAGTGGTTTATGCGCTATGATGGAACATACATACATATATGTCTGACTGCCAACAGTATTACCCTTCTTTTTGGCTTTGCCGTGGTCAGGTAAAAATGGACAGCAAGTGGAAGAGTAGCAGCTGTAGTCTTTTATTATCTGGTAGATACAGCTACACATGGACATCTCTTTGAAATCATCCTCAAAATTCAGAGGGAAGTAGGTTCAGGGTTCGGTTTCGATAACCTCATTTACACGATGAAAGTAAACAAAAATTTATTAGCGTAGATTTTCTGTGATGCCGTGAAATTTAACTCCTTTAAGATAGATTTTATAGTATAGAAGAGTTTAATAAAACTAAATATATCGGATAGAGCACTATCTATAGTCAGAATATATATTCAACCGAAAAAAATCATAAAGCTCCCTCACAAAGCAGGATAGGGGAAGATCCAGGATCGGTAAAATTATGTAAACTATTTCTTGTGAACAATACTTGCAAGTAGTACGTAAATAGTTAATGATAGCTAGGAGCCGGGTACAGCATCTACTACAGCCAAAAGCTTAAAATTTTATTGACATAATACTTTGATTTAAATTATATTCTCAAACTTTGCTTATATATTATGTAATATCCTAAAATAAGTTCACAAGTTTTCGTTTGTGTCATTGAAATTGAGTAAATTTCCATAAATTTCGTGGCGCTCATAGCCCAGTTGCACTCGGTGATTAGAAACAATCATCGAGGGTAAGCAACGATGGCGCGGTCAGTACCTGGATGGGTGACCGCTGGTGGCATGTTACCATGAGCGTCTCCGTGATTCGGAGGTCACGTTAAGCAGTCGGTCCCGGTTGTTATCATACGATAACAGTCGTGAAGCTTAGTTGGAGGCCTTAGGGCGGCTTAAAAACATCCAACGGCAAGATTTACGTAGCCACAACGTATTCTTGCCAGTCCCCAACCCGCACTTGGCCAGCGTGGGGATGTATGGCCTTAACCCTCTCCTGAGAAGAGACCCGAGCCCAGCAGTGGGACATTATGGGTTGTTGTTTGTTGTTATTGTCCATAAATTTCGATAAAAAAATTATTTCGTTTTTCACAACATATAAAGCGCAATATTTTAATGCGCAAATATGGTGTTTTATCTATTTTTTAACGTGTGAGTTGCATTTGTTTTATTTTTCTTTCAAAGATCGTAGTAACAATTATGTATTGTTATGACCTTGTCTTGTTCCTCATGATCGTGTCTGCAATATGACAGGTTGTAATTTCGATATTACTGGCCAATATTAAAAGAACTTTAACTCAGTTAATTGACGATGAATATGTGTGCTTACGATGAATACACATAAGGACCATTATCCTGAAATATTTGTGACGGTGGCAATTTAGCAGGAGCTCAATACGTTTTGGTGATGTGTTTAAAAAGATCTAGGTCACGAAAACCATTGCTTGCAGCCCTGAGGCCTAAACATCGGATCTAAATACTAAATTATCGTCAAATGCAGACTAATCATTAGTTTAGGATGCAAAAAAAGCATTGAAAATATAAAGTTGACTGTAAATTTAATATGCGGCACTGTCTTTTGTAGTCATGAGTATTCTTTAACATTATTTTTGTATTTGTTACAGATTAAGCAGTGAAGCGACCAGTAAGGTAAAGGTAAGTTAATAATATTTTATTACATTAAACTGTGGAAATTTATTAGTTTTTTTAACTATAATACTCTACATAAGTTTCCTCTCTTTATTCTATAACACACTGATACCCGCCGACTTCCAAATTATTAAAGACAAAAGTATAAAATATTGGGATTGAATACACAAATTTAAATTTTTTTTTTGAAATAATTTAGCAAAGAAACCCTGCTTAAACAAAACTAAAATATCTATAACCATTGCACGCTCTAGAACAATAAGACAAGATACTGATTTATATATCTGACACTCTGTACGAAATGCTAAAATTACAACAACCCTTTTTAAAAATCAGTTAAATCTAACAGTGAAGTAAGATTTTTCTCACATGACATCTTTGGTACAGACAAAGGTGTAATCGTACTTTTTGCAATTTCATAGGAAAAAGTACATATTATAGCCTTTGGCCTTATATATAAGCCTTTGTTTTATTGAGTAAAACTTAATAAAAGTGTTCATGTACACTTCCATATTGATGGTATAAATATGAAAGTAGCTACATCATCTGTCTGTCACGTTTTCGCGGCTAAGCCGCTGCACCGATTTCAATGAAATTACGCACAGATACTTTTACTGTTGTCTTCTATTCTTCCTGGAAGTTGGCTGGAAGCTGGATAAACGTTATTTACGTGGGCGGAACCATGGATAAAAGCTATTTTTTTTACATCAAGGGATAACTAGTTTCGAATTCTTTTGACTTTCATGAGAGCTATTTTTTTTGCATAAATGATACTTCTCTGTAACCTCAGTGGCTAGCTTAGGAAACTTTCCTCCTAAGGATGACCACGGTCACCCTATGGAAAGACCAGTATCGCACCTCTGACCGCTCTATACAGAGGTGCCCCGCCCTAGACGATATATCTCCGGCCGCATTGGGTGGGTGTCCCCTGTCTCGGGTCGTTTGATCACATAACCCCATGATGTGTCCGTGGTGATACTTAGGCAGTGATTAGGGAGCTAGTGACATCAGCCTAGAGTATAAAATCCTCAGAGAAGGAGACCCGTCTGTACCAGTAGTGGTGACATTGTGCTGAAGTCTTCCGCCCTATTTGATTAAAATACTCAGACTACCTGAATCAGTCGACAGGTGACACTCGGTTCTCTCTATCCATGCTGACACTAGATATCTGTTATAAAAATTAAAATCGCTGATAACTAAATTTTAAGTATTCATACATTTTAAGAGCCTACTATTAAGTAAAGCCTTTTTGTGAACTTAAGCAAATTTATTTTTAATTTGACTGTTGGGCGGCCATCTAGATTGTCTATGGATTATCAAAATACTATTTTGACAGATCACGCTGACTTTAAATGCGTTCACATCACTTTATGCAAATGTGAAATTTCGAATTTGATTTTTTATTAATTTTCGTCAATCTATTTTTGAAGAAATTATTTATTTATGTGAGGTCATGGTTAAATATCATGTGTTATAAATTGTTTTCCGAAAAAGTGGATATTGGATTTTTAGTTAGGTGCGGCTGGAAGGGAATATTTGAGTTGTCATCATGTTGAACGGATGGTTCCAGCGAAGATTAAAAGAAGTTTCTATAGAGATTTTTCAGGTAAACAATTATGTTCTATACGACGTTACACACATGAATTACATAACATGAAAGTATTGTATGTTTTAAATTTAACGTAAAAATATTATATTTATATATATATCTATAAGATATGGTTAACAATTGAAGTTAAATCTTTTTATTTCTAATCACTTCTGACGAGTGAAAACTATTCAAACATTTTCATTCGCCAGTGTAACTCTCTTCACCCTCCATTTTTTTGTTAAAATGAAACTGGACATAACACCCACGATTCTTTCAGGGATTCTGTTAACAGCAGTCTTTTGTAAACTAAACGTTATATAATTTAGTGGATTAATATATTTCTATATAGGAACAAGTATTTATGTAGACGATCGTTACTAATACACCCTTGATTAAATTAATTATATTTTGCATTTTATTCTTTCATTTATTTCGCACGGAAGAGGGTTGTAGTGCCGAATTAAATCGACTCGTGTATTTTTTGTTGTTACATCAAGATTAAAAGTTCAAACTTGACTTTTCCCTTTAAATATTGAAGTTAAATGTGTCTCGTTCACTCCAGTTCACTGCACTTCAGCTCAATTCTCAAAATTAAATATTACTGTGCTCAAAGTAGACATAAATGAAATGTTATCGCAAAGATAACATATACAATTATTCTAGTTTTGACAGTTCTGGGTGCTTTTAAATTACCGTTACACTTAAATCGCTTATTAAATAAGCATGTTTTCAAAGTTTGACGTCAATTCACTATTCCATTTACATTCTCCTTATTTAGATTTTTTACTTTCATTTACGTATTCTACTCATTATGTGTGTAAATTTTTGTAAATGTCATATTTTCGACACACATTCGTTAAAAACATTTTGAACAGTCTTATACAGTTATTTATAATACATCCTTCCTAAGTAGTGTATTATTGAAGCGAGGAACGCGTCCTGCCCGATATTTTATTCCTCAGACCCTTTTTCTTAAACTAGTGTGTAGGCTGTGCCTTAGAGAGCGCTTTAATCCGTTGGTCTCGGTTGTTATGAACATATATATATCAATAGTTATTGGGAAGTCAGTGCCCTCAAATATACTGACAATGATCAAGTTCACTTCGAATTCAGTTCACCCTCGGAGTTGCGGAGATCCGATGTCAGTCGCTCCGCGAAAAAACTAATATTCAGGTAAAACCGGTTGAACTAGTAGCCGACCCCAATTAATCTAGAGAATAAGAAAGGCTGGGAATGATGATGGTAAAGTATGCTGTAATTATACTACGATTCAGCTAAACTTCGATTTGTTATTTGTAGCGACTCATAAAAATTACTATAGAAGTTCATATGGTAACCAGAACTGACAGTTAAACGTACTTTCTGAGATATGGAGGGGTCTTGTTAACCTTTTTGGTTAACACTGTCTAGTCCGAAGGATATATTTGTAAAACTTTATTGTTTTATTTCCAATCGTAGTGAAGATGAAACCTGTGTGAATACATAAGAATACAAGGCAACAAGTTGTTCGTTATATTTATTCATAGGCTTTCGTTTCGCTCTTCTATTAATGTATATGAACGTAAAAAATACAAAAATTTTCTCATCAATCAAAATAATTCAATACGGATCTTGATACTGAAGCTCAAATAATGTAAATTTCTATTATTGCTTATTTATATATTATTTGATTTGCACTTGCGCTGTCCATCCATACCAAGCCCATCTCCCAATCCCTCCCCCATCCCCATCCCCCAAAGGCCGCAACGCACTTGTGACGCCTCTGGTGTTGCATGTCTTTGGGCGGTGGTAATGGCATACCATCAGGCGATACGTATGCTTGTTTGCCCGCGATTACATAAAAAAAATGTTATTGCAGCTTAAGTTTTATGAAGCTTTTAAATAAATTGAATTCATAAAAAATATTTAAATCACTTAACAATTTAGTAAGGAAATAGGAATTAAATAAATCAAGCAATTGTAACAATTTGAACAAACAACTTCAGAAACAACTCAATACTTATTCTTAATTGAGTCAAATTTTCCTTCATATGGCCCCCTTTGGCGGCTAAGATGTCCTTGGGTTTATAGAGAATAGTTTCTTAGGGTATACCCAAGTTGAATTAAAGCGTTTCGGGCTGCTGGTTGGTTCAATTGCAATGTTCAACCACAGACTACGGATCTTCGGTAGGTTGTCCAATTAGTATTTTCAGTTGGACTGATTTATTTTATTCAGTAATATTTCAACATCATTCATCAACAACCCATAACGTCCCACTGCTGGGCTCGGGTATCCTTTCGGGAGAGGGTTAAGGCCAAACGCCCCCACGCTGGCCAAGTGCGGGTTGTAGACTTGCAAGACTACGTTGTGGCTACGTATCTTGCCGTTGGATGTTTTTAAGCCGCGCAAAGGCCTCCAACTAAGCTTTACGATTGCTATTCTATGATAACTACCGGGACCGACCGCTTAACGTGACCGAATCACGGAGACGCTCATGGTGACATGCCACCAGCGGTCACCAATCTAGGTACTGACCGCGGCGTCGTTGCTTACCCTCGGTGATTGTTTTAATCAGTGAGTGCAACTTGGCCATGAGCGCCTCCAGTAATATTTGATTTCAGAGTTGTTTTGTTAATATAGATTTAGTTACTATCCTCTTTATGAACATTTGTACGATTTTAATCAGTAATATCTTGTTCCCATTCATTCATATTAATTAATAACATGGTTATGTGGTTCTCTTTTTTGAGTATTTTCCTGTAGCGGTACCTTAACAGTAATGACACCACACATGTTGAAAAGGCACAAAATCTGATGTGTATTTTCACACAGCTCCTCTTTATGTCATAGAGTATAATAAAAAGTACAAGCTTGTCTTCAAGAATCAGCCTCAAAAAGTACTTCGTCATTCTGCAAAAACATAATAACAACATCCACTAAGGGACATAGAAACCACAAACGGACAAACTGTAATCATTACTTTTGTATAATATTTTCATGAAACTGATATAACATGTTTAATAATTTTGCTGTGAGATATCGTCGTAAAATATGTAAGTGGATTTGATTATTCAGCTATAGCTTGAGTATAAAAATAATGAATCATTCCGTTACTTCAGGTCATCCACTTATATGGGCTACATGTGCAAAGTCATGTCAAGTAAATTCAAAGAATGTTAAATACATATAACATATTATTGGTTTAAAATGTTCATTTGCAAATTTAAATAAATAAATATTTGTTTGCATAAGCAGCATATATATGAGTGCATATTTCCTAGAATAGCTTTAAAAATGGAACTTAATTGGTCTATTGCTTAAGTTTTAAAAAGTACAGGAATTTGTCATACTTGCCCCGCGCGATGTTGGATTATGCTGATGTATTAAAGAGCAAATAGAGCACAAGTAACATTAAAAATAAAGACAATCAACACGTCTATCTAAATAAGTTAAAAATAAACAATATTATCAAATCAAAATATTTTTATAATACACAAAACATCAAAAAATCCTCCCCATCAAATACTTGCGCAGTCGCACTATTTGAGACGTTTTGTAGATTTCAAACTAGTTTCTGTATGCACTGGATAATATACAGCAATATTCGTATTAATATTATTATTATAATTTTCTCCATTCCACCCCTAAAAATTGCGAGATATAAGTAACTCTTATATCTCGCAATTTTTCATCAAAATAATTATTTTTTCAGATCAGATTCGTCCAAAACAAAATAGAAATAATAAATTGTAGGTGTGTTGTACCTTTCTACATCATAACTGATCTATAACAACAAGAAAAAGAAAATCACTTCCCGCTCCAGTTTTTACCACAGTAATAATGACCTTCGATTTTAATTGTCCTGTTAATTACGACACAATTTTACGACAACAAAGTAATGTTTTAATTGTGATTTCATGACCAATTAAGATTTAATTATTATATCATCTGAGTTTATACCGTTAAGAGTTACTGTTCAAATAAAAATTTAAAAGAAACTTTAAAATGTTGAAGATATAGCGTGACACCTATACACTGCGGTACTTATCTGTGTTCATCGCGTGCAACCAGGAAACAAAGGGTTCGGAATGGCTTTGTATTCGCACAGCTTAAAGTTTTAAATTTGAAACTGTTAAGGGAAAAAGAGCCGAAAGGGGCCAACCGCCGCAGCGTGCCCACCCAGTCGGTTGGCGGTACAGGCTCAGACCGACGCTACATCGCGGTCGTTGGCGAATACCGCCAATTCTTTAGCCATGCCTCTCCCTAGCCCTCAAGACTTATAATAGCCGTCTGTTTCCTTTAAATCACCACTTTATGCCGCTTCGTTTTAGACCTTAATTTCTTTGCACACATCGACTAATTTTCCAACAGAGATAATGATTAAATTGTTTCGGCATGTCAAATCAAACGAAATTATGCTGTTATATCTTGTTAAATAGCGGTATGTTTATGGTTGTGTTGTGCATACCAACCCTTTGTGAGATTTCTCTTTTAATAGATGTAATAAGTGTAGTTTACCTGAGCATAAAAATATTTGCTCTATTTTATTGTATTCAACCATAGGGAACTATGCAAAAATCTGTTGTAAGCTTTTGTATTACATTAAAAGGAAGTACCGCTTTCCGACAGTCAGAATTAAAAATTAGGCGGAGAGAAGGTAGCAGTATAGAATAGATTAGAATAGAATATAATACACTTTATTGTACAACATATATAACAGTTTACATAAATATATAGTTTACATAATACATCAATTGAATCACCGTGTACAAATAATTTTATATTACTATGCGTCTCTATGATATTTTGGATATAGTAGACTAATGTTAATGTACTATAACTTTATTCTTGTAATTGATTCTGAATAAAGTTTAAAAGTGCGTGCAACTATTTAACTTCAATCATTTTTTATATTTGAAAAAAACTACACTCTTATGAGTTAAAATTATACTAAAAAACAAAAAATAATACTTTCTAACTAAAAATAAAAGAATATGTAATAAGGAAACCAAAAGGCACCGGTATGTTAAGCTGATTAAACTTATTAAAGATATAAGCAATAAAATCAAAGGCAGAAATAGAACCACCATTGAGCTAACTCCGCTTGTTACAAAATGATTTATTGCAAGGCAATAAAGTCTCGCCAGCTAATTATCGAGCATTAGTTTTGACTCACATATATATGAGACAAGTCTATAGTTTTCTATGTCATTGGGCGAACACCAACTTCAAGGCCACACGTTGGTACATGACCGTTTAGATGGAGCCCAAAACTTGATTCATTTTCTGCGAAATATCTGATTGATCCCAAGTTCATTGCTCTATTTTGTCGGTCATAATGAGTAGTAGCCCATGAACTATAGAAGTTGAAAAATATATTCTATAGTCCCTTGAACTTAAATTTACATAAACCATAGTTCTAAATGTAGTACTAGATACATTGATTTGATGCAGACTGATTTGTTCAGCAATACAAGAATAAGTTCAACAATAAATACTGCAACAATGCAGCATGGTGACCCGCACCATGGCAGCCTAGTGTTGCTTCTGCATCATTAGCCTCCGGTCTCGTCCTCACCAACAATGCACGATAGAATGAGTGCTGTTATTTTACTTTCATTTTCTGTGAGAGGGTGGTACAAACCCCATCGATATATCTTTTGATTCAACTGATAGTAATGAAGATATACCTAAATTCTGTAACGAATCCAGTTAAGGAGCAAGAGCAAAAAAAATTATATATACGTTCATTAGTCACCATACTCCTACACTTATGTATACGTAATCATTATAGCGTATATTTAAAGAGCTAGTCACTTGATGCGTGTGAGTGGACATGTGTTCTATAGAATAATCATGCGTAATCATTCACTTTTCAGTCATAGCTATGACGTTTTCTTAACACACTTGCAACAGGGAAACACCAGATAACATCCTGTATTATAATGAAAATGACTAACATTTTATCATGAAAACAACCTGACCTTTAAATGTAATAACACTTGAGTACCAAGCCTCCAAACCGATGTCACGTATTAGCGGACATGTATTACGATGTTGTAAAGAAGTATCTATGTAAACGTGAGTTCGTTGTTCATTACTGCTTAATAATGGGTAGTGTCATCTACAGCACTAGCTCGACTCGCAATGGTTACGAAAAAATTAATAGCTACTTTAAGAATAATTTTTGATAATACTTACGTGATTGAACTGGTGTACATCTAGTTATTATATAACAGTTCATTGATGTGGATTTCAATGACTCATCTTATTGGTCAGTATTGAAATTTAAAGAATTTCGATACTAATGAAATTGTGGGGCAATCTATTTGTCAGTCGTGAAGTTGAAATTAGAATACGGTGTAGTATATTTCATTATGTATATTTAGTCGTTAAAGGTTAATCTGGACATTCGTTTGATGTATACTTTAGGACAATCACTTAAAAATTTGATATTAGATTGAAAATATATTTTTTTAAGAGATAACCGTAAATCGAAAATTGTTATCAAATTTTTAGTGCGCTTTTCTGTTCTTGTTGTGGCTTTCTCTAAGACATGTTCAACCTATATACAATAACGCAAGGGTTAGTTATAAAACAGTTTAACGCATCCCGATCACTACTATCGGTTGGTTCACTAGAGGAAATAACAACACGAAAGTCATTCGATGTCCATGAAAAATTGAGAGCTTCCACTGTAGACCATAAACTGCAGTTAATTAATAGTCAAATCAACGTGACTGATGAGAATATAAGACAAACAGTAAGGCTTAGTTTTTCTGAATACTGATTATTTTGAAATTAGTGTTCGCGATTTCGTATTTTGTTAACGGCGGTATAGAAATTAGACAGATAATATTACACAATTGTAAGAGTATGCATAGATTGTGAGATGGAGTGTATACAGGGCGGCTTTATTGCCAAAAGCAATCTCTTCCAGGCAACATTAGAATAAATCGAAACGTGTAGTAGAGATAGTGAAAATATTAAAATAACTGTACAATTTAAAGATCATAAAGTAGACCATTGATCAAATTTATACCGGGTATTGTTGTTGTTAAAATTTACCATTTTACCATAAAATATTTACCCCGTTATTCATAAACTTTTTTTTAATTTTTTACAACGGTTCTGTGTCAATTTCAACTTAAATGCTTTAATTTTTAAAGTTACGTTACGGAACTTTTGCTTATAGTTGAATAATGTTAACGAATAAGGGCTTTTATAGACAGGTTAGCTAGTAGTAGTAACCAGGTTTTGTAACTATTTTGAAAAGAATCTGTTAGATCAACCTTTTAACTATTTTTCTAATCACTTTTCTTGGAAAATAATGTATAATAGAATCTTTATTTTTGTATTATTATAATATTAATAAAATAGGTTCTTGTATCATGTGTTAAATTATTCTGAGATAAAATGGTTCATGACTGATGAAAATCACTATGATTTTTATTCACCTTCTTTTGAATCTCGTGTTTTGAATTCGTCTTCTGAAGTTATGATTCATGTTATTTCATATAACTATATATTATAGTTTTTTTTCAAAATTAAGCAACATACATACGCTTTGATTGCAAGTAGTAGTAGTCAGAATGTTTCGTAAAAATCAAGGTATGTCCTCGTTAGCACCTTCTTGATCTGCGATTTCTTAATTCATTGGATTTTTTATCATGTGCATAAATTGCACAAGTTTTTGCAAATAGTTAAATAACTTTCATTTTTAATATTACCTTTTTAAGTGATTCACTCGTTTCATTATTACAAATGTTCTTTCAAATATTTTTTACGACTTACCTTAACCGCTATCAAAAAAAGACTTTAATGACTAAAATTGTACTAAGAAAACATAATCCCCTTATTATATTAAATATAATATTGTAATATTAGTCTATATTGCTTTAAGCTTAATTCCAAAATGCAATCAAGAGAATAGTTACTTAAGTAATACCAATTACTAAAAAAATGTTTAACGCGCCAGATCTTGTAAACGTCAAAACGCTTACTGTTAAGATTTGTGAGCTGTTAGTTCACCTTTATAGTTATTTATAATTCATTTTTGTTTTTAACTTAAGGCAATCATGAATAAACATTAACTTTTGCACTAACAACGGTTGCCCAATAGCCTTGAAATCGACAGTCATCCTTCACCATGACATCTAACTCAGCATGTCGTAACAAACCTAATATCTAAACTTTCATAACATTTTTTCTTCCTTTCATTAGCACCGGAAAGGAGGCGTATTGTTGACAAGCTATTTATCAAACACAAATATCCAATGATACCTCTATTGACACCGTCGCAAATAGAATTTCACGGTGCACGGTGGTTCTTTGCAACTTTGATTGTATTGCTTACGGACTGCACTCATTGTATGAACATCTTTATACAACCGCCGATGTGCTAAACAATGTGACATCACAATTGTTAAATTTTATGGCAGTCGCACGTTAGTTTTTTTTTTGAGTTTTAGAACCTCCACAGAGTGACCAATTCTACTACCGTTAAGATGAAAACAAAACTTGAAAATGACAGCTTTTAAATGGTACCAAGTTGAAAAAACAATTTATTGCGTCGTATATAACGTAGTGAAAGTTGTAGCAGTTATTGTCTGAGGGTTTGAACATTTGTTTGCTAACGGTGAATCAAATGTTCTGCAAACATTGCAAAAATTGTAATGGTTCTTTTATTGCCTTCTGTTATAGTATGAACAGTACTGTATATTATGTATGTATTGATTGTCATTTGTTAAATCTTCAACTGCCCTAAAAAAGGAGATTAACTGAGTTCCAACAGATCATTTAGATTTATGTGATGCGATATCTGTTTACATTAAATTTTCATTCATTAACAACCCCTGATGTCCCACTGCTGGGCTCGGGTCTCCTCTCAGCAGAGGGTTAAGGCCATACGTCCCACGCTGGCCAAGTGCGGGTTGGGGACTGGCAAGACAACGTTGTGGCTACGTAATCTTACCGTTGGATGTTTTTAAGCCGCCTAAAAGCCTCCAAATAAGCTTCACGACTGTTATAATGATAACAACCGGGACCGACTGCTTTACGTGACCTTTGAATCACGGATATCTTTGCGGTTAGTAAATATCCGATGTAGTGGTTACCTTCTTAAGATTAAAAATAAATAAATAATAAAAGAAACTATTGTTTTTTATGTATAACTTAATGACTCAGTTTACTTCATAAGCTGAGACATTTTTATTATTTTGAATGCTAACAACGTTTTAATAAAGCGTTACATACTAGTAACTGCGTAAAATTGAAATTGTCATTATCCTACTGTGCATAAAATTCCATCGCAGCAGGTAACTGTCATCCTTCACTTTAAAAAAAGCAGATCTTCATTGTTCTGAATCGTTTTGTAGTCGAATGTCACCTTTTCTCTAACACATTTTGTGTTGAGTCACCTGTGTGAAGAAACCAATTGCTTTGTAAGATTTAAATGTTAGGTAGCTGATATTGGTTAATGAAATAGATGACAAAACGAAAGCCTAAATCACCTATTTAAACTTTTATTTTTCATTCAAACCTGGAGTAATGAGGTATTTCCTAAAGGTGTTTCGTTAGTAATAATAGCCTGCTGAATCTTTTCCATCACTTTAAATACACGCTACACAACTTATCTATATTGGTATTGAAATTTCAAATTAGCTTTGGTGATCGTCTTTAGAGTTTATTAAGTATTAATTAATATTAATATAAAAATAAGTTTTTATTTATAAGAAACATAATTGCGACAGTGCGATAAGGCTGTCAATTGTACTATCCGTATTCAACTGCGATTTACTTCTGCTTGTGTTATGTTTAGTTTAAACTAAAGGGGCTTAAGATTATAAGATATATTTCAATGTTTGCATGTATGGATGTTTGTTACTTTTTCATCTAAAAACTACTAAATTGATGTATATGAAACCTCACAGTAATATAGCTCATACATCATAATAACAATTTTACCGCGATATCCAACTTGCTTTCGGGCGAAGCCGTAGGCGAAAGCTAGTTATTAAATTATATATAGATTAGAAAATAGCGGATCTGTAAAGAAAATACGAATATGTTATTTTCATTCAGAATGTTAAAAGATCTTCCTAATTATCTCTGCTATTAATGAATAGAAAAAACAATACATAATAAAATCATTTACTTTTAGATTGATTCAAAAAGACCTCAACTTACATGGTGTGGGTCCTATCTATAATAGAACAACAGAGATCTACCTTTGACGGACGATCAATGCTCTGGTTGCTTTTAGTGAACAAACCACTCTTGACTCCTACCGCCCTGAAAGAGTCGGATATTTACAGGGATTTTCTACTACGTCATATGTAGAGACTGTTAATTTTACATTTCATGTACATATGTAATCATTTCCACACGAGTTCAATAGCAGTCCGCGGTTCTTTAGTAAAAGTCAATAAAACCTGTTGCGTTCTTTGCTGAAGCACCTGTTGCTTCCATCACTACACTTACCACCACCTGTTGCTTAAGCTAGTTACCTAAAGCTGTTTTTTGTCTAAAAATAGTCCAATGAGATTTTTTTCTCAGTTTTCTAGTATTCAAAATTATAATAGGCATTTTGAATACTCCAATATGGTATATTTTCTGTCCTTTAGCGCCATTCTTTTAGCTTTTATCCGTTTTTTACATATTAACTGCGAATAATCAGAATAAGATGACAAATTTTGTGCCCATGACATCTAAGTTATTTTGATTTCTTACCTGAACCTGTATACTTTATACAACCTAGATTCTAGGTAACCAAGCGAACGTAATAAAGTGATTCAGTTTTTCTCCACCTCTGTTGTACATTCCCGTGTTACTTAAAGATCTTACTATTTATTTTAAAAAACCACAATTGTAACACAAAGTTATGCAGAAACAAGCTCATAGCTTTAAAAATTTTGATGTGCTTATACGGTAAAGTCGAGTTCGGAATAGTTACGAATACGATTCAATACTTATTTTTAAACATTTTATATGTTTTAAAGTTGAATAAAGGTACATCGGAGACTATTGGTGACTAACGACTATCGACTATATTTTTTGGGACAAATTTGGAAAATAAATATTTTTATAGTGTGGAAAATCCCGCGGGTCTTCATTGAAGTGTTGATGACGATGTCTTTCTTCGACTGGTAATTAAGTGGTATTTAACTGCCAGAATCGGGCCTTTTTGCAACATACCCTTGTATATCGGTCGCCTTAACCTACTGTATAATACGGATGGACTTATCTTCTTTTGGGTGAAGCGGACCAGCTTTAGCAATGTTGACTAGCTCCCCGAAACTAAGGTAGCCTAGATTGACAGCCTGACCAGTTACCCTTGGGCAGGTCGCATGGAGCTTATAAATTGTTCCACGCAGCGATTACGGTTCATATAAAGTTTCACGGTTTACGGATCTTCAAAAAATAACAGTTCGTCGATAGACATCAAATGTAGACGCAGTTCAGTATACTCAAGGAAAATAAAATGACAAACCAATTACAAAAATTAAGAAAAGCCACAACAATTAAGTCCGTTTCCGGGTTTATTGCATGTACGTAACTTATGAATTCTAATAGATTAAAATCTTAATATCCATCACAAACAAAATAGAATCTAATGACAAGTGACAAAGAGTAAAAAATTAAAACTTAGTCAGTACGTTACTTCTTATTATTGTGGCTATGGTCGTCATCATTTCAGACTTTTACTTTTACAGATCAATCCAGTAATGACCCATAATCCTTATTATGAGTTTAATTGATTAATATTTAAATAAATCTTTAGCATATTCGTTTTATTTATAATTTATTCATATTATATTATTTATTCACATAGAATTATATGAATAACATAAAATACACAATTAAAAGAAAGAAAGTTTGTAAAATTTCAGAATGAAACGCTTATTATTATTATTATTCATATATACGGGTTTTTTAGTCAACGGCTGTCAGTCGGCTTGCGATCATATTTCGTGTAACCTGATCGAATTTTCGCCAAGCATTTTAAAGGTATGTAGTTGTTTTGTAATTATTGTAACCAACCTAGGAAACGAGGAAGGTGTCTAAATTTTCAATGTCTTACTAATCCCAGTCTGCTAAAAATCCCGCAGCTAATGCGTAGGGGTATGACCAATATAAGATTTAAGTGCATTCCAATCATGACTTATACTTCCGGACCATTTTCTCTTCAAATATTGCACCCAAAGATTCATTACCATTACCTGGTTATATTTAATTTCTTAGGAAAAACACTTGTACTCATACATATAGATTTAGGATATTGGTGACATTATATTACTTATTGATTAATAATAATCGTAGTAAATTTCGTCTTTGTATCAAGAGGATATTGTATTGTTATTCCTTCAAAACACGGGTTTCATAGTTATTAAGTCAGTTATATAATTTACATGAATAAAAGTAAATAAATACCAACTGGTTACAAGATAATGTATTATGACTATTATTTAGATATTTTGATACGATTAAACAGATATGGCAACGGGTAGGTTCGAGCTTTACACTCGAATTTAGTGAGTTTGTTAGATTACTAATAGTTTTTCATATTTTATACTTTCCTGGACTTCAAACATAACCCATGATGGCCTTTCCCCTCCTTCCCATCTAACTCCTGTTCCTGCTTCAAATATAATATATTTTCATTGATGATCTAATATTTAAAATAGTTTTATCTGTTTATTAAATTACAACCGTTAGAATATTCCTTAAAATTTTCTGCAAGTTGATTTTTGCGCCCCGGTACCCAAAAATAAAGGTAGACTTTATTTTAGGGTACCGGTTTTACTCGATGAACTATTTAATTACATAGTTAACGCTTATCAAATGATAAGATATACGTTGTGAGACAGTAACTGTGCAATATTAGTACATTTTGCTCCTCGGAAAGAATGTCTTACTAACAACTAAAATACCTGCACAGCGTTTTGAGAAATTCATTCATAAACATTTCAAGGAGCTCGCCAGACAGCGCGACGACAAACAACCTTATCAATATGTGCTTAGCTATTATAAAATACCTTGTGATATCAACAGGAAACTGCAAACTGTTGTATTCTATATTCACAGAATAGTGACGTAATATCCTTTCAAGTGCTGTACCGAAATTGATTAGGTAATTTGATTTATTACAAGCTAGTACATTATTTAAGTTTGTCGTTAGTACGTCTCGTACATTTTTTTTTTTATATCTAAGCTGCCAAAATGACTCTGCCCTGCCTGATGGAAAGCATGAGCAGAATCCAAGAGTGGTGGTCACCATCCTCAATTCGAAAAAGAACACTGCAGCATGGTGACCCACACTATGATTCACACATGATTCATAATGGTACTTGAATACTGCTATCGTATATTGTAATTAGAGGATGAATATTTAGCGGAATATTCTAAGGTATTGGAAATGTTGTATCACGTCATGCTGGTTTCCAGAGGTTCCAGTACTTTTCCGAGTTTGTCCAAAGTCCAAATTTTAGAACTTATTATCCCTTAGAACTATTAGATTTTGTGAGCATAGTTAGATTTTTAAACTAAATATAAATGTATTATTCAAAACACTTAGTTGTTCTCTAAATCTATATTTAATTTTGTATTCATACAACCTTTTTAATATATATAATAATATATATTGAAAATGTTGAGATAATAATTGCCTTTATAAATCAAAGAACGTAGTAATGTTGGGATTCGGAGACTGAATTTAAAAAATCATTACCTTATATTCAAATTGTGCAATTAATTTAAATACTAATAATATTACTAAATTATCTAATAGTTAACTTGAGCGGATATAATCACCTGTTAAGTAATAAGTTATCGTTTAACAAGTAATGATAACGTAATAACCTGGTCAATTATTAGCTAAGAAAACATTTTTAATATTTGGTAGCAAATATGTGCGTTAGGTGAGGTGCTGTTGATAAACAACAAACATTATTACAGCCATCTGAAAAATGACTAACTGGATAACCTCGTTTGCATGAGTCACTTTGAAGATATTAGTAAAATGTTTCTTGTTGCCAATTTATACAAACTTTTTATTCGATAGTTTCTTCTGTGAAAAATAAAGAAGCTCTCACCATCTATAAATGGAAGTGGAAGCTTATAATATTTGAAAACAGTACTATAGTACAAAATATTATATACATATTTATTGAGTTTGTTTATGTATACACAAATACATAAACAAACTCAACGCACACATTAATATACATATAATACAAAAGCAAGCAGCCATACACACATCAATAATAATCAGCAAAGTTTTAGGGGAAACTGTTTTTATTACTGCTACGGGAACCGAATCTCTTCTTCCCTGAAGGTTTCAGGGCGGGAGTTAGGTATCAAACTGAGTAAAAAACTCGAGCTGAAAATCTGTTTCGACATAATACATATTTATTATAACAATGAATATTACTTTTTTAATATAAAAAAATTCAAACAGATCTGATCTTTACGTAATGTGTAGTTTTATCTGTCTGTCTACCAGACTACGAATAATACAAAAAGTACTTAATTAAATTATGATTTAAAATTTATCTGAAAACACAATGGGACCGATACTAATTATTGTATTTATTCTCAGAAAAGATTTTCGACCTTAGTGAGTTTCACGATAGAATTGTCCAATGAGTTTAAATATAAAATATCATAGTTTAAATTTATTGAAAAAATATACTTAACAACTTCACAATTTAAATGAAAATAACTTAACAGTTTAATTTATTCGTACATCGATATTTATGTAAAAAAACTAACATGGAAAGACAACCCTTATCTACCGATATGCGGATCAAATGGACCCCTCGGCGTACATAATCGTTGCAATCTGGGTGGGATCAGGTACCGCCTACCGCACACGATTGGTCGCATAGGACCAACCATCGACCCCACTACTACCTACTGCACACGTGGTTACCAGTGTAGACAAGCCTTTATCTTCGCGCGTTGAAACAAAATGATTTAGTCTGTCATACGCCACGACGCGTGCCACATCAAGTAGCATTTTGGGGAATGTCAGTTCGCATTGACCATTGTTATGGATTATACTAGTATACCAGCGTGTGCATTAAATAGATTCGCAGGAACTGTTATAATAAGACTAAAAATGGAAGAAATCAGCGATTATTGCAAGCCTGAGGTGTATCCGGAGTCAGGTTGTCATGAGGTAGTACACAGGTCGTCCGGATGTGAACAATGTAATAGAACTAGATTAATTAATAAATGGAGTGCCTGTGATAAAAGTGTTGGTGAAAAATGTCAACCATACAGATCGAGCGCAGCTAGAAGTAGTAAGAACAAATTTTATTTATTAACACAATACTAAAATAAATATTATACTGCCTTTATAAAATAACTTTATTTCCATTATTAACATATATGTACACAAATGTAGCATGAAATAATATTTATGAATATTATTCATATATATATTTTCGATACATATTGTTTTTGCATAAATATACTTATATATTTTAGTAACATTTTTAGTTAAACCAAATATTGTCTTTATTTAAAATATAAAGTGTTTATGTAAAATTATATGATTTTAAATTTACACAGGATATACTAAGGTAAGGTTGAAAGCTTAGGAACTTTTTACATAAATAATAATAATAAATAATAATAACATTAATATTTAATAAAAGTAACAAGCAAACAGTTTATTTATCAAATAAAGCTCATGTTACAGAGGTAAAGCCCCTAACGATAATTTATAAGTAATGTTTATCATAACAAAAGCTAACCAAGTGTAAGTAAGCATTATTTATTTATAAACTAAATATCCGGTCCGCACAAACTCGCGTCTATTCTCACATCCTCGTCGCATTATTGATATCTACTGTCTCGCTTTATCGCAATCGTGATTACAATTTCATTACGAATAAAAACTTGGCTCAGTCTCCCTTTACAATGTAAAACACGAAGATCAGAACTAACTAACCAGACTTAAACTGTAATTAAAGTAACGTTCTGTTACCGGAATGACATATCTGTCTAAATGTTTCTATCCTTTAAGAGCCGGACAGTTACGTCTAAGCGGCGCGCGTAGGGTTATTTCGTAATTAGTGCTATCGCTCGGTCTCTTTCTATATAGGGCCGAGAAATGATTTAAGTGTCGCGCAATAAAAAAATGTTATAGCTATTAGATTACTTGCAGAGAACATTTACCTCCTTTTTTTGCAACTAAATCTTTTTCTTTCTTCCCTTTTGTATGCATATGCCATATGGCCATACTTACTATGTATAAAAATGTATTAAGAAAAATTAATGACTGTGTTAATTATTAAACAAGATGGAAAAGGTGCTTTACCGTGCGCGTAGAGATCTATTTACGTCGACATAATCACTTCCAATAATACTTACTTTAGTTGTGAGAACTGGGTAAACCCGTCCGGAACTAAATCTTGCTTTCCGTCTGATTATATGAAAACAATACATATTTATTGAATGCATGCGTTTGCGTCTCGTTTAGAGGAAAATTAGTCATTCCTATAAATGTATTTAGTTATATGATTAAGCGCCTGAATTTGTATAGTATAATAATCTCGTAGATGTTATTTGCCTTGGATGATTATGTATGAACGTGATACATCAAAATATAGTATACCCTAAGTTTACAAGTGTAGTAAGAAGTATTCCCTGTTGAATAAGATGAGGTAATAACATTATATAAAGATTCCTATTAAATCGATTTGAGTAGGGCGTATGCGGTTGTACTAATCGATTAAATAAGTTCAGAATCATAATTCGGGTATATTAATATTTATAGTATAAAATTTGTATGACATGATCTCCAAGAAATGTGATAATATATGGTTTTTGTATAATTTATTTATTGTAAATTTTAACAGCTTAAATGTCGGTACGACAAAACATTAGTGATTATGCTATTCAGAACTAATAATTACAAATCAAAACATGAATATTAAACAACTTTTAAAGCAAGAACTCACATATTAAAAACACAATGCATATGTTTCTTACTATTTTAAAGGAATGTTAAGGACGTAGCCTCCAAAAACTCTAATGACTAAAATGAGCAGTCCTTTAATGATACTGGAGCACTGAGTGAAACATTGTACCCGTGAGTTATATCAAGGATTATAGAATTACTGTTAAATATATTATTATCAGGGTTTTCTGAATGATAATGTTGGACTGGCATTGGTGGTGTATTACTGAGCCTTCTTTTTCTGGATGAAAGACAATGTATTTTTTTCTTGCATTCCTGAAAACGTATATTTCAAACAATTCTATTATAAGGTGATTTTAATTAATTTCATGTGAAAAGATATGATATATGATGATGAATAACAAAAAGAAAACAAAGTTCCCAGAAAAAGCTTATCAGAAAAAAAACTTAGACTAACATCTCCGTGAAACTGTAAATAGGTTTTGCTATAAAATTTTTGTTATTTTACACAGACCCTGATGATGTAAACTATAAAAAACTTTAAGTACCTGAAGAGATTCGTGAACTATTTTTTACATTACTAGATAGGTTGTATATAAAAAGCCGTGTAATAATAATTAAATCAAAGTACAAGGAGTACGCTCGATTTCATGAACTATGTCCGCATCATTAGGGCTGCGATCCACTCTCTCATTAGCAACATTTTCACATAAAGCGATGTTCATTTACGCGGAGTAAGGCAGCCGCATCAATTATAAACAGTTATTTCAGTGAGACGGGCACTTCATAATTGCAGTGTTTAGCTGTCACTCATTTAGTGAGAGATGTCGATCCTAGCTTAATCGCGCCTAATTAACTCTTTTTACGTACAATAAACATATAATCAGTTGTATCACATCTTGTATGAGAGCTGAAAAATACCACGTTAAATAACTTACGAGATCTGTACTTTACATCTTTTAAGTTCGACGCCTTTAACAAGATAATATAATATCAGTTGTTACCTTATTAAAATTAATTCAAGAAAAATTTCGTTAATTCTAAAGTGAACAGGGTCGATCAACGATCTTCGCAAACGCTATTATCATTTAGAGTGATTTTCAGTTAATGAAGAGTGGTATCACCGCGACTCTTGTGATACACACCGCCACGCGCCTCTCTGCGCGATAATCGCTCTTATTATGCGCAGTCAAATTTTACGAGCGCATCGGTTGTTAGCCGGCTACTAACAAAATTATGAACCGACTCAAATTAAACCTCCATTATAGCTAAGACATGGCGCTTACTCTAAGCAATGTCATTCAGACGGAAATTAAAGTTCCCGTTAATTATCTAGCGTTCCAACCCTGTAGCTGCTGCACTTTATCCATATTCATTTTTATAATAATCAAGATTCGAATAAACTTGTCAAATTATCCCTGGCTAAAATGTTGTAACGAGCCGCTAAGATAATGGCAGCGTGACCCTCATCTCAATTTTTTGAACGCATTTATAACAATAATTCGGAATTTACATAATGATTGCGCAGGCGCCTGTGACGTCCGGTGCCCCGAACAGCGCGGCAAACTTTTCTTGGTTTTCGAGTCGAAATTCTAGTTAGCGAGCGCGCGATTTCTTTTTAAAAAGGTTAACAAGATGGTCTCGTTTGGGTCGTTTTTCGTGCCGCGAAGTCTCTTTTGTGAACGGGCGAGCTGTTAAAAAATAAACGAACTCTTTGTTTCTCGGGTAGTCGGTCCGACCTCCGACGCGGTCCCTACTTTTTTATACCCCCTTATAACCTGTGTATTACCTACGTGTAGGTATCTACGGTTTTTATGGTCGCCCGGTCAGTTCTTCAATGGGTTAAGGAATTCGATCGAGTCTCATTGTTCATCTCAAATATCCCCACGTAGAAGTGGCTGGGATATAAAGAGTATATCAATTACTCGCCGATCGTTTAAACAACAAAAAGCATTTGTTTTAATTACACTTAAACACGTAATACCAATGTCATGACGGTACTGACAATGTTTTTCTTTTTGTACTTAAGATTTTGGGTACATGGTCAATGCCCGCTGGTCTAAAATTTTGTGTTGCCAATAACTTTGAATAAGAAACCAAATATCTAAGTATGTATACTTCATAAAAAGTGTCAAGTTTAATGTCGAGATTCAAACATTTAATTAGCCCCATATTTTATCTCGTGGTTACTCAGTGAAAATATTTGTCCCATAGTGACTCTACGTCTTTTACGAGCTGACCTGTTGTTTTTTTGTACATGAACTTTTGACGGCGCGGTCTCGCGGTTGCTTTTGACCGAAGCACTAATAAAATGTTATGATCGTGTGTTTAACGCGTGTTGTGTGTGTCGGACCTTCCTTTTGACATGATCGTTATTGCCCGACTCCACCTTTGCGGTCGCCTTTTGTAACCCAATTGGTACATTATTATTGTGTCAATTAGAGGGTAATATAACATACAACCAAATAACAGCTAGTTATGATTGCATAGTTAATGAGTAGGATATGTTTATGCAAATTGTTTTTTTTTATTCCATTTTGTATTATGAGTCCTTTGTAGTTCGTGAGTTGTAGAGGGGATAATCGGTATTAGTTCACAGGCTTTAGTTATATAAGTGGTTCAGAGTCCTGTAGCTATAATTTTGTTTTATTTGCCCGTGCTGCCCGCGGCTCTGAGAGCTAAACGCCATGGCTCGCTAACGAGACGACAGAAAAAATAACATGCACACATTTCTACCAATTGTGTAAATGTATTGATGGATTTTAATTACCTTTTCATCTTTTATTCCTTTTTTAATATTTATGAATGTCAGAAAATATACAATGATTAGAAAGCGCTAACAAATTATAATGAGCTAGGAATTCTAATTGAAATTAAATTAATAAGGATCTTGATTGGCATAAAGCTCATTTTAGTAAAGTTGTTATAACCAGATTGCAGTACCTAATCACGCTATCGTAAAATAACTGTGAGATCTTTACCTACGTTAGTGACTAACTACCAGACATAATAAATATGAATCACACCTTGACTCAAAACAGTAAAAAATAAATAACATTCTATGTGCGTGAATCGTAAAATTTTGTTTGCCGATGATTTTAGTTGTGTCATACACACTTGTTGCGATCTTTGATGTCTGAAAGTTACGTTAATTGATACCTACTAACATCTCTCTCAATGAATTACAATTTCTCCATTATAAATTACGTATATTAAGGATTTATTCCATGCTTGCTTGCCATCTATGCGGTAAAAGAAAAAAAGACTCTTCTTTAATAAAAATCTGAATCTTTCATGATATTTCATTATTAAATATAAACGTTGTTTTTTCAAATAAGACGAATGTCCATCCCATATTCTACTTATAGGTTTATCATCATGTACATTACATAAGTAAATATCACCAGACAATGACACTGAGCCCGTAAATAAATTCAAGTCTTATTATCTTTAGCCGAATTTAGTTTGTTCTCATAACTGTTTTTCAGTCTGCTTAATAAAAGAAACGATTTAAAACATAAATTATCTTACAATATACATGTTTGATTATAACACGGAAAAGCAAATACACTAAGGTTCAAAAGCTGACTATCGTTTTATTTTCATAAATTTCGAATGACAGCTCCTATCACCTGTGATGGTGTTGACATATATCATGAAGAAGCATAACAACATTCAATTATTTGAATTAGTTGCATCTCAGTTTTTTTTTTTGGATATATCGAGGACAGCTGCATAAAGCGTTAGGCAAACATCAGAATATAAAAAATAATGCCAATCACACATCAAATTATTTCCTTTATTGACGTTAATCACATTCAAGTTTAACAAATGACAGACCAAGAAATACTACCATATCAACGATTGACACCTTATGCTCTTTACTCCTGACGACAGTTGTCACGATAATTCCGATGTATTTTTTTTTTATAAAACCCTGAATAATTACATATCCACCGTTATATTAAATGAAAATACGTAAACACCGTCCACTTAGATATCCAATTATTCATATGAAAAAATTGCTTAAGAAAAACCTTGATGATATACATCGATCCTACATAAATTCAATAGCTTGGTTGGTTAAGGGCACTATTCTGAAGAATGCCTGTCCGATTACCGTGCCACCGTTAAATAGAGCCGCATTAGTGATTCACACAGGTTCAGTGGACAATTAGCAAAGGCTGTCCACCTCTGGGCCACGTTGTATTTATTCATCGGATGTTCATCGATTACCATAATCGATACCATCGCGCGTGCCGCATACGGAACAAGTAGTTCTTGAGCGTTTTCATTGAATGAGATGCATCGAAAAAAATACGGATACTTTCATTCAGCGTCAATATTATGAATCACTCTACTGCACTAATAGGAATTTAAAGCTCTGTATATGCAACATTCATTCAAAACGTGTCTTGAATAATTCTAAATTCAATATATGCACCAAGCAATTAATATTAATTAGATAGTTTAGCAGGGTTTTCTATTGCCAACCATCGACTTTATTATTTGAATTGAAGGCCTACCAGAATGCAATGCTAATTTTCGTTATTTTTATTTATACAAGTTTTCTAACAATGTATATTTTTGTCCAGGATACGTCAACGTCTGCGCGGCGGTGTGTCTGCTATTGTTGGTCGGTGTTTTGTCACCGAAATCATCGGCGGCGCCATTTAGGAATCGTGCAAGCATGGAGCGACAACGGCGTGCTGCTGATGAGGAGAATGCATTATGGGCGAACCCCTGCGATTACAGTGACAGTGTAAGTGTACTAACCATTTCAGAAAGCTTTACAGTCTTTTATCTATTCTTGTATAGAAATTAAATTTGAAAAATAATGAGCGTGGTAATAGATTAAAGATAAAGAGTGGCACTATCTCTATTCATCATGTGGGTACTATAAGAGTCGACTAAGGAAGCAAACTTCGCAAAAACAACACTGCTAAAATAAAAAATCTTGACATAAACTTTATACTAATCCATCTAGCCAGCGTGGTACAGCAGGCTTCCACTTCATTTCTGGGAAGTGGCCTATGTCCAACAGGGAATTAGTCAATGCTGGTGATGATGATAATAAATTCGGGAAAGACTTTCTAGCCAGTACATATTTGTAATTGTTTATAATTTATTAACAATGTACAATTTTCTTTTTAGTCGGCAGATCAAACAACCTACTCACCAACTCACGTAATTGCGTTGAAGCTTGCTAAGCAAGCTCTCTTTGCTTATAACAAGGCGTATAATTATAGTGAAAAATTTGTAAGTATATAGTTCACTTTTATTTTCTGTAATTCATATATATAACCGTGTGATATTTATGTGTCACCAATCATCTTTAGACAACATACAAATAATTAAAGTATTTACAGGACATATTATTTCAAAAACTTCGACTTTCTTTGCAAAATTCAATATTGTAGTCAAAAATGACTTCATGTAATAATAGAAACACTTTTCTATTTGACGAATAAAATATTCCTAAACAGTAATTTTAAAATACATCAGTTGTACTCGTTGTCTACGACTCAGAAGCTTTTGTAATAAGTACTTGTTCGAAGGCCTTTCTTCGCTTTCATTCAGCGATGTTGCACGAGACATTGGTCGTAGTATTCGCGAACACATCTATATGCCCGCCGCGTCGCGTCAAATGAACGGACGGAGCTTGCGGTCGACCAATACCAATCAATCTTAAGCCTATCGTTGACGCAAGACTTCAGTGTTTGTTTCTACGGTGATGTTATTCGTTTTTTCTTTTGAGATTCTGTGTCTTTTAGTTCTATTTTTGATAACTAACTTTCAACATTTTATAACTTGCTAACAGATCTCAGTTTAGATGCATTAATAGAATTTGTCACTTTTTGAACGTCTGGTTTGCTCCCGGGTTAGTAGGTATGTCAATTTTTTATTTGACTTTAAACTTAATTTGAAACCGTCTCATTATTTAATGTTTAAAGATTTTTGAAATAGCAGATGATTTCTTGATCTTGATCACGACGCACGACTAAGGCGAATCTATTGACATCACTCACATAACAACACGACTAGCCGTTTAGGCTCTAGGGCATGCCAAAGAAATGTACATACATACACTCGAAAAACATAACCCTCTTTCTTTCGCAGTTGGGTAAAAAAAGTGTTATAGAATTGGTTAGTTCAAAAAGTATCGCGTTAAATTTGGCTCATTAAATATTCACGTTGATCACGTATTGGTGCTGTTTTCCCACCGTAGAGCTTTGCTCCGCGCGGCGCTGCCGCAGCCATGGCAGAAAGATTACATCGACTCAGGCGCCGCCGGTTCTTTACGTCTGCTAGTCCCCTTCCTCCCTTTTAATTAATATTTAGTACTGCCTTTATGTGATGCCATGTAGGTAATATTAAAATTTTACCAATTTCACTATTAGACTTAAACGCGATTGGAGATTATTGACTAATTTACACTAGTCTCTAAGTAATGATTACCTTAACCGGATTTTCATGCAATAAAAAAATGCAGACATTCTCAGATACCACCCACAATTCGCAGACAATTCAACCTACATTCAAGAATTCATAAACAATTCACGAATTATTGGAATCAAATGTTTAGCATGTTAATACATCGATTCATATGACGGCTATATCATTTCAATCCTAGGAATATACTAATTTCCGAATCGGAAGTAAGGTGGGCCGATCAACGAGAAATAATGCGATGTCGATGTCGCGCTTCGAATCATTCATTTTGCCTCCGTACCAATATATTATACGATATCACTGGCGCCGAACATTTACAGTATACATTTCGGCGATAGTTGTCAATATAATCGATTTATTGAGAGTCAGGTCGTCGATGGAAGCGGAACAATGGAGGCCTTTATGTCGAATGTGTCCAGTTATCAAGTGTGATGTTTGCGTATGAGGTTTGGTGGCATTGTAATAGGCTCGACGGTCGTAACGACGGCGACGTCCTGTCCGCTGCCTCCTCGTAAAACGACATTATCGACTCACAGTAGCCGGAACGAGGTACAGGACGGTGCGCATACGCATCGAATACTGATTGCGCATTAGTATTGCGCTACACACCTGCCCGACGTTTTTTTCTGCCTCCCCCATAATGTCGGTCATTCGTTACTAATGTATCATATTTATTGCGATTTAGAAGCAAAACGTGGTGATAAGCCGCCATTGTTGCTAGACGACAAGGCCGTCATAGTTTTCCTTTTTTGATTAAAACTTTTGTTACTAAAATATTGCTACTATCACGATTTTGATCTCATTCCGTTAATATTAGTCATCACATTAAAGTGAGATAGTCGTCTAAGTTATGTACAAGAGACAATATATCCTAAATAAATCAGACTGCTACATCAGTCGTCAAGCCCATTCCGTATAAATAACTGGCCGCGTTGTACTAAGAACGCAATAACAAATTCAACGAACTCTACCGGTACTGTGTGACTCGGCACTGGCCACCGTGTGAATGTCATAATACTGTGCTTTTGACCACATCGGTGTCATATTATGGCATCACATTTTTGACAGTGGTATTCGGTCCGCTTCCTTAAAATTACTAGCTATGACATCTTTTGGTAAAAATTACATTAACTAATAAGCGAAGATTGGCGGTGTTGTCCAATCGATAGTGACGATTTGAACGCGATATGCCATGCTTTCTGCACGTCGTTACCCGGCCGCTTATACTACGCTTATCTTTGTTATTGGCGTTGCAATATAAACAAAAAATTGTGTAGCACATACATACTATATAAATGTACATACATACGTAGTAGGTACGATAGTGTTGTTCACACGGGCGACAGACTGTCTGCGAGCATTGGGTGCGTGCGTGTGTCGTAAATATATCAATGTTTGCGCATGTGTGGGTGCATGTTTATTTGATAAGCTTCCGATGTTTCGAGCTAGGCATTCGGATGCTAAGTCGTCGAATTTCTTAGTTACTTTATTGCCCACCCACGGCCGTTCCACATTGCTGAATTCACCAATTCCTCTTCTTTATTACTCTAATTTTTTATCGGATTAAAAGAGAAAAGTAATAATTAAATGTAATTTATACGTTTAATATAACAAACAAACTTTAATTGCCGCGGTCGAATAAGTTGATGTAATTCGATAGAACCACAGATTTTCTGCTTGGGTATTCGTTAATAAATTTTCTTATTATGTGAAGACAGGTTTTCAAACCAAAAATAAGCTACACATTTTCAATCAGCTACTTTGTAGGTACATTTAAGATTTGAAGTCAACCGTAGTCATAGTAGGTAGAGTTCGGATATGGTTTGATGGACCGGACGCACACCTGTGTATTTAGTGTGCCAATGACTACATAGCGCATTCCATCTCTGTACGATTTGATTACTAAGACATTCTTCAGCACTGTTTTGTTTTAAAAAGGTCTTGAATGGTTCACCATTCAAGATCTTTTTATAACGACCTTTTTAATTTTTACAGAACCGTTACACTGTTTCAAAAACATTTTAAAGGCGATCTTACCGTAAACTCTAATTTTCATCCCAATTACTTACCACTTCGGGCGCGGATAATATCTCCTCTTTGATTCCATTCATATGCCGCAGCTCAGTTTATTTCCAAAGATATAATCGTAAATTTATTTTATTACACATATTATCAGCGGAGTTTATATCAGCGGTATCTCAATTTCAATTGAGCAAATTAAAATTTGGTTAAATTTTCTGATCGTTACGATAAACGAGTCGCACAACGATATCTTTTTTTTTTGTTAAATTCTGTAATCTTTTAATGAGACACATTGTTCGTCTAGCAATATTTTTGTGTGTTAGGGCTATTTCGAGGTTCCGATACATCTGCCTGTCTTTTGGCTGTTTTTATTTCCTTTGTCAATGGTATTTAAACTCTGTGCGTGTGCCAACAGGGGCAGTTTTCCTTTAGTATTCGAAAGCCACGTGAGCTCTAAACTCAGTGTCAAATTTTAATGTCGAAACGGTTTTGTTACGTGAAATAGTGTCGTCAATGTCGGCGGCAAAACTTCTGGTTTCAATCTCAACTTACATTTGACCTTCTTTTGACGATGATATCATTAATATGACATGCTTTTCATATCAATGACAATTTCATATTAATAAATTCAAAGTAATACGAACTTGGAACCAATGGATACTTGTTTTAATTGTTAAATACACCTTTTTTAATATATATAGGGTTATGAAAAGGTTTATTTTTTGAATATCTTATTCACGACTGTCTTAGCCTAAGCTGATACACATCCCAAATAAAACGCTACTGCCTGCATCGTCCATCTAATTGGTACTTTTCTTTATATAGTTGATCATGGCATTGTATTAACTTGTTGCTCTAGTTTCGAGCTTTATATAGACTTTATAACCGTACATAATAAAAACTGACCTATGATAACCTTTTATTCAACTCCTGAAGCACTTTCTAAGAAAATTGCAAATTGTATTTTCTTTCAGATCATAGAATCATATTCGAAAAAAAAATGTTATTCAACAATATTTTAACTTAAATGGGACATTTTTGACAATTTGAAACAGTTTTTATCTAGATTTTATTTTCATTGTGAAAGATTAAACAAAAACTTAGCAAAAAATAATTGAAAGATTACGATGATTGATGACTTAATAACTTCTATACCTATTTGTATCAAATCATCCCAAAGGCTCTATCATAATTATATTTCTCTTTGTTTCAGGCAAAACTTCATACTTTCCCAATTTTTTCTCCTCAACTACTACGTAATTGGGAGACACAAGATTGGCTCAGGAAGACTCACGCAGATGCTCTGCCAAAAGAGAAAGTCTTGAACAAAAAGATGTCAGACGAATATATAGAACAAGTTATTGTAAGTATCACTTAACTTTAATCCTTGTCCTTTTTACAACTAGATGTTTTACTGTTTTGATACACGAAAATTAAAGTGATTGACGCATCCTAAATGAAAACAATCGATGAAGGGCGGCAAATTCGCTGATGCCAAAAACGTGCATCCGTATGAGTTTTTCAATCGAATTCAAAGAATCGACATCGTCGGTGGCACTTATTGTTGTCAGCCAACTATCGCTTACGTGAGAACACAATGATTTTGCAATGCGGTGGTGATAACACATTTAGGATAATACTCGCTTTGTGATGGTTCTTATCAAGGCTTTTGTCAGCTTTGTTATTAATAAATGCAATTTTGAGAATCAAAAACGTATTGTACAATAATTACTTTAGAAAGTTCTGATTAACATAATTTGCCTTTGATCACGGTTCGTGTAGATATGAGAATTAAGAATATGTAAAACATGTTGAAATTTAAATGAAACCGGGTTTGGCTTTGCTTTTTTTTTAAATTGACGACGAAGATTTTCTGCAAGATGCTATATATATGAAAAACTCTATCAGGCTCTCTATGATTTCTTCTAAATCTTAACGAGTCGAACGAAAATAAGTTGTTAAAGCGCATATAAGTTGAATACTTTCTATCAGTTTCTATCACAAGATATTTTCTTCGATGAATCGTGTTTTTTACTTCAAATAAAAACTTATTTGCAGCTGAATTTATATTAACATTAGTTTTATTTGTTCATAGGCTAATATTGACCAAAAACTGCCCTCAATGTATAAGGGCCTGAAGATGATAGTGGCGGGTTTGTACACTTTCTCTCAAGAGGGATTAAATTACAACGTAGCAAATGACGACGCCCTGAAGGAAAACATTACTCGGACTATGCACGACGTGCGAGCGGTGCTTTGCTATTTTAATGTAAGTTTTAAAATCAAATTAAGTTTATTTACTACTCTATTCACTTGAATATAAGAAACACCCAAATAAGTATATTTTAATCAAAATAGATGTAGTAAAAACTAATTTTAAATTAATCTACCTTGTGCAACTATATATCTAGCTTATTCACAGTGTTTTCCTCTATCTCGAAAACATCATATTACCTGAGATTTATTCTTATGCCCACATAGATAGCTTAATAATATTTCTATTTCTTGCTTCAGGAAATAATGATTGCTCGCAATCTTGAAATCCAGCCTCTTCTTGACAAAGATGTGCCCAGCTTCACCAATGACACCAGCTTCGGCTTGCTCTTGTACCGAGACACTCTTAATTACATGGAATATATCGAACAGGTGTTCTCAAAGCTCGCTGAAAAGGGATCCAAGGTTTGAATACATCGATTATGGTTATTGAGACTGAGCCTAAGACTTGGAGAAACTGCAAACCTATGTATCTACTGGCTGTCTACCTAATCTTGATGATTACATCGTGTGACCGAACATCACGACAGTACTCTTCACCATAGCTAACTCCAAGAATTTTTTCTAGTGGAATTTATTTGCATCTTTTGGCTGTTGAATAGCGAATTATGTAAAACTGTCTTTGCCATTACATTGCCATTTTGGTCTAGAACGAATTAGTTCCTTTTTTGTTGTAAATAGTAACGAATTTATAATGTTTAATTTATTAGCTGGTGGTAACATTCAAAATTTCCCGATCATCCTAGTCAAGGTTTAATTTATTTGTCGCTTAACTCCATTTTAGTTTCAATTTCTTCATTAATTGCATTGTTTAATTAAGATTTTAGTGTTAGACTTCAGTTCAGCTTCTGGATGTTAATCAAATTGTTAAGTCGATATATGAAAACGTTTAATCATGTGTAATGAGTTTCACTTCTGCTGTGACAAGCTGTACTATGTAAGGATGTGTTAGCTCGACTCAGAGACTAATAATTTTAATTGTAAATTACATTCCTACTTCACTTAGTATTATTACTTGACTCTTTGTTAACTATTTATATGTTACACAAATCCAATGAAACATGTCTAGCTTTAATAAAGCTGTTTATTAAATAATTATAAAAATACAGAGCCAGTGTATTTATGACTTTATCATTATTTGTATAGTTCAAGTAGTACCTATTTATAACAATGGCAAACATAATTACTATGTTTGTGAAATTAAATTATTATTACATTTTGTTTTGTTTCATTTACAGTTTTTTTTTAAAAATGAGTAAAATAAAAATGCTTAAAATTTTCCATTATTATGTACCTAATTAGGTTTACATATATATCAGGCAATAGCACAAAAGAGAAAATGATAATCTAAACTCTAGTATTGAGGACAGATTGATAAACGAGTACCGGCACTTATGGATACGTAAAGGTCATAAGTGGATGCAGATCGTTAAAAGTGCTCTATAATTAAGAGTCAGGGAGGTTGAACGTCCGATTACCTCATTTAATCGGTGATACCTGACAAAAAATTTGTTTAGTAATGGTTTTTTCTAGTGCCGTAGCTGAGCTGGCGCTGTTGCGAAATATGAGTCTGGAATGCATAATTTTTTTTTAAAAATCTTAAGAAATGACTTGAGATTTAAAAGATACCTTTATTTTTTTTTGGTGTGGAACCCCCCTCGGACATTCACCCGCCGGGGTTTGCAGCGGGGCGGTGTGTCGGAATCGAACCGAATCTGCGCCTTAGACGGAAAGATCCGGGAACCGCTTTCTTACGACATCTAGATCCCTCTCAGCGCCAGCCCGCACTGAAGCAGGCACCGTCTGATGGTAAAACTCTCAATTTAGGCGACGTACTGCACATGCAATGACCATCAGCGGCCACACTCAGAGCGGAATGAGGCGCTGATAGGGGCGCCTCCGCCGCCCGGTTCACCGGCGGCTCTCGAACAACGTGCCCGCTTCGTCCAGCAACACGATGGGCCTATAAGCTGCGACCGGATGGGTAGGCCGTTCTGGCTTCCTCAATAGGACCAGCTTACCGCTCTTCCAGTACTCAGGGAAGAGTTCGGACGCCAAGCTAGCGTCCAATACTTCCCTGGGGTGGCCCGACATATAGTCGAGGGCTCGGGCCATCACTCGAGCTGGTACCCCGTCCGGCCCGGGTGCGGTTTTCTTGGAACGGATTCGTAGAACAGCCGCCCCTAGTTTCGATTCCCTGACCGGCGGAACATCGTCCTCTCCACCCCTGTCGTCTCCGGCTGAACAGGCCATCGACGGCGGTGTGTGTTCCGCCCGCAGCGAGAATAGGCCCTCGATCACTTCGGAAGCTGGGCTGGAGAGTCTCCGTAAGGGTTGCGGAGTTAGTTTGCTACCATACCTTAACCAGTCGTGGAGACAAAAAACGCTAACTATTGTATTTAAACAATCACTAACGATCCCATAACGCGGACTTAAGCAAATACAACGTATAATATTCTTAAGTCACAAACTAACACATTCAAGATCACGCATGTTCCCATAAGTCGGGACTGGAAACAATTTCATATCTTTACACAAGGTATTCACAACACCCGCCTTATTTGCATTGGTGACTTGGTCTCCGACAAATTAGTGCGACCGAGGCGATGGGACCTGAAAAATAATAAAAAACTCACCGCACAATATTACTTTGCCAAGATGTAAACGTTTCTTAAGCTTTAACAGGACGAGATAAAGATCGAAATCAAACAGCAATTCTCATAAAATTATATTTATTCATGTAGTGTAACACGTCCCGCTACTGATCACAACGCGCACTGTCAAACGGCTCCCGCCATATTTGTTTAATCTGTTCTAACTGTGACGCTATAATTTGTTTTCAAAAACCTGTTAGGGTTAGATTAGGCTTCTAGTTGAAAAAAACGAATGGCTTAACTTCAGTTTTGGGTGGCTTGTATATAGAGGATGGCTTTAAAACCCTAATGACAACTAATCATTCCAGGGTCATTGCAATGTGTGATATTCCAAAAAGTTTCGGCTTCATAAATTGTAGTCGGCTATCATTCAGATATAATCAAAAAAGGAGTAGGAAAAAAAGGCCAAATAAAACACTTAAAGAGTGGAAATAAACGTGTGGAACACCGAAAGATCAGAATCCCCACCCCAATCCCTCTTTGAAAGGGCCAGGACCGCAGACACGTATGTCCCTGGCCTAGGTTAGAATAGTCATACCAACTGGCGCCAATTACAAGTGTATTGACTTAATATGTCAATTTACATTCATGGTTGCTATGAATCACAAATTTTATGTAAAACATTGTATACTGTTTCAATTAATAGAAACAATCGAATATGCCAAATTTAAACTCTTATAGCTCCAGTACACATTGGTCAAGTGCGCTCAGCGAGTGCTTTCGGTCAACGTATACTGGGCCGTTTTATGTGTATTTATCGTTTGCGGCCAACATTCGCCGACAACCCTATTAGTGTTGGTTTACCGCAAAAAAATTGGCGCAAGCTGCAAACAAGGTTCACACGTTGACCGAGTCTTTATTTAATAGTTACGCGTCAGAGAAGACGGCCGTGTCGCACTTAATTGTTTCACGAACATGGCGACATAAGCATTGAGGAAATATATAATCGGTTCATTAGTTGTTATCAGAACGAATCAGTTTTATGGAACCCTAAACACGGGCAGTTTAAAAATAAAACCAAAGCAAAAAACTAAGCTACATGTTTATTTTCGATTTCAGAATAATGATAAACAGTCTAATTTTTGAAAAGTGTAGGACAGTTTTAAGTTTAGAGAATTGGTATAATAGTTGAAAGAAAACGGATGCACTATACAAATATATTGCAGCGGCCGTGATCGCCTCGATGTCTATCTTTATCTAACGACTAATGCAGAACGAAACAAGCTAACGTGTGAACAGTACCACGAAAATCTACCAAGTGCATATAAACGCGCGACGCGACCGTCTACTCTTACGCGTAACTTTAAAGTGAACCCTCGGACAAGGTGTGAACCCTGTTTGCAGCAAATTTCGTTGATTTGTGCACAAAAAAATCGACACTAATCGGGTCATAAGTGAATGCTGGCCGCAAATGACAAATATACACAAAACAGCTCAATACACGTTGGCCGAACGCACTCATCGAGCGCGCTCAGCCTAAGTGAACTGGAGCCTTTAAAATATGTGCTATATTTGCAAGCGGAAATATCAAAGGTGTCTAAATGTGATAGTTTAAGCGTACCACTAAAAACATTTTTACTTTTGACCAACTTTAAAAACGAGGAGATCATCAATTCCAATCATTTCATCAACAACCCATAATGTCCCACTGCTAAGCTCGCGTCTCTTATCAGGAGAGTGTTAAGGCCATACGTCTCCACCACTGCTAGGCCAGTGTGGGGACGTCGCTTGCCGGTGCAAGACAACGTTGTGGCTTCGTAAATCTTGTCGTTGAATGTTTTAAGCCACCCAAAGGCCTCCAACTATGCTTCACGACTGTTTTCCTATGATAATAACCGGTACTCACTGCTTATCGTGACCTCCGAATCATGGAAACTCATAAGGTATCATACCACCAGCGGTCACCCATCCAGGTACTAACCGCGCCGTCGTCGCTTACTCTCGGTGATTGATTCTGAGCACCGATTGCAGGTGGTCTATGAGCGTCTCATTTGTAGGTATATAATCATATCATAATAGTATAGGTACATATAGGTATATATGTATATACATTTGCGAGTAGCGAAAGGGCGCAAGGGTGAAACGACGCAGCTGGAGGCGAAGGGCAATTATGGTAGGAGGGCAGAAGGGGAACGAATCAGATGCATAGTAAGTATGTAGGTAGGCACCTATTACCTATTAGTATGACTACTGTGTTTAATTTTACGTACGTCTCTTTTAATAATGTGTTGGTTGTTCATGTTATTTGGATAAGAATGGATAGATTATTATATATTTTATCATTATAAGATATATAGACAATTTTATTTCTTTAATGGTTAATAGGTGTTTCGGCTGAAATAGGCGCGTTTAAATAAAAAATTGTATTGCCATAACAACGCAATAATTTTTTACTAAAGTTGAAGATTAATATCGTACCTTTTTATATCAAAAGTAGTTTATTTATACCGACGTATATACCGATATTCAACGGAACAAACTACTTTTATTAACAAAAAATGTGTTTATATTGTTGTCGAGTCGTCGAGATGTCGTGGCCGTGTAAATGTGAAACACATATTTACACATTAACAACCAAAGCTCATTGAGAGTGACCTACCACATTGTGTATCAAGTTGGGTCATATTTTTTTCCTTAAAAATGTTTAAGATAAATTGAACTGTCTTATCTCATTATGGATTCCGTAGAAAATAGTTTTATTTTATTTTTACGATAATGCAATAGTTAAGATAGCATGTATAATATATTATGTTATCTGTATATCTCTCTTTGATGAGTGAAATAAATAAATATTTCAGACATCTTACACACAACGCCACCTAGTTCCAAGCTAAGCAAAGCTTGTGTAATAGGTATTAGACAACTGACTTAAATACATAGATACATGTTTTTGTAAATACATATATATAATACACAGAAAACACTCAAATCCGAAACAAATATTTGCAGATCATAAAAACATTTGATTCGACCCAAGAATTGGAACCGAGACCTCATGCACAGCAGTCGTATACACTACCACTGCGCTACCGAGCCAGTCTAAATAACTTAATCAGTAAAAATAAATTAGAGAGAAAGACATCGGGTCAATTTCTTTGGGTTATATCTAAATTCTATAGTTTTAATCGAAAAAATTGCATCTAAAGAAAGGAGAAAGGTAATGATGATGAACATTAAGATCGGAAGAAGAAAAGTTTTGAAGGGGAATTTCTCAATTTCAAAATAAACACTGGGTTTAATTAATAAATACAATTGTAATATGATTTATTTATACTTCATAAAACCAATTAATGGTATATCTATAACAAAGTGAGAATTCTAAAAAATATATCTTACACACTTTTGAAAAGTTTTCATTTATTTTAAGCATGAGCTATAATTTATTTTAAGAACTTTTATCAAAATATTCATTGTAGTCGCGTTTTACTTGTTTATTAATTCATATAGGTACCTAATTGATAGTCACAAGAACAGGGAGTCTCATTTACAGTTGACAATGCTTGGAAACTTGGGAACTTTAGAGATAGAAATACTTTGCCGCCCTTTGAGTATGCTTCCACCTACGCATAATTTGATGTAGATGCAATAAATTAAATTACATAAACTACAAAGCTTTAATTAATATTTTAGCAATTTCTCAGAATTATGTGTTTTGCCATGACTGGAGGATCTCTAAAATGGACTCAAAATATTTTCACATTCGTTTAACGATCCGGCGTCGGCTGGTCACAATGACGTTTAGGGCGCACCGAACGCGCATGCGCGCTTTATCTCGCTCACGTTCCCTTGTTTTATTTATTAGAAAGATTTATTATTTACCACGGGGCTCGCACACGATGTGTCACGAATCTGGGATGAAAAAACAAGGGTATGTAAATGTGCTCCCCGTTCGCACGTGACAATCTCTTTTTTTTGATCACCAAACTTATTAACTTTTACATTGTGAGCGTATGTTTTTACTTCCTGAATTTGTTTAATTGATACCTATTCATTTCTTCATGTGTTTTTTGTTCCTGTTTAAGTAAATAGGTATAGTTTACCCGTACATGTTTGGAGACTAAAGAAAGTACATGATTTATTTATCACAGTAAGTTAATGCAACATAATAAAATTACGTTACAGTTAATCGGTCAACTACCAACCATGCTTTCTCGTACGTAATAAGGTAAGCCCTGTTTCACACTTCCAAGTTCTCTCCTGAAAATAATCTGAACAACTACGGAAAAGTTAATGCTGCGGAAATTCTGTTGTTTGAAAACTCTCTAAACTAAAAATAATAATAACTAATACTGCTACTAAATTAAGTCAGACTTAGATATACGTTATTTAAATTTACACATAGAAATAAATCATTTTGGTGATAATTTTGTTAAATTTCAGTTAAATTTTAGGTTCAGAGACACAACGACATAATTAGCACTATGTTAACATATTTAAAAAAATGCGAAAATCCCTTTTAAAAACTAGTAATAGTGGTAAACAATTCAAAAACTAACTTTTAATGTTGCATGTTGAGATAGATATTTACTACATTAAGGAATTACTAGATGTTACTAATTATTTGGCATTATTTAAGGAATGAGAATTATGTTTTTAAATATTATATAAATATTTTCGGACATTTTAACACACAAATTAGTCCCAAACAAAGCAGAGCTTGTACTATGGGTACTAGACATTTGATATTAATATATATATTCTTTTTTTGTAAACACATACGTGTTAAACATGGAAAACACCCAACTTCGAAACAAATATTTGCAGATCATGGAAACATTTGGTCCGACCGAACCCGAGACCTCATTCATGCACAGCACTCACATACGCTACCACTGCGCCACCGAGGTAGTTGAATTATAAGCAGAAAGTATAGTATAGTATATACTTGTAAAAGTATAGTATATACTTGATTAATATCCGCGTTTGAACTTCAGTATTTCAATATTTAAATAGCTCTTCATAGAGGAATCGTGCAATTTTTATAAATTAGCACGCTTCGAGTAACAGACGTTTTAAAAAAATCTATCGACACCTACTCGTAAAAATACATCTCGTAAAGTAAGTGTTCAAAGTTATCGAGATATTTGATACCACTGATCGTCAATTTTAATCATCACAATCTACAATCGAATATTACGTAGACTGAAGTACTTAGCCTAGTGCATAATGTCATCAATTTTAATAGTCGTATCAATGCCACAAAGTAAATATCAGACAGAATCCAGATTGAAATCACATTTGACCTATGTGAAACCACAGGTCTGCCGTGACCGAGTAGGAGCAAACATACACAAAAGAAAGACAAAGATGGCCAACACTGCTTGTTTGAGATGATCTGTGTACTTTGCAAGCCCTTGAGCAAACTGCGTCTCTTGACAGTGTTACGTTCAAGTAAAAATAAAGGATTATGCACTTTCGTAACTGGTTACATGTAGGAAGTCTTGTGGCTTGAGTAATTTTAATTATATAATTTTCTTCAGTAAAAAGACAACAGTTAGATGTTGCAACTGTACCTTTATGTATGGGAAAATTTGGTTTAAGAAATGAAGAAAAATCTCAGATGGCCCCAAAAGTTATTATCCCTATCTATTTTTTATACATACATATTTTTCTTTGTTTACAATCAGGAGTTTAAATAATTCCTGATTTTTGGCACTTATCCGTTTTACATGAAATCTTATAGTAGATAAAAGAGATTCAATTCTTTGTTTTGATTATTCATAAATAATTGGCTAATCTTGTATTGGTAATGATAAAGTATTTTAAGTTTTGTGGTTTGTTGTACCTACAAAATTTGTTTGTAAAAAACACATAAATTATTTAAAAATATTTGGCAGCATGCACCTATGTGCCCCCCCTAAAATGAGTATTATGCTATCATAATACTCATTTTAGGGTTGTTAATGTTATGTGTAATTTGCTGGTAAATGTGTAATTTGGCAACGGCGATTTCAGTAATGGTCAGACATAGTTACAATACGTAAAAAAGTTTTGAATTTCAGTCTACTTCTTAAATGATTGGATAATAAAACTTGAGATGGACAGCTCTTGATAAATCTAAATTTAGTCCAGTAGGACTCAAACGTATCACACTCAGACGGGATTGTAGACAACTGATTGCCAGCAATTATCTTTTCGTCTCCTAAGGTCATACAAGTTCCTTTTACAAACAAATAACCTCGTGCTTCCTAAGAAGCAATAAAGCTTAAGAGTCACCAGTTTCTATATTGGCATAAACCTTATTATTTCAAGTGCGAGAACGATCACAAAACTGTGACAGGAAGTAAGGCGCATTCTTTTCTTCAGGTGTTGTCAATCTAGGGCGCTTTACGTTTGCCTATAACTTTGAAACTCTATCCGGAAACCATATCGTTTATATTTCAATATGATGTAATTAACTATTTTAAAACTTCTCAGAGCATACCGTCAAATCTTATCTGATATTAATGATTTTCCGTGATTCGGAGGTCACGTTAAGCAGTCGGTCCCGGTTGTTATCATACGACAACAGTCGTGAAGCTTAGTTGGAGGCCTTTGGGCGGCTTAAAAACATCCAACAGCAAGAATTACGTAGCCACAACGTATTCTTGCCAGTCCCCAACCCGCACTTGGCCAGCGTGGGGACGTATGGCCTTAACCCTCTCCTAAGAGGAGACCCGAGCCCAGCAGTGGGACATTATGGGTTGTTGTTTATTAATGATTTTATCTATATAGACTTCTGTTATCAGTTTTATGGTGATTTTACAGGTAGTTTGTTTACTTTCATTTTATTCTTAGATTCTCCATAGTCACAAATATAGTTTACAGTATGTAAATTCACACGACGCGCCAATTATGTAGTACATATCAAACTAGGTAACTGCACAGGAAGAGTAAATACTTGTATGTACCTGAAGCAGTGCATCTTAAAATATAGCTAATGCAGATAGCAAGATTGAAGTTGTATATATTTAGTAGTGTGTGTGAGTGAATCTGACGAGTGATGTTTATATAGTGTGTGTGGGATGTTTGTGACTTTATTATGATATTGAGGCAGTTTTGTTTCTTGAGATAAAATTTGATTAAATTTTACTTTTGGACGAATTCCTATAAGTACTAAAACGAATAAAGGTGACAGGTGGACATTGTGGCATGGTTGATTGTTACAGACACTACAAATTTTAAGAAGCTTGCTATATTTACATAATAACTATGTATATTTTTATAGCTACAGAAAACATTGATCTTAGTTCGGCCTACTGCTGTCCATTGCTGGACGAAGGTCTGAATTGATTCTAATTAAAGTAATTAGAAATGTCTTGATTGGAAATTTTGGAAGACTACAAAAAAATAGATTAATAATGTAAAAGTAAATAATTTATATGAAATATAAAAACAGAATTGAGTTCGCAAAATTATTTGACAAGATCACACGACAAACAAAGATTTTGCACCCCTGCCTATGATGCAAAGCTACAACAACAATTATTGACTTTAATTACAACAGTGCCTCAATGCGTTCACGAACATTTGCGGTTTTTTATATGTTACGTATATTACATCTACGTTGACTCATTCTTTTTTACAAGGTCTAGCTGATAACCTAGACCTTGTGAGAAATGCGAACCTTAGCACGCCTAATTTGTTTACCACTTCACCTGGTAGGCAACCTTTGTATAATCTACTCAAGGACTGGCTGTGCTCACAACTACTCACACTACTAGTATTCATAAAATAATATACACATATGCATATAAATATATATGATGGCTTTTTCCCGTAGTTTCACCCCAGTATATATCAATCAACAACCCATAACGTCCCACTGCTGGGCTCGGGTCTCCTCTCAGGAGAGGGTTAAGGCCAAACGTCCCCACGCTGGCCAAGTGCGGGTTGGGGACTGGCAAGACAACGTTGTGGCTACGTAATCTTACCGTCGGATGTTTTCAAGCCGCCCAAAGGCCTCCAACTAAGCTTCACGACTGTTATCCTATGATAACAACCGGGACCCGACTGCTTAACGTGACCTCCGAATCACGGAGACGCTCATGATAACATGCCACTAGCGGTCACCCATCTAGGTACTGACCGCGCCGACGTTGCTTACCCTCGGTGATTGTTTCTAAACACCAAGTGCAACTGGGCTATGAGCGCGTATATATAGTTATTTTTATTGCGTCCTACCCGTAATGACTTACGGAGCCGAAACGTGGACACTTACGGTTCGACTGGTCCATAAGTTTAAAGTCGCTCAGCGTGCAATGGAGAGGTATATGCTCGGCGTTTCTCTAAGGGATCGCATTAGAAACGAGGTGATCCGACAAAGAACCAGGGTCATCGACGTAGCCCACAGGATTAGCAAGCTGAAGTGGCAGTGGGCTGGCCACATTTGCCGAAGAACCGATAACCGTTGGGGTAAACGAGTTCTTGAGTGGAGACCGCGTCTCGGCAAACGTAGTGTAGGACGTCCACAAGCCAGGTGGAGCGATGATTTGCGCAAGACGGCTGGCAGGAGCTGGATGCGAGAAGCCATAGATCGAACTAAGTGGCGTGAAATTGGAGAGGCCTATGTCCAGCAGTGGACTGCGATAGGCTGATGATGATATATAGTTATATCGGCTATGTATATTATGTATGCCCTATGTTGCTCGCTGAAAATGTAGGTTTCCTTTGGCCTTAGAATTTTTAAAGTCGATTTAGTGGTTTCAGCTGTACACTATTCCATACTGATATTATAAATTCGAAAATAACACTGCATTCTAAAATCAAATTCATTCGTAATTATGCCACTATATTAATTAAACTTACACCTGACTGGTTTCTCCCTTATGGTATCATCAAAGCTTCTGAACATCATCATCAAATAAGTACAAGTGAGTTTGATTTTAGAGTGTATTGGAACAAGTTCCATCAAGTGCCGACAATCGAGAGTATAAATTACGAGATGGAGATTCTTTGATTTTCGAGAAAGGACATGGGTTACTTCTTTATCGCGATAGCTAACATAAATGCGAGTGGTGCCCCGGGCAAAAGTTATTTCAACTATAATATTATTTAAAACTAGCTTATTTCCGCAGTTTTATCTGCGGTACAAAATCAATCGCGATAAACGCGGCGGGGCGAAGCTTTCTAAAAAAATATTCTTAGTTACTAACCATATCAACAGCTACCTACCAGTGAAAGTCTCGTGAAAATCGATCTAGCCGTTCCAGAGATTAGTTGAAACAAAGAGACAAATGGGTGGACGGACAGACAAACAAAAAAATTAATAAAAGAGTTTTTGACGTAAGTATCGTATATACATTCATTTGCATTTATTGAAAAGCTGTTAATTTGAAATTACATACAGACACTTTAATTTTTTTTGTTTGCATCGATTTGATATTAAAAAGAATATCAAATCGTTATTTCATATCGTCATATCGTTACATAGAAAACAAGTTTATTAATATTTCCGACATCTAACACACAACGCCATCTAGTCCCAAGCTAACCTAAGTTTGTGTTATGGGTACTAGACAATTGATTTAAACGTATGTTTACTTTTTTTTTCGAAAATTACATACTTTTTATAATTAGAAAACACCCAAACTCCAAAACAAATATTTGCAGATCACACAAATATGTGGTCCGACCCGAGAATTGAACCCTCAACACCTCAAGCACAGCAGTCGTATACGCTACCGTTGATCCCCCGAGGTAGTCAAATGTAACCAATTAATTTTAATTTTAATAATGTATTGTAATGTTTATTAGTCATTGTTTTTATTTTTGTATTCACAAGGTCAGAAAACGGTTTGATAGACGGAAGATACAATTTCGATGCGTAATAATATCTTTAAATATTTACGTATACAAGAATTAATTTATCTTGAGTATCACAGTCTAGTCCATCACTATTTAGTAATATTTTGACTTATGACGTAGCCATTTAAGCGGTCACAAGGCTTTTCGCTGTAATGAGTTTTGGGTTCAATCCACAACAATTGGTGTTTCATAAATTTTTGTTCTCCGTCCAAGAGTACTTCGTCCCCGTTTCGTGTATGTTTTGTAAAATCCCCTGGGCTATAAAATTTGTTCCCAATGCGGCAGCTGTTATATAAAAAATTATAATATAAATCAACTTAAGATACTATCATAAAATATTCAAAACACTAACATATTAAATCTAGACATTTACATAGGTAGACTAGAAACTTACGCATATAAAATGTAGGCTCTTAAACCGCCCCAAATAAGCCAATTTATATGTAATGTATATGTGACTGTCAAATAATATAACGTAATATCATTATATAACAAGGTGCCAGTCTAAACAGTACAGTAATTAGATTTGAAAATTGAAAGTAAATTGAAAGGCGGACCGCTTGCAAAAGCTAGTTAGCTTATATACTAAAGTATATATAAGGTATATATATTTATACCTTATATTGTATGTATATGTGTATGTATATGTATATATATACATATGTAGACATACATATGTATGTACATATATATATAATTTTTTATATATTGATAAGTTACGTTTAGGCAAGAAGTCCTGATTTCATTTGAAAAATTACATTCAAATTGGTACTAAAACTGAAGTAGAAAGGTCTAGTTTCCATTTAAAATTTTCGTAATATCAATATTTTAGAAGTAGTCTGAGTACTTCATATTAAATGTAACTAGATTTTAATGCATTTTTATGCTACAAATGGATGACGTAAGTGCTTGTTGTATTTAGGCCGCATGTTCCACTTGTGTAAGTAATAAGGTTCTTTGCATACTTTGCATAATATTGGAGAAACCCGAAGGTTTCGTTTAATACAATCTATATCCGTGACTGTGCTGGATTTTAAATGAACTTGAACACAAATCTGGATACATAAAGAATAGAAGAGTAAATATTTTTTTACGATTAAACCGCCTAGAAGAATCTACTAATAATATATTTGTACCGCAGAGCTATAAAGAAGTAAGATGTTAGACGACAGAATACCGTCGCTAAAGGCCTTTGCACATGGGTTATTTTTGAAGTGCCGAAACGAAAATGACAACACGACTAAACTAAATGCATAAGCAGATAATTTAAACATGTAAAAATTTTTGTTATTATTATCACAAATACGTTGATACGGGTCTATACACAAAAAAATCTGGTAATAGTGCAACCTATATCACTATACGATTTTTTTACCATCGTTATATAGTTGCAACGATCCAGTTCAATTTATAGACACAAAACAAATATATAATTGCGAAATTGTGTGATATGTGGAAATTAGTGCGACACAGTAAACTCATTCTCAATTTTCAGATACAAATTCAGATACAAAACAGCCTGAAACGCCTTTTGCGCACGCGTTTGTGTTGCTTGTTAGTGCTTATTAATCGATATAATCTCTTAAAATGTGAGTTGGCTGTACACTAAAATATACATCGTGTAAAGCTTTAAAATATTACCTATCTAACGCAGAATAAAAAAATACTATTGAACTCTTTCGTTCCTCAATGTGCAATGAAAAAATTTACTTATTCTCTAAAGTAACTTTTGGAGCATTTATATTGATATATCGTCTATAGAAATTGAGGACTTGCTTATTTAAAAAAATCCTTTGATTCAAAATAACCGGTTGTACTGCATTATATAAATAATTTTTCATATCCTTATGATTATGTTTACAATATTCTCTAGAAGTGTTTAGCGTATAATTCGAGTAATGTTAAGACTAGATTTTGATTTAAAACCCAAGAATGGAGGGATGTATCTATTTATCAAGTAAGACTACTTTCTACTTTACACTAGTCTTAACAGACTCAGGTATTAAGTTAATGATCCTAAGCTATGTGAGAAATTTTCTACTTGTTAACATAAAATCTGCCATATAGGTATTCACATATTTTTCTCGATAGAACAGTTTCTCGTATATATATATATATCTTATGCTGGTTAAAATAAAACAGACTCAGCTTAGTTTTCAATAAGACAGCCATCTGTGTGAGTTGTATATATATATATATATATATATATATATATATATATATATATAATATATATATATATCGAGAAAAAAATGCCTGGTGGGAGGAGTATGAAAGAAACAGTGCAGAGTGATACTTTATTAAAATTATGCATAAAAAATACATTAAATTAATGAAAATAATATTCCATACACTCTAATGCGTAAAACTCACACATGCTCAAATACGCATTTACACGAATTTATGCATGACAAAATCAAACTGAAAAGATGATCTGGGGCACGGTAATTAATATATTATTAAAAAAATGCCGCACGGCTCTACTATTTCGAAGTCATTCAAGCCATTTTCGACCCCTAATATCTTCACTGTGAATAAAACTAGCAGTATGAATTATCAGTAACCAAGCAGACTTTGTATAAATACATTATGTTTCATATTTTATTCAATTTGAACCAGTTGTTTAAGAATTATAACTGGTCAAAATTGCTTCATTTTGCCACTTACTGATTTATTGACCGATCATCAAAACTTTAAGGTGCGTCTAGCAGACATAGAAGCTTCAATTTTAGAATGCAAGTTGTAGTTAGTGTATAAATCAAGGAAAATATACAATATATTCTAGATGCACCAACTGCGTAAATAACTTTGTAATCCCATATTATAAATTAATAGGATTTCAAATTAAATAATAAGTGTAGTAGAATGAAAAAGCAAGAAAGGGAAATATATTTTGAAGTTTTCGTAAATTTTCGTTTCCCAAAATTTTCGTAAGAGAAAGGCAATTACACTAAGCGTGATGTTTTAATTTCTGCTAGGTACATTTGCAATTTTTATAGAAAATGAGAGATAGCAATTTTACTTAAGGATTAACTTAAAGTGTCGTTTGAATAGGCTAATAAGACAGAGAGTGGGTTTTAAAAAAAAATGGTTGTTGGTATTCTAAAAGAAGGGAAGAAGGTACTGGAAAGGAAAAAAAGATGCCAGCCACAAAAAAAAACATCATGCGAGAGCCAAGTTTCGGCGTGTAGCCGACCCAGGCTTGACCGGAGGATAGACTTCACAGAAAACCGGTGTAAAACAGCGCTTGCGTTATGTTTCACCGAGTCAGTGTCCACACTCACTCGGTAAAAAACAGCGCAATGGGGGAGGAGTTGAGGTATGGACCCCCGCCATCCGGGAACTGCTTTATTATGACAACCTGACAGCTCCCAGCGCCTGTGGCGGATCGGGTCCGAGTGGAGGTTGTTCTTCCGGGCCTTCTCGGCCGCCTCCTTCTGGGAGATTACATCTTTGCAGAAAGTTGCGACCGCGTAAAGCTTCTCTCGCTACCGGTCATGATCTCCTCCGATGACTGCAGTGAGGGCCCGACGCTGCGGCGCCCAAGCGGGGCACACCGCCAGCGTGTGCTAGGCCGAGTCCTTACTGCAGTCGCAGATGTGGCAGGTGGAACTCAATACCCTCCTGGCGACCGAGTGTAGGTACTCTCATTCTCAGGCGCAAAGTGACACACCGAGTGGTTTTAGTCGGTTCGATTCCGCACACTGCCCCGCCGCAAACACCGGTGGGGCAAAGCCCTTTGGGGGTTTCCACATGTTAAAAAATATAATATACCCATACCCCAGCCCCGCCCCTATCGCCCAAAGGCCGGCAATGCACTTCTGCCGCTTCTTGTGTTGCCTTTGCGTTTTTATAGGCGACGGTAATCGCCTACCGCGATTTATAAGCGATTACCGCCATCGATAACATTTAATGGCTTATACAGCAAACGAGTAGTCGTTTGCTCTATATTCCATTATAAAATGCGCAAGTAAGACTTGCGCAACAAAGAGGTTCGTTCCTCTACCAAAAATAATTATTTTTCTCTTCCTGAACACTTTCAACTCTGCGTTCATAAGAAAGTCTGCATATTTGTACATGTTAATTCAACCTGGATGCAGACCTCCTCAATAAACTCGACCGACTTCTTATTAACTGAATTCGATATATCTTCAAGTTTCGGAAGTACGACCATGTACATTATGACAGCTTGGTACAATTTGTACTAATCAGTGATTTGAAAGTTTTGTTATTTCATTGAGAATGAGGTCATGTTTCTTCTTTTTGAAGGTATAACGGTTAGTGGACATCCTAAATTCGATTCTGATTCGAGTGGGAGTACATTCCAGACTAGTACTAGTACTAATAGCCCGAACGAAGAACTAAGACTTCACGAAGTCGAAGTAATGCTCTCATTATGGGCATAAGAGGAGCAGAACAGATATCAAAAATGATGAGTTGAGAAATCAAAATAGTGAGGTAAGTGCTCGCTAGCACAGTGTAATCGAATCGGTAATCAGTTAGTTGGGAAAGTATAGCTAAGTAAAAATATGTGTGTATTTATGCCATGAGCATTGTATGAGTAGTGATTTTTTTACTGATTATGTAAATCTGTCTTCCTTTCTACCAAATTTATAAACCATGTACAAAGTTCATAAAGTATTAAATAAATACTTCACTACTGGGTTAGTCCACCGAAAGACTTGTAAAAATAAAATACGTTGAAACTCAGAACTATGTAATTTAAACAATGATCATACAACATACAATGAATGATGAAAATTCTCATGAAAAGGCACTACTGTTCAAACCAATTCTATGAATTCATGAATTAAAATTTTATAACAGCATAGTATAATTTATGTATATTTAATCTCTCTTAGTAAAATACAAAGGAGTTACTATTTATTTATGTGTTATCTTCTATCTTCTATCATACATAAGAATTCCCAAATTGCAACCACATAATTATTGTTTACACTTCACAGAAATAACATGACTCATCCTTATCAGTTAATTGTTGTCAACTCTTTGACATAGAGCCCATCCATTACATTCCACTTCCTCTTGAATCGATTTTAGAATCGATCTTGCACAAATCGTTATTCCACCTACCTTGTAGATGTTACTTTTCTTCAAGTTGTAGTTTCCTACATTTATTGATATGTAGCCGACTATTCCCGTCTTATGATGAGTTATAATTTTCGTAATTACTTGAATTTATAAAAATATTGAGGACCACGCAGCTCGTGGAAGCGTTTAAGAAGAGATGAAATAGCATCAGTAGTTGTTTTAACTCGAATGGTGGGACACTTTTTTTATGGAATCACGGGCAAACGAGCAGACGTATCGCTTGATGGTAAGTGATTATCGCCGCCCATGGACATCTGCAACACCAGAAACGTCACAAGCGCGTTGCCAGCCTTTGGGGGATGGGGAGGAGGATGAAGATGGGGAGAGGGGTTGAGGTATTGGCCTCCGGTATCCTCACTCGCTCGATGAAACTCAGCGCATGCGCTATTCACACCGGCTTTCTGTGTGGTATCACTCGGTTCTAGCCGGACCATTCATACCGAAGCGTGATTCTCCCACTGATTATATTATTTAAAAAGATATGGTTTACTTTCCGATGCAAATATGAAAAATTAGACAAAAGGTAGGGTAATTTGGGTTTGAATAATATTTTATGAGAAATAAACGTTAAAACATAAATAAAGTATTTGGATCAGCGAATGATACTATAAGTTTTATTCTAATAGTGTGTCTAGAAGTTCTATGGATCTTTAGCATGTCTATGCTAAAGATCCATAGAATAAGTAGATGGTGTATACCATAGTGGCATTTATAACGTGGATATATAAAATGTCATGAAAAAACTGTAGAGATTTTTTTCTAACCCATTAAAGTTATGTAGAGGAATCGTTATCATATCTTTCCAACACAAAATGACTATCCTCCGATCAAGCCTGGCCGCGGGCTGTGATCCTGCGCAGTGGTGGATGATTTTTTTTAATTACTCTGTAGTTCAGTATGTCTTCGTTAAATGACGCTATTCGTAAAATACAATTTCATTCGATCTTTTATTGTCTTCCGAGGCTTGTTTGGTTCATTTACACAAGATATGTTTCCTTCGTGGTATCCCTTTCCCGTAAACAAATTTAAATTTTCTTTGTTTTAATATGACACAAAGTTTTTCGTTGCTACTCACCGAGTGAGTTGTTTTATCTGAGTGAGTGAGATCACCGTGAAATAAACTCTCCTTCTGCTTTTATTTTGTGTGTCTGAAAGGGTGGCAATGAACATGTGATTCCCGAGTTGCAGGTGACCATGGGTTGAGAAAATCACTTACCATCAGGTTCCATAGGAAGCAATAGTACTCTATTACTTCTAATGGAAGTAAGTCAGTCATATATATACATCCCATAAAATATACTATACGTTTATTATATATTTAGTTTTACTTGATTCCGTGAGTTCCTAGTAATGGCTTACGCTTATATTAATTTGAAAGAACACTTTAACGTTGACAATATACTTAGACCACTACATGCTACTTTAACCAGTGAACCTTCAGTTTCTGGTTTAAGGTAACATTTGTAATGTTGCAATATGTCTGGCCTTCTTTGTTTTAGATACCAAAAAGAGTTCATATTTTGGTGTCTAATATTCTCTAAAAAAATACTTGAAGAAAAAAATGCATCTAGTTATTTAAAAAGTTTGATTTAAGAAACGTATAAGACAAAAAAAGATATCAATCATTATCACCTGTAACAATTCACTGCTGAACATTGTTTTCTTCTTAGTAGCGAGGTTTGACCCAATATACCGCGACTACCACCCTTCAAGAAAGAACTCAACCATATTCAGTACAAAAAAAATGAAACAAAAACGAAGTACTGTACCTGTGTAATTAAACACACGAACTTTGAGAACTCCGGAAAGCTTGCAAGGACAGGAAAGATAAAAGAATGAAAACTTTAGAGAATAACATTCTTAGAACGGGAAGTATAAGAAAGAACTCAAAGAACTTCGAGAACAGGAAAAAATGGATACCAACGTTAACAGACAACGATCGATAAATGCACCAACATCTAAAATATAGCAACAAACTACTATCGCTTTAGTAAGCCATAATTCAAAGACCATAGTTCAAATCAGCCTAAACTGCAATTACCCGATTGAAGAAATTATATTATACTAAACTATAAGACAGAACACATAAATATTGTACCAGAATTTTTTATCGGAAATAGAAAAAAATATAAAAAGTCAAAAGATGGAAAAAGCACTGTTCCTGATAAAATCACGAACGAGCTCATGAGAGGTAAAATTGAAGATCTATGCCCAATACTAACAAAACTTTTTAATGAGTGCCTATATACCGGCGGCATTTCAAGCCAATAGACGGAATCTCACATAATACTCCTTCATAACAAAGGGCCAAATGGCGATATAGGAAATAATAGACCCATTTATCTCGTCTCAAATGTATGTAAAGTTTTTGCTAAAGTAATCTTGAATAGAATATCACTCACAGTCGACAATAATCAACAAGCAGAACAGGTAGGGTTCAAAAAAATAATTAATACAATTGATTACATACATACAGTCAAACAGTTCATAGATGTCTTTATAGATTATTCCAAGGCTTTCGATTGTCCTAAGCATGAATCTGTATAGCAAAGTCTAAAAGAATAGGGGATTCGTAATGCTTGCGTTAATGTTATCACGAACATTCACAGAGAAAATAAGACTGGAATCAGACTTGAACCCACAGGAGATTGCGACCCATTGTCACCAAACCTTTTTACAGCAGTTCTTGAACCAATCTTGAGAAAATGAGAATGGGTACAACTGAGGCTAAATATAAACGGAACATGATTGAATCGTATGCTCGTTTGCCCCCTATTCCACAAAAAAAAATTGGAAGTAAACCTACTGGTACTGGAATCTATGATACAAACCCTAATAAACAAAAATGGAGAAGTAGGACTAGAAATGAATACAATTAAAACCAAAATGACGGACAGAAACTCGAATATGTAGAGAAGTATGTGTATCTTGGTCAGATTCTATCGCCAAATGACCAAATGAATAAAAAAGTGAACATAAGAATTGCGACTGGATGGAAAAGGTACTAAGCATAGATGGAAATCATAAAAAGCATGGAACTAAACATAACAATAAAGACGAAGCCATTTGAGCTGAGCATAACGATAAAGAAGGAGACATTTTATACCTGTATCCTACTTGACTTGACTCTGACGAAACACCATAGGAATAATTTACAAAATGTCAAAGAAGTATGGAAAGAAGCATGTTAGGTCTAAAATTAATAGATAAAGTAACAAATAAAAGGATCAGGCGCAAAACCACATTAACAGACATATTTTTACATATTGACCAACTTAAAAGGGCATATGATCCGCTACCAAAAGCAAAAGTGGAGTAAACAGGTGACAGAATGGTACCCAAGTGATAGTCGGATTGGAGGCCGCAAAGCAAGATGGGAGAATGATCTAAAAATTACATTAGGACCACTATAGATAAGAGTAACAGCAGATAGAAAACAATGGAGAAAGATGATCCATAAAGCCCATAGAAATAAGGCAAATTTTGTAACATAAGTGTAGCTTTAGCCTTAGAAAAGTTCAACAGCCTTTTTAAATCTTTTTTGTTTAGTATTTTGTTATATATTATGTTTTAATTCAAGACTGTGTATTGTAAAAATGTAAATATTCGGAAATATAGGCTTTATTATTATATGAAATGCCGCACTAATGCGTAACTGCCGCACTCCACGTTGTACTAATGTGTAATCTAAGCGATCTATTTCAAATTTGTATAATCAATAAAATTAAATTATTAAGAAACCGTTACTGAGTTACTGAGCTTTTTCTATTTTGGGTACCCAAATTTAAGCAAAGGCTTGCTATGTGTATTTCCACTGTTTGTCAAATCTAGTCCGAGTAGATCCCACCGCCCGCACTATTTCGTCACTCCAACGTCGTCGTCATCCGCGGCGGCTTTTTTTCCTCTTGTGGCCACCAGTGCAGAACACGTAGACACACTAGAGCCCAACTTTTACGCTTGACGCATGACCTGCCCAGCGGCATTTTAGACAACGGACTATTTCTGCTGCAAGGCCGGTATTCTTTCTGATTTCGGAGTTTCTTATTTTTTTATTTAGTTTCAGTCCCATCGTGCTTCTTTCGGCTGCTCGTTGAAAGACTTTAAATTTATTTATAATTTGTTTCGTCAGCACCCAGCTCAGACAATCACAGAGAAATGTGGATTTTACGATTTCGTCGTGTGTACGTTGTGTTTGGTATTTTCGAGTTTTACTTTCATAAGAGTTATTCTACTATGAGAAGAAAAATGCATCTACAGTAACTTTTTGCAGTAATATCGTCTTTGTGAAAATAAAAATAAGTCATTTTTAATATTTGTGTTTTGTTAATAAGGCTACTTATATTTAACTTACTGTACATCTTAAAAAAGCGTCTTTTTACAGCAGCTCAAGTAGCTGCTGTTTTCGAATTTTACTTTCATATAAGTTATTATATTGTATAAAAAAAAACTTGCGTCTATTGTAACTTATAGTATAAGAAACAATCTATCAGTTTAGTCATGACATGTTCAGCATTAGGAGGTAAAAATCACATAACATATGAGTAATACAGTAACTGTATTAAATGCTCTAATTTCAGTTCAGTCCGGAAGCGGAGAGATACCTTGCCACCGGACCTATCTAGAACAGCTCTCACAAATCCAGCAACCTCTGAGTCATGCCCTTGTGCATAATCTTGTCATTTTTTTTAATTGAAATTAGTGTCAACATTACTTACTTATTATCTGTTATAAAACGCCCTTTGATGATTGTTATTTGAACATCTCTGCTTGGTGTGATCTGATTTCTCTATCCATATTTTTTAGTTTTGTAGACGAATTGTCATTTTACATGAATCGTACAAAGATTCGAATTTCCAACCTGCGCAGCAAGACCAGCCTGATAAACACTAGGCCAACGGTTTGATAAGTCATTGACACCCACAGCTGTTTAGCACCGGGTTATGTGTCATCGTTAGAGGATTTCATCTCATTTGAACTTTTATCTTTGGAGCAGCTAATATTATTTACAACAAATAAAGTTACTAATTTGTAAATATTTTATGATACTTTTTACTATTGCTTTGACGTAGACATTGCCGAATCTATAAAGTAGTGTCGCAAACACCTAAAGATATTGATGAGTTGTGAAGTTTGTGACTCACAACGCTTTCTTTACAAATGATTATATGCATCAAACAATGCCGTTAAGTGATCGTGGCCTAGAAAGGATGCGGTTTGGGATATATATGTGTCTGTGAAGAAAAGTAAGTTATTTAGATTCGGTTATGACGGTTTTATTTTGTTATAAAATGGGTATTTTCTATAAACTTAGTAACTCGTTGCCTCAGGCTATTATTGAAAAAATAACAGAATTTTAATATTTCGTGGATAACTTCACAAGATAATAACTTAACATCTTCCTTTTCAAACTGCAAATACATTAAAATTAACAGTATTTTATCAAAATTATTTTTTTACCGATGAAAAAAACAAAGAAGGTTCTCAAGTCAACGCGTATTTTTTTTGTATGAATAGGCATATCTGTTTACAGAGTAGTTCGATCATAATAGTTCTTTTTTTATTGTATTCTATACCTCGATATTGGTGTAATCCAAAGGAAAACTAAAATCTACTTTAAAGATGGGACAAATAAATTGGCAGTCATAATGACTACCGATATATTTGAAAGCTTATAACTTGACGGTGATGCGGTGATGCGAACTCCGAACATTTCCCCCCACTAAAAATTGTTTTTTGTTTACCCAAATAATGCTCATCACGCCTGAAGAAGTTTTCACTTCAAAAAGGGGTGATTTATTGTTTACTTACAGATTTTAATGCTGAATTATGTATCAATAATAAATATAAAACATTTTTTTATGTGTAAACTGCACAAATTGATACTGCCCTGCCTGGTGGAAAGCATGAGCAGAATCCAAGAGTGGTGGTCATCATCCTCAATATGAACAGGGATAGTGCAGAATTGTGAGCCACACCATGGTGGCCTGTTGAGATGCTTTTTCACGCGACTGACGATAATACGGATTCTTGTGGCTGCACCCGGTCAAGAGTCTCAAATAGATACCGTGCAATGCTATCGCAAAGATGAGAATAGTACTCTACTATTCTCGCGCACGAGTGAACCTAGGTCTTGTAAAGAAGACACAGATGCTCGGGCGAGAAGAACCGTCTCACTTTGCTTAAAACACCTAGCATCCGCGAGGCCGCTTCAGTAACACTCTCAACGTATTCGCGCGGGTCGAGATCTTCGGCACATGTCCATGCCCAACATGTACCTTGCAATGGTAGAGCATTGAATGGCATTTGAGTGTTCTAAAAAGTGAGAAGGTGAAAGAATGGAGGCTTTTCGGCAGTGAAGATGCACACCTGTCTTTTCTTGGCGTTGAATTCGATCAGATTCTCACAACCCCATTCAGAAAAGCGGCCCATACATGGTCGAGTTGAGCGATAAGTTCCTCTCGTTTTTTCTTCAAAATCTAATTTACTAACTGTAGGGTGTCCAACGTATCGCTCATAAACTGTGCTATTGTCTGCACAGCAATGGATGTTGCCAAGGGCTAACATGTTCTGCACCAGCGCCGCATCCCTTGCGACGGTGCGGCCTCCGAATGAATGTTGCCAAGGTCCAACATGTCATTGATATGCAGAAAAAACAGTGTGGGTGACAGGACGGAGCCATGTGATACTACGGCGTTAATTGGCTGAAAATCGGAGGCCAACCATCGTTCATGACTCGACATCGGTGCTGGTACAGGAATGCGGCAGTCCAGTTGCATAGTTTTGGCATTAAATATAAATAAAGTTATATTATAGTAAATAATAGTAAAATTACATTTAAAAAAATACGTAGGTAAAATTTTATTAGTGTAAGAACTAAGTTATTAGGGTTAAATTAAAATGGTTTTTATTTCTCGCCTTTCAGTTTTTTCGGTAGTTTAATTTTTGAGTCAAAAGTTTTTATTTAAAGACTATCTCCATAACCAGTCTTCTGGAGTGTCATTGAAGCAGTATAGGTTCTTGTCTTTCCTTTAGAAGTGTAAATTATTATAGTTAATGCACATTTTCCTATGTGCAACAAAATATTTTATATCAACTACATTTTTTGATGCTCTTTAAGGACACTTTTCAACTCTTCAAGTACAAAGCTTGGTTATTATTATATTTTTTCATAAAGTATTTAAATTAAAAATCGGAAATTAACTGATATTCCTTTTCTGTATAATTTCTGTATAATTGCTTAAGTTGAAAAAGTGGTTTTTATCTTAGGAAAACAGTACGTGATACGCCATATAGCAAGTGAAGAAATACAATCCGCTCATGTTTACTAGTAGGCAGTAGTATATTCTCTAGGATTGATAACTTGCCAATTAGAGATGTTTTAAAAAAACTATTTATAAGGTTTGTTTTGCATTCTAAACACTCAAATAAGTAGTCTATACTACTATAATTATTATGTGTACTTATACTTTTTAATAAATGTAGGTGGTAAGTTATACGTTACAACCTAAGCTAATAATAATGCTCTTAGAAAACAGATATTGATTGGCATTTCATATGAAACATATTACATAGATAGATATTTTACATTATAAATGACTAATGGGAACCAGATGATCAAAAGAAAATACTTTCTAAAAATACATCTTATAGTCTTGATTGTATGCTCAGTATCATATGCGTGCTAATATTATATAACTCCGTACTGTATCGAAACAGGTTGTCGAGTCGTTGCTTCAGAAATGTTAAGTGTTGTAACTTTAAACTTACGCCGTAACCTAGAAGTAAAATATCTCCTAGCATTTGATGCTAAATCTTTTTTAAGATATAGTTACCCATTAAGCACTCCTTTTTTAATTAATATCTTCATTTTCGTATCAGAAATTAGGCAGTAGGCTTTTTTTTTTTTTTTTTATGTTTAAGCTGCCAAAATGACTCTGCCCTGCCTGATGGAAAGCATGAGCAGAATCCACCATCAATCATCACATGAGTGGTCACCATCCTCAATGCGAAAAAGAACAATGCAGTATGGTGACCCACACTATGGCGGCCTGGGGGGAAAGGGGATGGTGAGGGGGAAAGGGGGCGTTGGATTGGGGTATGGGCCTCCGGTATCCTCACTCACTCGATGAAACACAGCGTAAGCGCTGTTTCACACCGGTTTTCTGTGAGGCCGTGGTATCACTCCGGTCGGCCCATTCATGCCGAAGCGTGGCTCTCCCACGGTTAAAGGCTTCAAACCAGTTAACAATTAATCGCCGCTTTAAATATTTATTAAATATTTAAAATATGTTGTATTGCACAATATTAAATTATCGTTTAGAAAAGGATTTAGTAGGCATTTACAACACACGTTATGATGTGTGGTCATGGATATACGCAAGGGTCCAAATTTGTGATTGTGTGAATTATTTTGATTTGGTTGTGGATTTAAATTTCACTGTTGGATTTTCTGTGAATGGTTCATAATTAGCACGGAGCAGATCGAGACCCTAAAATACTAGATGGCAATACTACTTATAAGTTTGTCGTTGGAGAGTTGGAGTTACTTCAGGAGAATTGGATCGATTTGACCGGAATGATTAAAAGATCCTGAAGAAAAGAATCTAGGACCCACATACATTACATACTTTTCATACGAAATATAAGCGTTGTATCGTATCTTTCTACACGTGGATGGAGATTTTTTAGATTTTCTAATGGTTAAAATTTATAGGCTATAAACTATTTCTAATCCTTTCATTTTCTGTAGAAAGCGTTATACAAGTTGAACAGGTCTCTGGCAATCTATGTATTTCACCATATTTTTTAATATTATGAAACAACAGATATAAAAATAACAGTTTTACAATACGCTCAAGTCTTTATTTCAAGAGTGAACAGGGATGTAAATCTAAGATGCATATTGAATGCAAGTGAATCAATTAAAACTAATTTTTTTTGGAGATGTATGTATTAATCACAAATAAATAATAAACGTAGTTAATGCGAGATAATATTCACCATATCAAAAACGAATCTTTTCTTTTCCAACGGTGTTCGGCGACATTATATAATATATTTAATTTGTACCTGTAGATAGTCAAGACGTCTCAGTCAAAGTTGTTCTTAAATCCCCTTATTTTAAATTATAGTTAATGCAATGCTGATAGAGCGATCGTATAAAGGCACAAACAAGATGTGATTGTAAATCATATGCTAGAAAAAAAAAACACTACAATGATGTTAATAATCGTAGCTTTTAATTTATTCACTACACAGTGTGCACTATTCTTTTTTGTGTGGTTCAAATAAAGAATAGTTCAACTCCATTCCTTCCTTTCTTCTATGTAGGACTTTAACGTAAGTTTGGGTAACGAGGCGGTAAAGAGCTGCGAGTAAATCAATTCAGAGTTTATCACCGTAGCTACTAAGGCTATCTAGCAAAACGGCTTCATAAAGAGGAAGGGACTTTACATGACAAACTCCTTGTTCTGGATAAGAACGCATAGAGAGTGAATGAGAATAAGTTTTAATGGGTAAACTATAAATCGATCGATCGGTGAAGAGACAAATATTCAGTCTCTAGTCTAATCTCGGTGACCAATACGTTCAAAAATGGAAGCAGACACTGATTACTTAAAGGCAAATTGAATATCAACACCAAGCTCGAAAAATGACGAAAATGGTGAGGCCCACGCTCCGACCACATCCAAAACCCTAAGAGCTTTCTGTGTAAACTTGAGGACTGCTTCGATACTAACGAACTCAGTGAAAGTTTAGTGAAAACTAAGTACATACGGATGGGTCTCAGTCACTCAAGACTCGTCGGCTAATACCATGCGTGTTAAAGAGGCTATAGAGTAAAACAAAACACACTCTCTCTCTCTCTCTCTCTCTCTGTTTCTCTCTCTCTCCCGTCTCCCTGAATCATTAGAATCTCACGTTTGGAGATATTGCTTACAGTGGTTTGTAAGCATCCGTAGAAGTCATCAATGTCTTTCTTTGTTGACTGGGCAACAACAACTGGACAATGTCTATTCACCCGTGGGTGAATAGACATGTCATAATTCTGCCATTGTTACGACACCTACAAGCTGAACATCGGGGCTCACGGCTAAAACAGCGATGAGGCGTCCAGTAGAACAAAGAGGAGGAGGAGGCGTGCGAGGGGTCGACCCAGACCGTTACGACATTACAAAAAGGTCCATTAAAAAGAGATCCTTTGACAGTCTTCCTTGTTTTACTACCTTTTGTAAATAAATAGATAATCCTCTCATAATCTAATGAAACGGTTGAGGGACACGATCAGGGAGAGATCAGGTGTAGCCATGGGGGTTCACATCACAATTTCCAAACTTCGAGCTAGTATTAAGTAGTTCTATAGTCATTAAAACTCAATAAGCCTCGGAAATGGGTAATTCTATATAGACTTAGAAATACAAAGATTTTTTTAAAGTTAAAATTTGTTATTTTGTCAAATATTTCATAAGACATAGTATTGCTGTTGCGTATACTGCATCTATCTACAATTTACTTATTAATTACTTAAGACCAAAGACTTAAGAAAAAAACTTTATACAAAAGAATTAAAGATAGTTTGTATTTGAATTGTGGTGGAAGGTGGCCAATCTTAAATATTTTTATGCTTAAGCAAACAACAAAATCCATTCGTATAAATGAGGTTTAGATGAACACTATTAACTCGACGACGCTGAGGTCGTTATTAAATTAGTAGCACGGACAAAATAAAGAAAATAACAAATAGTTTAGCTTTCGTAACGGTTATTTGTAAATTATGTGAATAAAATATTTAAATTGACCGATATTACGCTTTTTAAATCAATGTTGTTATTATCAAAAGTGTTTTATTCTGTACGAATGTCTCCAATCCTTTAAAATTAGATATCGCTTACTGAAAAACTTTACGACTAATAAAAAGCATATTTTTTTAATATTCAACTTTTTTTTCACAGAATCCGGCAGTGGTGGCCACTATATACACAATGCAACAATGCAGCATTGCCAGACACACAATAGCTGTGATGCTTCTGTATCATTGGGCCTCCGGTATCCTCACTCACTGAGTGAAATAGCGCAAGTTGCTTCACACCGGTTTTCTAAGACGCCGTAATATCACTCAGGTCGAGTCGACCCATTCATGCCGAAGTTTGGCTCTCCCACGGTTAATTAGTTTAATTACCCCACAGTAAATGGAGGTGCCTTCCGAGAGCCTTATTTTTATGATACGGGATGATGAGAGGACATTAAGTAAGTAAGTAAAGTTATTATTAATCACAACAAGAAAAAAAAATTATAAAGTACAAAAACCTACCTCCTACTAAGTAAAAACTTTAGATAAACTTATATAAGTCTAAGTTATACGGACCAAAATTGAAGAAATGCTGTCCGAAAGCAAAAGATTTTATCTCAGGAGATAAAGATAGCACCTACAACAATATCGTGTATTTTAAAAGATGACTTAGGACTCGCTGTCGATAAGAGACGCACTGATCATTTCTTAACTGATAATCTGAAAAAAATAGGGTGGTAACCTCAAAACAACTACTTAAGCTGTACGCAAAAGGAGGTGAAGAAAAAATTTTGGTTATGGATGAGAAGTTTTCTACAACTGAGCAACATTTTAACGATAAAAATACCGGATTTATGCTGAAAGCTCTAAAGAAGCCTTCCAATTAGTCAACAGAGTACAACGTTGGCATTATCCGTCTTTAGTGATGGTTCGGTGGGGCATTAGCTATGAATGAGTGTTTGAGCCATATCTTTGTGAAAAAAGTATCAAAACATCGCCACAAGTGTATGAAGATATCATTCTTGAGTAAATAGTTAAACTCCTTAACAATATTATGTTTAAGTACCCAAGAATGTCCTTTCAGCAAAACTCGGCGCCACCCGGGTCATAAAGCTCGATCCTCTCAATCTTGGGTAGAAATTAACGTTATGAAGTTTATCAAAGCTGAAGACTGACGTTTTCAGTAATGGTTTTAATCCACTGGATTATGATTTATGGTCAGATTTAGACAGTAAGACTTTTTCTAAGCGCTATGATGATTCGGAGTTTTTAAAACAATTCATACGACAAGCAGTGAAGAATTTTTCCATGGAAAGAGTGCTTGCTGTTATTGATAACTGTACGCAACGTTTAAAGGAATGTGTTGCAGCTTATTCCAAGTGGTCCTCATTGTCTAATGAGGACCACTTGGAATAAGCTTTATATATTTTTAATGGTTTTATATTGATTTATTAAACTAACAAACTGTAATAGTAATGATGAAACGTACAATAAAGAAAGTTGTTATTCTTTGTAACAATGTTTATGGCAAGAATAAGTAATATTAGTATGGATTACTCCAAGCTGGAATACAAATGAGAAATAGATAGGTATATATATGATATATATATGATGGGAAAGAACCAACTGTTTTAATTCCACCAATGTAAATTATATTAGAATTCAATACGTTCTAACATCAGAAGTTATTACTGCATCAAGACAAGATTCGTCTCGCACAACTCATTTCTATAAATGTTCAGCATATGTAGTCATTGGGTTTTCCAAATAAAAGATACTATTGAGTATAAAAACTATAGCTAAGATCCTATTACATTATTTTTTTTATTGAGTAACTATGAGTATACAGAATAATTTACAAAATTTGCATTTTTTTAAGATTTTAATTGCATATTTTAACCTTTTACCTTTAATGTGCATAATTTTTTTTTTAAGTCGTAGCAAAATTTTTTAGTTCCAATAAAATTGAAAGTGCGGGGCAGAATTCCTTACTACCATTAAAATGAGTTAAAATTAAATAAGATAGTTTAGATTTCATATTTAATTGTGATGCAAAAAACCTTAATCCTAAATAAACATAACATATAATCTAACTGTTAGCCCATTGATGTCCACTGCTGAATAAAAGCTGAAGGTATAACATATTTCCGTTTATTCCTTTAATAATAGGATTTATATAAATCGCAATCGCAGTGTTTTGAAATGTTCATCTTTAAAACACTGCGACGTATAAATATGTTGAACACATATTTGAATTGGAGTTAAGTACTCTAATTCGAAATTACTGTGTGTCTGGTGTAACGTAGTACGATGAATCACTATCACTCTAAAAATGAATGAAATTGATCCTAATTGATCAGCGACGTTTCCAAGATGACGCTTCATGTAAAACAGTTTCAGGTCAATTAGTCCTGTAAGCTTGTTTGTGACACATTTGTGTACCAAGAATTTGATAAAGTCATTCTAATAAAAGTTGTGCATCTATGCAACTTTTCTATCAATCTTTGTTACAATATTTAAAACATGAAAATGCATTATTACATTACTATTATTATTCAGTGATAATACGAAAAATTAGGATTTTTCTTCAAATTCTTTCCATAGTTGTTACACTAATTTCAGATTTTTACATATGATTTGCTGTTGTGGTTCTTTTTTTATTTCTTTCTGGAATTTTTTCAAGTGGTTTACTTTCTTCAAGTGGGTTAATCTACACTGCCTGGTGTGGTGGTCACCATACTCATTACAAATGCAGACAATGTAACAATGCTGCATGGAGACCTATTACCATTGCGGCCTAGTGATGTTTCTGCATCATTGGGCCTCCGGTCTCGCATTCAGTAACAAAACACAAATATAAATGACAATAATGAAGATTTTGCAAGTATTAAAAATAAAATTTCTAATATGATGTTAAATGTTTAATGTGTAATAGAAAAATATGTATTTAAAAGTTAGGTATAATAGGTATTTAAATACTGATTTTTTTAGAAACATCAAACGAAATATGAAAGTTATAAGGTGCGTTATAAAAAGTTTGATCAGTGTTTAGTATGAAACACAGTTCAGTTTAGTATAAAAATAAAAAGATTGATTTAAATGTTGCAATTGTAATTCATTGCTGATGTTTTTTCGCAAAATCGTAGAGCTGAAAATATCTACAAAATGAGAGGTCACAAATCTCATTTGGGCAAAATTTCGCAGTTATATCGAAAAACCCGTTTTTCCTTCCCTCCTCCCCTTTAAAAAAGCCTCAAGGTCCTATGAGACCACAACTCGAAAAAAAACTTTAGAAAAGTTTTAACCACGTATACCCACGTTTACAAAAAAAAAATTGCGTTTCGCTTCACTTTCCGAGATAACCCCTATTTTATATCTAATTTGACTGGACTGACAGCACGAAAGCTGTCATTTTACAGTGATCTTCTGCGCTAGGGTAGTACTACCCCGGTTGAGACGGTCTGTTCACGTTGAAATCAGTGTAGCTACTACCTCGAAAGTAACTACCATCTTCTAATGGTAGTTTTAAAATTAAGAAAAAAGAAAATTGAAAAAATGGAGCTGTAAGTTAAGAACTATTTTACTTCTCCATTCAGCATTTAACCATTTTACGACCCGGTATTGTTGAAGTCCTTTTTTTGACTATTTTTTTTACTACTAGTATAACAATATGAATGATCAATTTATCACTTTATTTAATAACTGAATATAAAGGTAACCAAATATATACGTTATCGTTCTTAGTGTTCGCAAGTTCCGATAGTTCAAGGTTTTATGCATACCTGTCACTTAAATGTGACTCACACTAGCGACTTGCCAAATGAATCGCTTAGTATTAAAAATTACGAAAAACCTATTCGGTATATCAATTTTAATTAAACTCGTTGTGGTGCAAAGGTCAGTCAACAATGACGATAGAATAGTTGTTCTGAATCATGCTCCAGATTAATTTCAGAGTAACTACTGGATGTGATGCTTCCATGTTATGATTCCAGGGATCTAATATTCTTGGGCATCAAAACAAATTATATTAGACTTAGCTGCTAGTTGTATCGTGTAGTCATTTTGGTATTTTCTTAAGTGGGCTAAGGTTAGATCTGATTACCATTATGTTATTTTACTCCAAATGTTTATGATGAGACGTCAACGTTGTATTACTAAAACCAGGGTGTGATATAAACTTATATATTTGTCAGTTCTTCATTTTATCGTTAATATTATCATGCGATGAAATTGTGCACTTTCCAAACTTTTAATAACACATTTGAAGTATAGAAACACCTCCAAGTATATTTTTATACTTTTAAATAACTATACTTGTAAATAAAATAACATGTCCTGACTGACTGATTCATAATCGCCGAACGTATACTATTAAGGTTAAGGCAATGAAATTAGGTGATTATAATAATTTGTTGAGTAGACACCCCCTAAGGAAGGAATTTTGGAATTTCTACTTATATGGAAGTCCGTCATTTTGTATATTTTCTGGATATTCTACCCCTAATAGGGTGAAATATGGGTTGAACGTTTTTATGTCCATCATTTTGTGAGTTAGAAAGATGAAATTTTATCTTTGGGCTACTGATTAGAAATGAGTAGATACGTATTGAAGCGTTTCTGGATATTATAATCTTAAGAAGGTGAAATAGGGCTTGAAAGTTTGCATGTCCGTCATTTTTTAAGTTAGGAACATGAAAATTTATTTTCGAGCCACTGATTGAAAATAAGTAGATACGTATTAAATCATTTCTGGATATTTTATTCCTAAGGAGCTTAAATAGGATTTGACATTTCGTAGATAGGTTAGTCTAGAAGTCCATCTTTATCTACACATCGTATCTCCTGCGTAGTTGGATGGTCTCCGTTGAGACTGGCCGCCGTAGCCGTAATCGGCTAGGAGAACATCATATATGCCGTTATACGCTTGATAAATTATACACACACTAATTTACTTATATTAATCATTAAGAAACCAGTTTTATTATGTCAACGGAATATTTGAGTGTAGGTCATGGAAGAAGAAGAAACTATACAAGGCTTGTTCTAATAAAGAGCTACCAAATGGTCAAAGCTTGTATCGCGAAAGTTATTCTAATCGTTATGAAATCATTTCCTATATGTGGAGTTTAGTTATTTTAAGAATGGACTTTCTATACAGGCCATGCGTAAAGATAATTGCATTACAAAATATAGACGCTAAAATAAATAGTAAAATAAAATAATAATGTTCCTGTAAAGACCTTGGTACAGTGGTATGTGAGAAGTTATTATTTTTGTGGCTCTTCATTTGATCATAGAATAAATAATAGCGATGACATTACAGACATAATTTATTTTTTCTTATCGGCAAATAAGACGTTATTTATTTATTGATTAATTATAAATTGGAAACAGTAATGACTAGAAACTCCTGGCGAAACTAACTGGCAAACAGAAGACAAGATAAGTAGAACTATATTTTGCGTAAATTTCGTTTAAATAACATATTTTACTACCAAGTTTTTAGACTTTGGTCAGGTCTAAAAACCTATCAGCATCGTTGGTACAGGTGCAACACCTTTCCCCTGACAGCTAGAATAGCGGAAAGCAGATCCGATTAAGAAAGCCGGGACGGCCTTCCAATTCATTCGCGGTCTATAGGCCCATCGTTTTGCTGGACAAGGCGGGCACATTGTTCAAGAGGGTGCGCTCTACCCGCGTCTTACGGTACTCAGCGAGGTGGGTCCCACCTCGGGTGCCCAATTTGGTTTCCGAGAGGGGCGTTCGATATCGATATCGGTGGTCAGAGCCATACGCGGATACCACACGATGTTGAACGAGGCGGCGTGCGCCTTAGCCGGAACACCCCCGTGGGATTTGCAGCGGGAGTTTTCATCGAAGTTTATCGACGGGTGGCTGAATTCCGGGCGGAGAGCGGTATTCACCCTCTACCCGGAAGAGGTACGCGAGTGGCGTGAAGCCGCCCGTTTAGTTCGTCGAGGAGGGAATTGAGTCCCGCCTTCCACCACTGCGACTGCAGTGAGGACTCGGCCCAGCACACGCTGGCGATTTGCCCTGCCTGGGCGCCACAGCATCGGGCGCGCATAAGACGTAACGCAATTATCTTTATGCATGGCCTGTATAAAAAGTCAATTCTTAAAATAACCCTTTTTTATATATAAGAAATGATTGCATAACGATTAGAATATCTTTAGCGATACAAGCTTTGACTGTTTGGTAGCTCTTCATTAGAACAAGTCTTGTATAGTTTCCTCTTCTTCCATGACCTACGCTTAAATATTCCGTTGATTTAATGAAACTTATTTTTTCTCGATTTAAATATAAGCAAAATAAGTTTATGGGAATAATTTATCAAGCCTATAGCGGGATATTATACGCGCACAGAAGTATGTTTGCTTTACGATGAATCAAATTGAAGTCATTGTCAGAAAAATGGAAGCTCCTTATAGACAGCTATGATACATATTTAATATGCGTTTTCTTATTGTATCACATAATTTATTATTTTCGAAAATAAATGTCCACCCTAAAAATTCATGTAATAAAGAGCCTGTTTCATCATAGTCTCACATAATTTTTTTGATAGAGATGGATGATTTTTAGGAGTTCAAAAAAATAATAGGGATGTCGTTAGGTGTGACATATTTATTACATTATTTTACTTTTTCTTATCGCCAAATAATACTTTATTAATAATTGATTCGAAATGGCAAAAACTAGACATTGCTGGCGAGACTAACTGGTAAACAAAGGACAAGGTAAGTAGGGCTATATTTTGGGTTCATTTCGTATAAATAAAATATATTACTACCAAGCTAGCCGAACTTGAGAGATATCTGGCAGATTTTCAGACCTTGTTCAAATCCAAAAACCTGTCAGCGTTATATCGTTCCTTAGTCCCTGTGTCACCTCTTAACTATTTTTTTTTTGGTAAATTAAATACCGTCTAACATTCTTAGTTTATTTAGCATAGCATTATGGTATATGGTTGGCCTAGTGGTTTAAGCGGTCTCCGCAAGGCGAATTACCGAGACTCTCCAGCCCAGCTTCCTGCAGGAAGTGGTCGAGGGCCTGTTCCCGCAGCGGGCGGAACACACGCCCCCGTCGATGGCCAGTTCAATCGGAGACGACGGGGGCGTCGAAGTCGACGTTCCGCCCGTCAGGGAATCGGAGGTAGGGGCGGCTGTTCTGCGGATCCGATCCAAGAACACCGCCCCCGGGCCGGACGGGGTACCAGCCCGAGTGACGGCCCGAGCCCTCGACCACATGTCGGACCGCCTCAGGGAGGTGTTGGATGCTAGCTTGGCGTCCGGACGCTTCCCTGAGTGCTGGAAGTGCTGGAAGCTGGTCCTGCTGCGGAAGCCGGGACGGCCTGCCTGTCGGACGCCCAATTCGGGTTCCGAGAGGGGCGTTCGACGTTCGATGCCGTGATGCGCCTGAGGGCCGTGATCGAAGAGGAGTCTCTGGACATCGCCATCGCCTTTAATAGTCTGCCATTCAGCTGCATCAGGGAAGCACTCCAGTACCACGGGGTGCCAGAGTACCTGAAGCGGCTGGTGGCAGACTATTTGGAGAAGCGTACCGTCGTGTACCTTGAGACGACGACCCATGTCGTGCGGCGTTCCGCAGGGGTCTGTCCTAGGACCACTCCTGTGGAACGTGGGGTATGACTGGGTCCTTCGAGAACGTCTCCCCTCCGGGCTGGGCGTAATCTGTTACGACGATGACACGTTAGTCACAGCCCGTGTGGTGAACTTCCAGGAGGCGGCGTGCCTGGCCACCAGGGGAGTCTCTCTGGTGGTCGGGCGCATCGAGGCGCTGGGCTTGCGGGTGGCCCTGGATAAGAAGGAGGCCCTGTTATTTCATGGGCCTCGTCGCGGGCCGCCCCCCGGCGCCTCCATAGTGGTTAACTCGGTCCTCGTACCGGTTCGGGCCCAGATGAAGTATCTGGGCCTGATCCTCGACGGTAGGTGGCTCTTCGACGAGCACTTCCGACAGCTTGCTCCCAAGCTGGTCGACACTGCCTCCGCCCTAGGGCGACTATTGCCCAACCTGGGTGGAGCCAGTGTCGCAACGCGAAGCCTTTTCACGGGGGTCGTCCGGTCGATGGCGCTGTACGGCGGACCGGTGTGGGTATCGGCTCTGACCGCCCAGAATAAGGCGCGCCTCCGGCGCCCTCAGAGGGTACTAGCGGTCAGAGCCATACGCGGATACCGCACGGTGTTGACCGAGGTGGCGTACGCCTTGGCCGGAACACCCCCGTGGGATTTGGAGGCGGAAGTGCTCGCCGAAGTTTATCGACGGGTGGCTGAATTCCGGGCGAAGAGTGGCATGCGCCCTCCGCCCGGAATTCCGGCGTGAAGCCGCCCGTCGAGCCACGATGGCTCGTTGGTCGTCGCGCCTGGAGGCTCCACGAGCTGGCTTTGCCATCGTGGAGGCGCTCCAGCCCGTCATCCTCGAGTGGGCAGGGTGGCAGCACGGGACCCTTTCCTTCCAACTGACGCAGGTGCTTTCCGGGCACGGTTGCTTCGCGAAGTACCCAGTCGCCAGGAGGGAATTGAGCCCTACCTGCCACCACTGCAACTGCAGTGAGGACTCGGCCCAGTACACGCGTGCGGTGTGCCCCGCTTGGGCGCCGCAGCGCCGGGCCCTCACTGCAGTCATCGGAGGAGATCTCTCGCTGCCGGCCGTCGTACGCTCCACTCGGATCCGATCCACCGCTGGTGAACCGGGTGGTGGAGGCGCGCCTACCAGCGCATCATGCCGTCCTGAGTGTGGCCGCGGATAGACGGGACGGGTTTTCCCCCCCATCCGCTTCACAGGCCAGCCGCGAGGGTGACACGTTACGCGTGTGCCGTACCTCGCCTAAATTGAGAGTTTTCCAGCAGATGACGGAGCCCGCTTCAGTGCGGGCAGGCGCTGGGAGGGGTTCGGATGGCGTAAGAAAGCAGTTTCCGGATCCCTTTTGATTCAGGCGCAGAGTGGCACACCGTGTGGTTTTAGTCGGTTCGATTCCGACACACCGCCCCACCGCTAAACCCCGGTGGGGTGAAGGCCCGAGGGAGTTTCCACATGTAAAAAAAAAAACAAAAAAAGAAAAAAACAATGGTTTAAGCGGTCCCGCGAGGGGACGACGTTACGCGCGTGCCGTACGTCGCCAAAAATAAGAGTTTTTACAATCAGACGGTGCCCGCCTCAGTGCGGGCAAGCGCTAGGAGGGGTTTGGATGGCGTAAGGAAGCGTTTTCCGAATCTCTCCCTTCTCAGGCGCAGAGTGGCACACCGTGTGGTTTTAGTCGGGCCGATTCCGACACGCCGCCCCGCCACAAAACCCGGTTGAGTAACGGCCCTTTGGGATTTCTATAGGTAAGAAAAATAAAATATTGCTGTTAGCGACTGCCACGCCTCTTTTTAACTCGTTAGTGTTGCAGTCAATTGCTACATGAGATCACTTTGTAACTAATATAAACTTAGGACGACAACTATTATAGCAATCAAGAATCAGTGAAAATGTAAAAGATTAAATTATATACTTTGATGACTGCTCAATATTGGGATAGTCAGCTCTCCTATAGAGAAGACTACGTTCAGCAGTTAATAGCGACATAATGATGATGAAGATTGAACCTGCTCTGTAAAATCAATTATTGTCTCTTTTGAAAAGTCAGCGGACTAGCGATATCAGATACTCTTCTTACTTTTTAATTAGCACTGTTCTATTGCACTATTTAGATTAATGATATATTACAGTCCATAGTTGCGTATAATCTTGGAAATCAAAATATATTTTTCATTATACAAGACACAAAATCGTTCACAGCTCGAGGCACACTTATACAGGAAATCTGCACTACGTCATTTAACTGTATTGCTGATCACACACATTCCCTACACCATAAACTTCCCGTGTTCAAAACCGTGAATATGGTGATTCATACATAGCGATGATTGTCATTGCGATGATTCATACACAAAAGATGTTCTATAACACCTGTATTTCATGCGGAATTAATTGAGCTGAATTCCTACCTAAGTACAGAAATGTCTCACTAACACCACCCATATCGCTAACGGTAACGTGCACAATCTATACTAATAATATTATAAAGCTAAAGATTTTTCTGTATGGTTACACGACTCAATCTTAGAAACTATTGATTATAATTAAGAAACTCTTTTAGTGTCGGATAGTCCAGTTATTGAGAAAGATTATAGGATATAGATATAACACAATACTACCACTAATAATAGCTTGAATAGAAATATGGAAAAACTGGTCCTTTTGAGAGATGTGGACGAAGTTGTCTATATGTGCCTATTGTCAATACTATTGTCGACCAATAATTTGGCTGAAACTGCAGTAGCAGAAGAAACGTAGCCAGATGTCGCTAGATGACGTTTTGTTTTAAAGTGACTTTTAGATTTATCATCATCACCACCAGACTGAAACAATCCACTGCTACACGCAGAATAAAAATTTACTGAGCTACCTAGAAGGGAAATGTCCTATATAATTTGCTCCTTTGATCAGCTCTCGCGACACCTGGAGCGAGGCAGCGACAATTCTTAACCACACTACTACTATCTATATATACCATCCATGAGTATCATTATACTATATATTATTATAAATATTGTTCTAAATTTTAATTGATTCGGTTTCCACGACGGAACAATCTACAATTTCAAACATTAATTAGTATAATTAAAATAAAATACTAGGAAATAACAATAAAAAAACACTAACAAGATTTATATACAAGCATTAAAAAACTTCTTCGGATTATTGCCTACCGGTAGCATTCCCAATAGTCTGCCAGCATTGCCACGTTGAATAGCAATGCTAATTCTCTGTGCTAGAAAAAGGCCGGTTTTCCGGTCACGAGTAGCGTCAATCATTAATCGGATAGTTAAATTTCATCATCACCATCTAATCCATAACGTCTGCTGGACCCGGGTCTCCTTTCAGAAGGGGATGAAGGCCGCACGACCCTACGCTGGCCGAGTGGGATAATTAAGTTTATCAAAATTTAATTCTGAATTCGTAAAAATTTTGGAAACTAAACATTTCTATTACATTATAAATAAGTGTGTTTGTTCAAAGTTCTCTTGCAATCTTTAAGGGCGATATCATCGTATTCTTGTGACATTATTAAGATATTTAACTATTTTATTATTTCAAATGAACCCGTATACATTGTACCAACAATCAAAGATATTTAAATATTAATGAGATGACTCCGCATTCTCTTTCAATGTCGACTACTATTTGAACCGTTTTTAAGACTTGTCGGAGAGAGGGAAAAAGAGAATGCAATTATCTATACCTGCTTGCATGGCCTAAATCAGCTTTTTAATTAGAACCTTCGTTTAGTTACAAGTAGATCAGCTCTTAATCTGCTATTATAATTATAAAACTGAAGAGTTTATTGTGTTGGTTTGTTTTGTTAAACGGGCTAATTCCAGAAAAACAAATTTAAATAGCCCAACTATCGAGAAAGGCCATAAACTATACATGTGTCATAACGTTGCAGCTAAAGAAGTCGATTATCAAAGAAAAATGTAATGAAAAAGAGGGAAAATTATTCCTTTTGAGAGCTTCGTTACCGATTTATGTTTCGGTAAAACTCTCTAACCATTCTTATGGCAAACAAATCTATTCACGTTGTATAATATCACGTCAGCATTTAATACGTATTGATGCAGTAGTTATATATAGTGGTAATATTAGAGCTGATATATGCTTAAATGAAAATTATTGTGAACCATCACGGACTGAGCAGCGTATGATTCGTAGATATAAAGATGTCCAATTTTTTCTTCTATGTCAAGGTCAGAATTTTCTCATTTCATAACTAGATAAATTTCAACTGATTTAAATGTCAATAGTTCTTAAGACCTTATAAACTATTTACCTTTTTTTTTATTTTATCCCATTTTAGTATTTATTTACTTGAAAATGTATTTCATATATTTTCTGTTTATATTAACGTAATTGTTTTACCAAATGGTCTTAAAGTCTGTTTATTCTGTGTTTGTTCAGATCCAGAATAAAAATTAGTAGATCATACAAAGTATTATCCCATGTGGGATTCGAACCGATAACACTCAGTAAAGTAGAAAGCAGTGAGGTAATCGCTCAAACCACTACACCATACGTGCACATAGAAATAATAGGTATGCTTCGCAATCACTATGAACAAAGTGGAAATGGTTATTTATATTGCTTGATAATATAAGGATAACTTATCCTCTACGTTTCTTGAGAGCGCGTTTTTATTTCTTCTTTCTGATTGTTAATAGTAATTTAATTACTGATATATGGATAAGATTATATACATAACCCGTACTGCAATTTGACTCTTTCTTGTTTTATATTTTTTATTTATTTCATCCAGTGGTTGTTTAAGGCCGCCGTTTGTACAACTTTTTTTAAATTAATTTCACATACTGTATTTTTTATGTTTTGTTTGTATTATTGCACAAAAAAGAGCTCTATCTACTTTGAAGTGAAGTGGTTTTAGATCTTAAAGCATACCACTATATATCACCTGTCGGAAAATTATATGAATGAATGCCCCACTCCCACCAATTAAAGTGGTAATCGTACGAGTATAGACGTATACACATAACTGTTTGAAGTGTGATTCAGCGTATACAAATAAGGCCCATTGAATCGTTTATTTGTTCAATGAATGAGTCTCATACTATTTGCTTGTTGTGTAATGTCGTGCTAATATATATGTGTCTAAAGCATTGTGTAAAAGGCTCACTGATGTTGGATTGTATTTAATTCTTAAGTTTATTTTTGTGCTCCATCTTTCTTTTTTTTCATCAACAACCCATAATGTCCCACTGCTGGGCTCGAGTTTCCTCTCAGGAAAGAGTTAAGGCCATGCGTCCCCACGCTGGCCAAGTGCGGGTTGGGGACTGGCAAGAATACGTAGCCACAACGTATTCTTGCCGTTGGATGTTTTTTAAGCCACCCGAAGGCCTCCATCGAAGCTTCACGGCTGTTATCGTATGATAATAACTGGGACCAACTGCATAACGTGACCTCCGAACCACGGAGACGCTTATGGCACCACCATAACATGCCACCAGCAGTCACCCATCCAGGTAGTGTCCGCGCCGTCGTTGCTGACCCTCGGTGATTTTTTTTAATCACCGGGTGCAACTGGGCTTTGAGCGCCTTCTTTATTCTAAATGTATTACATATATGTATGTGATTCTTTTTGAAACTCAAAAAAAATTGCCCCCTAAATTGTTCTTGTTGTAATAGAACAGAAACATAGAGTGTCACCCGTTGGCCGCATCGTTACAACCCAGACAAAAGCAGGTAGAACAATAGCGCTGCAAAGAATAAGGAAACTTGATATGAATCAACCCAACTGGCCAGCCAATTTACTGAGTACGGTAATCGTGTTGTTACTGTTCATAAGGACCAACCAATATTAGCAAAACTTAGCTAAGAACCACCGCAAGGAAACTGGCCTTCAAATGAAAAAAAAAACGCATCGAAATTGGTCCATTGGTTTGCTACGATGAACTACGATGCCACAGATCGACAAACAAGCAGACACAGGCTTGATAGACCGACATCTTTAGCGTCAGGGGATAAAAAAAGCGTTTCACTGACATACGACCATAGATAAACATAGTCTTATCTAATTAAATGAATCTATAAATCGAACGACACCCAATAATTTTATTCCACGTAATTTACACTTAATTAGCGAAAACCTGAACTATTATTTATTGGATTCTCTTAGATAAGTTAGTTTTGAATACGTCTCTCTAACTCTTCGAATTTCAAATTAGTAATTAATAAAAAAAAATAACTAAAAGTAAATTTAATGGGAAATTTAAGATTTATTTCTTCGACTATGAAAGTAAAAGTATTTCTGACTGATTGATATCAACAAAGGAAGTAATAGATATATAAGTGAAAGTATTAGGTCCTTACATATCAAATTTGCGTTTTGCCGAACTGGCCTCTTTGATTTGAAACATATCCTTTTTAGCTAATAATTCCAAATTCAAAGTTATAAATCCATGTAGCTGGTATATTTGAGATTCGAAAACAGTTATACTTGTTTTTTTCTCATTGGTTTTTTCTATGGAATCGGTCATCTTACACAATAGAAAACTTGAAATATCGCTTTATTTACGAGTACGAGCTTTACAGTGGCACCACTGCTCTGGAAATAGCTCGAAGGATTAACGATTTGTATGGCACTGGTGCCGCAAAAGAAAACACGGTACGTTTTTGGTTTCAACGTTTTCGTTCTGAGAATATCAAACTTCATAACAAGCTCCTTCAAGACCCAAGTGGATAATAAAGATTTGAAGGCTATTGTGCGAACCAGATCCATTCTACACAAAATCCCAATTTCATATTTACTCTCATCCATAATTCAATCCACAATTGTTTAATGTTGTTATTTACTTTTAATTTTATAAAATATGTTAATTAAAACATTTTGAATTTAGTGCCCTAACTGTGTTTTATACAACCATCTGTATAATGATAAAAACAAGTTTTAATTAATCAAATATTTATGTTCAATAGCCGTTAACATGTGTAAAGCTAACAGTAAGTCACTTAAAGCTTTCAAATATTTCTTTATCAAAGTCCTAAAATCCTAAGACCGGCGTCACCAATTATGTAACTCAAATTGAAGTCATCAATGGCGGGCTCACAGAACTTTTCTGTATGTGTTTTAATATTTATCTTCTTCTTCTTCTTCTCTATTTATTTATTTGGTTCAACCACAGCTCGTGTATACAAAACTTATTATATAAAGTGACAAAATGTAATAAGAACTTTAACGTTTACCAATTACAGGCTAACCAACATTCCATCATTCCATAACCAAATGAATAATGATGGATATATCTTCTGATTTATCACCATGTTGTATAAACGAGGGTTGGTTTTAGCAAACGTTTCATTCTATCTGATTGGGTTGCATTAAATCATTATTTTAGGTAGTGCTATAACTACAAAGGATTCCCCAAAGGAGACAGACCTACCAACAGACTTAAAACACGTGTTAGCAACTAGTAAAAGTACAGAAAATTTTGCTCTGCCGACATTCTTGCAATATACGGTTTTTAAGTCTTATAAAAAATGAGTTTATTATTTATTATTTATTGTTTTATTAAAAATAACGAAGTCAATGCTAATATGATTAGGACTACAGTGATTAAGAAGAAGGTGCCAAAAATAGTTTTGAACTTGATGAAACGACGTTGAGGGTGCGCAAATGAAAATATTCTTACTTGTTTCTTGTCTACGCACCGTCTTTTATTAACCAAAGTATTACAATAACTTTGCAATTGATCTTTTCAAGTCAAAATGCAGTGTCTTAAGAATATAATTTCAGAACAATAAATAATAATGCCAAAAAGGGCACCGATGTGTTATGTCTGCGTTCTGTTTTTGAGCAGAAATTGCACAGTTAAAAGTTTCTCGGCAATGTCATTGTTTTTTACAACGCATCCCCGTTTAATTATTAAATAATACAAGTTAATCATCCTCAGTTTTTGTCTTATTTAAGACTGAATACAATAGGTTACAATAACTCAAACACGGGTCTTACCTTTTCTTTTAACCTGTGGAATTCCCCTCGGGCCTTCACCCCACCAGGGTTTCCGGTGGGGTGGTGTGTCAGAATCGAACCGACTAAAACCACACGGTGTGCCACTCTGCGCCAGGATCTCTCGCCGGGATCACTCTGGGATCCGGGAACCGCTTTCTTACGCCATCCGGACCCAGACGGGTCTTACCTAGATCAAGCAGATAACTAATTTAAAATGTTGATCTTATTTAATAATGAGTTTAACAATTGTAATTTCATAATAAGAAATAATTAATACTTAGTTCTAATCGTATTAGTACTTAGGAATTAATATTTTATTTGTTTAAGTCTACTCTTAAGAAATACACCCAAATATTGTACATTGAATACGGAATTAATTATATATTATTTATTTTAATGATCAGTTGACTGCTCAATCTGAAACATCGTTGTTATCGTGAACCTTAGAAAATAAATCTTTCAGAAATCAAAATGTACTGAATTCACATTGTATTTTTTTTAATCACCGAGTGTAACTCGGCTATGAGCGCCTTCTTTGTTTTTGATATATTATATTTATGTATATATGTAAGTGATTCTTATTGAAACTCAAAAAAATGCCCCCTCAATTGCTATTGTGGTAATAGAATAGAATCACAGAGTATCGCCTTTGGTATCGTTACAGCTTAGAAAAAAGCAGGTACAACAATAGCGCTGCAAAGAATAAGGAAACTTGATATGAATCAACCCAACTAGCCAGCGAATTTACTAAGTACGGTAATCGTGTTGTTACTATTCATAAAGACCAACCGATATAAACAAAACTTAAATGCCTTCAAATGAAAAAAACCGCACCGAAATCGGTCCATTGGTTTGCTACGATGAGCTACGATGCCACAGATCGACACACAGGCAGACACAGGCTTAATAGACCGACATCTTTTAACGTCAGGGGATAAAAAAAGCGTTTCACTGACATACGACCTGATGGGGTGTGTGGGGGCGAACTACAATCTTTCGTCCCCAGCCAACCTCACCTGCACGCGGTGCACCCTGCTAGATAACAAACGAGGCTCTGGCGACCGACCGATGGCGGTATATCCAACCTAAAAGGCGTAACTAAATACAATAGGCCGGTGATGGGCAGCAGCGTCACCGGTGCAACAAGTTACGCCCTGCGATCACCAACCCGCCTGCCCAGCGTGGTGATTATGGTCTGACCCCCTCCATGAGTAAGCAACAGAAGCCACGGCCCCCAGTTCCCGGTAGTCCCGCTATTCCTGGTCATGGTGGCGACCACGGCTACGGCGGGACAGGGGGTGCTAAGAATCACCGGGTCACGGGAGGCCACCACAAAAGACTGACCCTGGCAACGTACAACGGCCGCACGTTACGGCTAGACTCGCATCTGGTACAACTTGAGGAGGAACTTGGGAAAATTAGGTGGCATATCTTAGGGTTATGTGAAGTCCGAAGAGAGGGGGAGGATACCATAATCCTGGACTCAGGTCACCTGATGTACTTCCGCGAGGGAGACCAACGATCCCAAGGTGGCGTGGGGTTTCTGGTAAACAAGTCGCTTTCTGGCAACGTTGTGGAAATTTCCAGTGTGTCGAACAGGGTAGCGTACCTCATTGTTAAGCTTACCGAGAGGTATAGCCTCAAGGTAATACAAGTGTACGCACCG
>PKRV01000563.1:1857870-1917893 GCA_003709505.1 Hyphantria cunea
ATTTGTGTAGGTTTCTGTTATTTCCTTATTAATTCACGTGTATGGAGAACGAGTGTGTATTTGAGCAGGTATAAACCTCTATTGATTTGTTTTTATTATTGTTACTATTTTCATTTTGTTTTTCTTTTTCTCTTTTTTTTTATTTTTTTTTTATTTTTTAAATTCTTATTGTAAAGATTGTGTTAATTGTGTGTACTACTAAAAATCATACATAACAATCTTATGTCCATGATGGTTGTCTGGAAGAGATCGCCGTGAGCGATAAGACCGCCAATTGTTGTAGTAATCCTTTTTGTCACTCATTTTATTTAGTATTTTTGTAATATGTACGTAATGAAGATAAATAAAATAAAATAAAAAATTTGCGTTTTGTCGCACTGGCCACTTTGATTTGAAATATATCCTCTTAAGCTAATAATTCCAAATTCAAAGTTATAAATCCATGTAGCTGGTATATTTCAGTTTCGAAAACAATTATATTTTCGTTTTTTTTTCTCATTGGCTTTTTTCAAGTCATCTTACACAATAGAAAACTTGAAATATCGCATTATTTACGAGTACGAGCTTTACAGTGGCACCAGTGCTCCGGAAACAGCTCGAAGGATTAAGGATTTGTATGGCGCTGGTATCGCAAAAGAAAACACGGCACGTTTATGGTCTCAACGTTTTAATTCTGAGAATTTCGACCTTCATAACAAGCCACTTGGACGGTAGGAGACCCAAGCAGATAATAAAATTTTTAAGGCTATTATGGAAGCAAATTCATCATAAACCACTAGTTGTCTTAAGGCTTTGCTGTGTGTGGTAAAACTGCTTTAATTCCCTTAAACTAAATATAAATTGAGTGAAGGAAATCAGCAAACACGCCTCGACTGCTGCGTTACGTAGCTCTATTGGCACTATAATGACGGGATTTTAAATCGGGTCATTAAATGTAATAAAAATTGGATCCTGTACGATAACTAGAAGTGCTCGTCGTAATGGTTTAATTCTGACAAATCCTGCCCCAAGTGAAAATTAACTCCAAAAAAGTTACTTGCGATTTTTTCGTGGACTAGTGCCGGTGTCGTTCACCACAGTTTTCTAATTCGTTATTCACTGCACTCCCTGGACTTTGCTTGAACAGATGATATTTTTTTTCAGAAATTCGAATAATAATGGTGATCCTACCAGAATAATGGTGATCCTACCAGAATTAAATTAGTCAATGGAACAATACAAAAAACTTCACCTGATATTAGCTTTGCATCCTCAGATATAGCGTTAATGATTAAGTGGCACGTGTTAAATGAAAATCTTGGCAGTGACTATCTTCTAATTAAAATATCCCTGTGGTTGCCTGGAAGAAATTGCAATGAGTAATAAGGCCGCCCTTTGTACATCACATTTTCATTTTTATCTTTTTTTTATAATTTATAGAATTGCATATTGTGTGTAAACCTTGGTGTACAAATAAAGTATTATCTATCTATCTATCTATCTATATAATTAAAATATAGAGATATGCCCAGTTTAACTAAAAAACGCAATTTTAAACTGGCCAACTGGAAAACACACACAGACAGCAAAAGCATCTTGCAGCACTTGGCTCGATGCGCCTCTGGTTACAGAGGTGTATCGATAGCCTATGTTATAATTAAAAAGGTACGTGATATCAGTGCTTCAAAGAATCTGAAATTGCAATGGATACCATCGCACATTAATATTAAGGGCAACGAGGAGGCGGACCGATTCGCCAAATTAGCGATAAAGGAAGGGCATAATATAAATATTAAACCACATTACTCCGAGCTACTACATAAATTCAAAATTAATTGTTACAATAAATGGAAAGAGTATTTTAATGAACAGTCGAAAATAAAAGGGATTTGGTACAAGACTATTCAGTCCGAGCCTCCTCATGTACCATGGTTCGGTAACTTAGAAATAAGTAGATCGTGGGTTACAATAGCCCATAGATTAACTTCTGGACACATTCCGTCAAAAAAATTTGAATATCTAATACGTAGAGCTAACTCACGTGGAATGTGTCAAAATCAATCTAAAAGAAATTTAGTAATGGAGCAGTTAAACTTGAATTATTTGGATGTCGGTATAATTCAAAGTGTTTTGGCATACAGATTAGCATATAATATTTAAATGTTATTTGATTAAATTAAGGCCTTATGGGTCTGGCATACCCTAATAGGGTAAAAGTCCCTTAAAAATAAAGAAAAAAATAATAATTCGAATAACTTCTTAGAAGGAAAAAAAAAAATCTTTGATGTGGTAGTACAAACCGCCTTCAAAGAGCGTATTAATTCTTGCGCCTATAGTTTTTTTTAGTGAAGGGATCAATAAACTACCTATCAAACGGTAAAAATGCATAGATAACAATGGTACATACTTTGATTAATTAAATATATTTTACAAAATAAGCGACTTTATGTTCCTCCCACACAAAATCCCAATTTCATATTTATTCACATCCATAATTCAATACACAATTGTTTAATGTTGTTATTTGCTTTTAGTTTTATAAAACATCATAATGAAGACATGTTGAATTTAGTTTCCTAAGTGTGTATTATACAGCCATCTGTGTAATAATAAAAAACAAGTTTTAAATAATCAAATAATTGTGTATTATAGCCGTAAACATATGTAAAATAAAAACCAAGCTAACTGTAAATCACTCAAAGCTTTCAAATCATTTTTATCAAATACTTAAAATCCTGAGACCGATGTCGCCAATGATGTAAGTCAAATTGACGTCACCAATGACGGGTTAACAGAACTTTTCAATACGTTTTTTATTATTTCTCATTTATTTATTTAAATGTTTTCCCACAGCTCGTGTGTACAAGACATATCACAAAAAAGTGATAAAATGTAATAAGGATTTAAAACTTACCAACACCAAATTGTTACACACGTAAATAATTGTCAATTTCTCTAGGATATAATATGTATTTTAAGTTCATTTTTTATCTTGACATATAAATGAATAATGATAGAAATATTTTCTGATTTATCACGAAACGTAGAAGATGTCTGTTAACATTATTTTTTAAACGGGGGTTTGTTTTAGCAAACATTTCATTCGATCTGATGGAGTTCCATTAAATCATTATTTTAGGTAGTGCTATAACTACAAAGGATCCCCCAAAGGAGACAGACCTACCAACAGACTTGAAACACGTGTTAGCAACTAGTAAAGTAGAGAATTTTTTTCTATGCCGACATACTTGTAATATACAGTGTTGAAATCTTATAAAAAATATAGTTTATTATTTATTATTTTCATATCTATATTTTGTTAAAAAACAAGTAATAAATGCTAATATTGATTAAGAAGAAAGTGCCAAAAATAGTTTTGAACTTGATGTAACGACGTTGAGCGTGCGTAAATGAAAATATCCTTACTTGTTTCTTGTCTACGGACTTTTGTTTGTTTTGTCTGTTGATTTTACAAGATAGATCTGCCTTAAAGTTTTTCGATAATGTAATTGTATTTTACAACGCACCTCTATTTAATCCTCAGTTTTTTTTGTTTTATTTAAGAGTTAATACAACAGGTTATAATAATCAGGGACTCATGACTGCTTGATCTGTATCCATCGTTGTTATCGTGAACCGCAGAAAATAAATCTTTCAGAAATCAAAATGTACTGAATTCAAATTGTATTGAAATTATTTATATTATAAATTGATGAAATTCGATTAACTTCGCCCATTAAATATATTTAACAATTAATTAGTTAACTTGCCTACTAACTCAACAAAAAAAGATGTGTAATAAGTATATATTTATTTATTACAGGTTATTTGCAATAACACCATAGTTATGTGTCATAGATACTGGCAAAAAGTCAATCACTACTAATATATAAATATATAAAGCCAAAAAGTTTGTTTGTTTGCTTGAACGCGATAATCTCAGAAACTACTAATTTGGTTTGAAATTTCTTTCCATTTAACGAGGAAAGCTAAAGGCTATATAGCATCACGCTTAGACCAATAAGAGCAGAGCATCAATGAAGAATATTACAAGCACAGGAGATAAGTATTATGTTACTACCTATAAATAGGAGACGTAAACGAAATTGCGTTGGTCAGCTAGTAATAAAATAAATAAAAAAACATCAATACTAAAATCATGCTGGTGTTGATGTAAGGGCTGTCTGTACATGCGGAAGCTTTTAATTGGCATATAGAGAAGCAATATTATATGTATATTGTAAATTTAGCTATACGCTACCCGAATAAAATAAGAAAAAAAAATGTGGCTGCTAAAAAACCTATCAATAATACAGTAAATACTTGATCATAGTTGACTATGTGTAATAATAATGCCAACAGACTATAATGTGATTATAAAATAAGTTTTTGTAAGGTAATTTTTTTTTCTAATTCAATTTTGGTTGTTGTTGAAGAACCTTATATATTTTATAACTAAGTCACCTGTTTCATCTATGAGATCCAGCTATTAGAGGCAGATTAAATAAATTTAAGAATCCTCGAAATCTATGCTTATATTATAAAACTGAAGCGTTTATTTGTTACTCCGAACCTACTTACCGAATGCGGTCATCTCATGAACTCCTTCAGGAATTTAAGAACATGTTTTAGTGTTAGATAACCAATTTATAGAAGAAGGCTATATTATCATTCTATGTCAAACGAGAAGAAGCTTCAATAGGAATGTTGCAACTACGAAGTATATGTATTTCTTTTGACGTCGGGTTTGAGTCGATAAATCAATATAAATAAAAATAAATCACAAAAATGTGTGTACGCGTATTAGTTTCGATCGACTACACCAAATTGGATGATTCTTTTTCTATGTGTTCGTTGTTGTTAGGACAAGGTTTTTAAGAAAAAAAAAGAAAAACGGAGGTGCTATATTTTCTTAGTGCGCTTAGTCGTATACACTGCGGCCCCGCGGGAAGCTAACGCCGGCTTACTAAAAAAAGTTTTTCGATAATTCATATTATATTCAAAAAAATGAATATGGTGGTACGATGTTCACCGGGTCGGCTAGTATTATATGAAAATATCGGGTTTTGTTTTTAGACACCTGAAATTTAGTGGGGTGGTAGTTTATGGGTCGAAATCATGAGTTTCTCACAGGTTTTACAACAGGAGTTTGTTAGGCATCTATCTACTTTTATAGAAAGACAAGGTTTTTTGCAATATAGATCTGAAACTCAGAATATTCATAGTATATAGGTATGACATATAAACTAAAACTTGATTTTGCAACTGGCCGAGTTTAAAGCAGTCTAAATGCTTTCACAACTTTTTGTGAAAGTTTAAAGTTTTTACTACTAAGATAAGATAAGATAATGTTGGGTTATTCTGTTTCACAATGTAAAATTAATAAATAAATTTAAAAGATTCTTCTTTGTAAGAATCTTTAAAACATCAAAAATGTACTTTTTAGCCGACTGTGAAAGAATGAATGTTATGTTTTTGGGTATATGTATGTATCTCTTTGGAACTCCCTGGAGCCTAAACGGGTTGCCGTATAATCGTGAAAATAACACTCCGTACAACATTTAAAAAAACGAACGAAAGGATTTTGGAGGCAAAAATTAATCTTTAAAATAATGTTTTCAAAGTACATCTAGCGTGTTTATTAATTACTAATTACTTTTAATAAAAACTAAACGGACATTCATTTATAAATAAATTATTGAAATAATAATTAATAAAAGCACAAAGAGCGATATAAATACAATCACAATTTAAACAATAAATCAAGTAAGTACAATAAATCATAAAATAAATAATAGTAAACTATTATGACTCAGGAGTAACCCATTGAACGTGAAATTAATTAACAAAAACAAAAAAAAATATTATTTTGATATGTCTGTTTAGATACAGAATTTTTTTTTACTAAACTTCGCCACAAGGATTCTTATATTTTAATTAGAGGTGTTTTTAGATTTATCGTTATTATCCATATCTTCTCAATGACATGAAAGAGTCTTCGAAACAATGGTATACTAACCCTATTACTAATATTGTACTAACATTATGTAAAAACGTTGTATTCTTTATTGTTTATGTAATATTATATAAAATAAAACAGCTTATGTACTCGTAGATAGCGTTCATGTATTTGTTGTTTTTGTATGTAATATTTTGTAATGTATACTTCAGTTGATTGAGTGTGAAGCTTGTGAGCGTCTACCTCCCAAGAAGTTTCTACACCACTTAAAGGATGAGTAAAGATCTTGTGAAGTAGAGAATACTAATCTACATAAATATGTAAATAAATAAAATATTGCACATTTGAAAATTCTATGAATCAAAGTTGATACTTTGTAAATTTGACTAGGTGTAAATTTTCAAGCAATCTTCGTTCTTTTTTTTCAAATAAGTAGCATGTACCATACATCTATTATTAAGCTCTTGTTTTAAAATATAATTATTTGAATTATTATAATTTTATAGACTATCCAAATATATTACAGTAGGAAAAGCATTAAAAACACAGGTATTATTACCCATAATTATAAATAATAAATCAGCCGTTAAAACATAAAAAAATGTTTTAGGTGCATAAAAGTGGAATTAAATATTGTAACAAACAAAAACAAGTTAATCTGTTTTTACGGTCTGTTAAAAATCTAATTATATTAATTTTAATTGTCATAAGAAACATTATAATCCTAATAATTAAATAGTTTTCTACTTTTGGTTAAATTTAACGTGCATTTCTACACAAATATTTGAAATTAATCAGAGTTCTCTCTATATTTATTTATTTATTTATTTTTTTATTTATTTAAAAACTTCATGCACATTTGTACATTAACGGACTTAATGGCCAAGGCATTCTCTTCCAGTCAACCTTAGGGTGGTGTAGAAATCTTGTAAGGTAGGTGGTGCACAGAGGTAACATCATCAATAGAAAGAAGCTTTATACAGAAAAAAAAGATATACATACATATACACGCACATACATATATATACATACATATACATACACACACATACATATTCATACACATATATATATATACTGACACAAATACATAACGTTCGTACACTATGATAACCCGAATATAAGGTAAAACAGCTATCGGTTGGAACTTTCTGCCGTTTCACTCAGAAGGAGATCGTGTAACTTAGTGTGTAGTACCGCTTGGATAAAGAAAGAAGAGTTCATAAAATCTGAATGATGAGAGGGACATAAGAGCAGCAGATTATCTTCTGACCGAAGGTTTCTGTCATGATTAGAGGACAGGTAACGAAAGTATGAAGCAAGGTAAGTAGGAAAAAATGGTGAGTTAAGAAATGAAAATAGGAAGGTAAGTGCTCGCTGATTGCGACGTAGGCGAATAGGCAACCATTTTAGTTGGGAACGTAAGGCTGACACGTGGTCGTACTTCCGGAGATTAAAAATGAATCGAATGCGTTATTAAGAAGGCGGTCTAGTTTATTGAGGAGATCTGCATTCAGGTCGAAGTAACATACATCACCATAGTCAATTATTGGGATTATTAAGGACTGCATGAGAATTATTTTGGTGTTAGGCGGTAGAAAATTCTTGAGACGATATAACGTTCTCATGTTTCCTGTTACCCTTTGGCTGACATAAGTAACTTGAGCTTGCCAATCAAGGGTTGAGTCAATGAGCAAGCCTAGATCTTTGACTACAGGACTGAATGGTATGACTGAGCCATTGAAAACAATCGGTGAGATGGAGTCTGTATCAATTCTGCTTATTATGCGTTTGCTTCCTACTATGATTGCCTGACATTTACTTGGGTTAACCGATAAGCCAAATCTCATCGACCACAACTTTATGATCTTTTAGTTTATCACTTTGATTAGTTTAAAGAAGGTCAAGAAAATTTATATCTGAGGGAGGCGTAGTTATAATTTTATTCAATATAGGTTATACGTTTGCTATAAGAATAAAGCTCTATGCTATACATATTTATGTTTTCTACATTTTTATTTTCTCTAAGTATCCGTGTGCAGTTGTTCGTTTAAAATAAATAAAATAGCTTTAAAAAACATTAGAGATGCAAGTAAAATATTTTTGATCTCTTAGTTAATAGTAAATTGAAATAGTAAAACGAAACACTAATTTGTAGTTATTTTCAAAATATCCTATTTTTGAAGCCCTGATAGATGAAACTTAGCCAAAATATTCCATAAATTTAATATTTGAATGATAAATTATTATTTAATTTTAAAAATATTACAGAATAGACCACAAGTTTGTTATGAAATTATGATAGTTTAATTTATTGAATTAAATAGTTCCATTGACGTCAATTGTCTGTAACAGGTTATTTATTCTTGAACGCCGTACACAGGCTTTCTTGTTTTCTGATAGTGATTTCAAACTTTCGAGTTTTTGTTTGCATAACCATATATGTAAACTATTTAAAATACACTGTGCGGTTCTAAAAACAGCGCAAGAAGAATATTGATACATGTTTTGAGCCAAGGAATTAATCTTCTTTGACAAACGACTAAATGATATTTACATACCTAGATAAAGTAGCATCTTTAGCAGTCTTATATTTTACATAAATTTCTTTAACAGCTTTTTTCTGTACATCTAAAGGGAAATAAGCTTGAGGCCTACTACAGTCACAAATTATTTTGATGATACAAATATAAGAATAATTTTCAAATAGTTAATTAATTAATTAATTTAAATTGTTTAATATTACAACCACGTGTGTGATGACTACGTTCCGCGTCTGGGAGTAAGTTTGTAGTTGGTATAATATTCTCCTGTTTATCAACAAGCTAATTGATTTGATCGTGCTTATTTTAGATTAAGCAATAAGACATTATTTTAATAACAACTATAATATCAATCGTTATTTAATTAATATAAAATCAAGTTTTAAAATAGTTTGCTGATTTGATTGATATTTACCACTTCATATTTTTTATTAATGGACGAAATGCTGTCTTGGAGAGGTTGCATGAAATTTAAACTTTAAATTTAAACATTGGTTTATTTACAATAGCCAGCCATGCTGATTTCAATACGAACGGGAACCCTCTCACAGAATATCAACCTAAAATGACAGCATTCGTGCTGTCGTGTTGCGTTTGGTGTGTGGGAGACCACAGGCCTAATATCAATCAATCGACAACCCATAATGTCCCACTGCTGGGTTCGGGTCACCTCTCAGGAGAGGATTAAGGCCATACCTCCCCCGCTGGCTAAGTGCGGGTTGGGGACTGACAAGACAACGTTGTGGCTACGTATAATCTTACCGTTGGATGTTTTTAAGCCGCCCAAAGGCCTCCAACTAAGCTTCACGACTGTTATCCTATGATAGCTACCGGGAACGATTGTTTAACCTGATCTCCGAATCACGGAGACGCTCATGGTAACGTAGCACCCGCAGTCACCCATCCAGGTACTGACCGCGCCATCATTGCTTGCCTTCGGTGATTTTTTCTAAACAACCGATAATGGCGAGAGCGCCAGCCATAGTGTGGGTCAGTATGCTGCATTATTGCAACTCCTGCATTGACAATAAGTATGGTGACCACCACTCTTGGACTCTGCTCATTGTTTCCATCGGTCAGAGTAGACTTACTTTGGCAAGCTCATATAAATGAAAAAAAAAACTTATATATATTGCCATTTCAGTTTTGTACTCGACAAGTGTCCTTGACAAAATATATCAGAACAATGTTGACGCTGACCTATAGCAGTATACAGGTTGCTAGAGGCTATATTTATGACAATGAAATTTTAATTTTTATGACGTCATCGACATCAGGTTGCGTGTCATATCAAATTATAGTTTAATAAAATCTATGTTAGCCAAATTATGTAGTGATATTGTCCTACGTAGTTGGCATATTAAGGACCCAAAACAGATGTTAGCGGTGAATCGCGCTCCGTAACCAGCGGGGTTAATAGATTTAGATATTTAACGTAAAAAAAATAAGTGATGAGTTAAAAGTCGATNTTACAAATAAAACTAACACAGACATATATAAAGTTAAACTAAATTACAGTGTTGTTATTTACAACCCATCTAATGAATATTGTGCTTCATTATAAAAATCTTCATCTCTCCGTCCATTACTTTCTAATTCAGCGGCTAAGTTAAACTAAGCAGCGTTCTAGTTTATTCCCCACGAATTATGCCAGGCACGCTGCACTCTGGTACATTGTGGTAACAAAAATAGATAAAAACCATCAATAAAGGATCCTTGCTCATTTTTACTTCACAACGTAAGAAGTTAAAACTAGTTGACACCTATTAAGTGATAGGAGAAATGACAAACTTTTATAAAAAAATCATATTCTTCAGTTCAGACAGTTCTGTGTGTATGAGACAGTAGAAACACTGCAACACGTTCTCACAGAGTGTAGAAGTGTGGCGGATCAAAGGGCGGATATCCTCTAATCAACATCATTTCCAGAAGTATGTAGTGACCTGAAAAGGCTATTGCGCTTCTGGAATGATCCAGGATGGTTGGAGTAGGAAGAATGTAAACTCACGTACAACGGACCAAGCAAGAGGCTAAGTGCGGAAATGGTCTGGAAACTTACAAATCATATCCTGCAGTTTTAGTATTTGTAAAGGCTTTATCGCTCTAATAAAAAAATACCTTTGAGACAAATTTGTAAACTATACTATCATTGCTAGATTTAGACTTTAACCAACATTGTTACAAATCGAAGGAACACATTACGATGAAAAGTAATTATTAATCAAAAAATAAAAGCCGTTTCTGCCTAAGTGAAGGAGTAAAACCAGAAGCAATTTTACTTCTGTAAAAAGAGGTTTTACAATAAATTTTATTGCAATTATGTTTTAGGAACGAAATAAGGAATCTTCAACCTGTAAGGTAAAGATCCTGTTTGCCTGCAACAGCAACAATCTTTACCTATACAATAAATTATTTATTGACTTAAGAGTCGTTACTCATACATATAAACAAAATAGCATATGTGGCCAGTTCTTGCATATCATCCACTGTGTGGGTCTGACAAATGACCAAAACCGACGAAAATCACAAAGGCAGAGAGACTTCAAAAGTGAATAGAAATTAAAGCAAAAATATTATTTTGGATAATGGTAGGTTCTATTTATTTATACGGCTTTCATTAATGTTATGTTAGGCTGCCGTATGCTATTTCGATGTTACATTTTTTTTCTGTTTACCTTAGCACTTTTGAGACCACCGAGCAACAAACGAAGGACTTAGTGTTATAAGTACATGAATTTTAATTTAACTGCAGAGATTAAAAATAGTCTATGTGTATGAATATTTGGGCTAAATAATATCAAATCACATAATAGAATATTAATTCAACATTTATAGTTAAAATTTTAATTAACCATTACTTTTTTAATAAAGAAACACGGTGAAAAGAAAATGACAGATATAGGTAACCTCACCGGTGATGCAGTGGGTAGCTCTCTCCCCACGGCCCCGATGAAGTTACTGCACAAAGGGGATTTACTCAAAGAAAAAAGGTTAATTTAGATGATTTTTTTAAAACTGGTGCTTCTCGTGTTGTTCCATTTCAATTTGGTCCAGTTCTTGAATTCGGGTTTTTTTTTAATTTCTGATTATTTTTAAATTAACGGACCTAGATAAAATTATTTCTACATCGCTCAAAGTTCACAGCTCTACGACAAGTTTATTGTAAATTACGTTTTTCGAAATGTACCTTATGTGAACTGTTGTAAAGTAAAGCTTTGCAGAACCCGAGTTTCATTATGCTAATAAAAAATCTAAACACAATTAATATGCAATAAAAAATGAAAAAAAAACTAGTTAAACCAATTATATTATCTCAGCTTCATTGAGCTGAGAATAAGAGAATAAATCCGGAAGGTAACTCAATACTTTAACTAGAATGTAACTATTGTTGTACGAAATGCATACAGACAGTTTAATTATCTGATTTACGAAATAAGCTCCCTGTGGCAACCTTTTTACAGTGAAATGTATTGGAAAATTGAGGGTTTACATGTACGTGTTTATTAATATCATCATTATTCAATTTCAGATTTCCGAAAAGGAAAAGGTATTATGTATGTCACCATGTTTTTTTAATATTTGACATTAATTTGGCAGATTTAACATCAATCGAAATCTAATCATAAACCAAAACAAAAATCACATTCGGAATGAGTTCAAACTATTTTTCATATTCACAAGTATGTACTACTACTTCCATTTACTTATATACGAAGATCTCCCCCAAAGAGCACCAACCGTCTCAGTCTTGGGCAGTCTGTATCCATCCGCTGATAGTCCACCGTGCCGCATTGCATCCTGTACTACGTTATATAAATGCTGGAAGTATTGCTAAATCAATATATTCATATTTTTTATTACATACTTATTACAAAAATACTAGTCCCACATGCAGAACATCAAGCAATTGGTCATCATCTAAAATAGCCACAGTTTTGAACATAGGTGGGTTAGCAGGGTAAGTATCTCTAAAACAATTAAATTAAGATCATCATAAACATATTTAAACATCTTAATAACAAATACGATTCAAGTGAATCTTGTTTTAAAGTCATAAGTTATTACTTTTTTTTTATTATCAAGAGATAAAGTATAAATCTGATTTCACTATCTAAAATATCGACTCCATCTTATAAACGTAGCTAAAGTGCTAATTAAATGTGTAGATTTAAAGTTACCGAAAATATTAAGGAGGAACGAGTGTCATGTTCCTCCAACACAAAGCGAGGATCCTCCGACCAGGCGAGGTGATGCCTGGCGGGCTACTGCCCGATTTTGTGCATGTTGTTGGGAAGTTGTATATATGGTAATCGGCGCAAAAACTTCTGGTGCACGATGCAGAATTTATAGCTTTTTTAGTTCAGTGTATCTTCGGTAGATGGCGTTGTCATGTGTTAATGGTGCCGCTGTATGTGAAAATCGTCACAATATAATTTGTAGTGTCTTATTTTTAGTTACAATAATTATGTATTCGTAAATTCAGTTACAACCTTTTCAGTTATAAAGTTCAGTAATACAAAAACAAAGTTTAATAAGTATTTTAAAAAAATACGAACTCATCTCACAACATTTCATGATGATCATTAACATGATAGTGTCATATTTCCGCTCACATTTTGAATTCTTGTTTGACTACATAAAACTTTTGACTTTCATACGTTCAACTTAAATTTAATCGGCCCATTAAAGCTTAAGTCCATTTTAGATCAAACAAAAAATTCCGATCACAATATATCGTATCTTCCATCAACATAAGTATAACAAATAAACTGAATGTCCAAACATCCATGGCCGCAAAACACAACCCTCATAGGAATGTCGCGTAAGTCAAATAAAAGAATTCGGTCCTTTAACAATAACATAATCGGATGCGCCGGCGCCGCGTCGGCGATTGCTTAGCACAATGCCACAAAAATATTATAAAAGATATATACTATAGACGTGTGAAATCACGATGACACCAAAACGTAAGGAATAAAAAAATACAAAACGTTAACGTTCCCAAACAGTTTTTTTAATCGGCTATTAATTTTATATAGATTGAACTTTTTACGCTTGTTAGAAAGATTTTCATAAGTGGTTTCGATAGTGGCCTTATGGAGCGGAGTGCGAGTAATATCAATGACTAATAAAGCAATTGAGGCATCCTATCGAGCCGTAAATATTTTATAAATACAATTTAATATTGTTTTCAATAATGTGACGCGCATATTTGCATAAATTAAAAGTTCAAGGACTTGTTTACTACTGTAAGTAAGCGAGATTTTATTTCATGTTTACGAAATGTAGATTAGCTTAATAGTTATTGTCTATGAGGGAAATCTTGAAAACTATCGATATAGAACTCTTTAAGTATCTTTTTGAAAATGGTCATATAAATAAATGTGTCATGTAGTGCATCGAGCTGTCAATGATAGAAAAATATGATACAAAAAAAATGAGTGTCAAACATCATTCTTAAAATAAAGTGCTAATGATTCTATTACTATAAACGAAAAGTGTTAAAGGGAGTTTCATCCCCTCGCATTTCACGCTCAATAATGTTATGATCGCAAAGACAACCGTAAAATTTCACTAATAAAATTTTATCATCAACTAACAAGACAGCTAACACCAACCGAACCAAAAATGGCGAAACGAACCGTTCTAAAATTAATTGGACATAATTAATAAAGCGTCCAAAACAAACTACACCCAGCCTGCCGACCGATCTTGCATGTTAGATAATTTTATTTCTTACAACAAAGATGTATATGTAAATCATAAAATAAAATAGCACGCTTATTTTTACAGCTTTAAAGTTCAATATTGAATGTGAAGTGCAATAACAAAGGCAAATAAAAATTTATCACGGTGTGTATCTAAGGCTTTTTTGTTACAACATTCCGTACAAAACGTGCGTTGTAAAGAGCCCCCGATGATACCACCCATTCATGAGGACAGTGGTGACCTATTGAGATTCAAAACTGATAAGTTAATGTGGATGTGACCGATTATATTTTATTATTTTCTTTTTTAATTAGAATTTTACATGGCACTTTCCACTATTCGGTTTTTTGAAGATTCAGTTTCGAACAAAGCAAGTATCTCAAACAAAATAATTTGAGAATGCAATACATGTTCACACATATAGTCAGTAGGTATATTTTAAATATTTAGTAATATTTTATCTGAATTCACAAAATTATACAACAAAATTTTAAAAATATAAAAGATTCAATTATACATTTTAACTAAACATTTTTCGAATTATAAAATCAACACAAAAGAGTATACGAAGATTCTAATTAGTTTATTATCCTAAATATTCATTGAATTTAATTATACCTTATTTAAAAAAAAAGGAATAATATTAATTCCTAAATGTGCTGGTTGCCCTGACTGAATAATTCACCAATGCAGAGCCTTAGCTGCTGAGGCATCAAACTTAAAATTTTTGTAGCACGCTTTTGAAAACTCAAAATAAGATAAACCTAATCACGCGAGTTTTACATTACAGCGTGAACTTTTAAACTTAAGTTTGCACTTCGATCTGGTCAGTCGGTCACGATTTCACTTTTCGACTTAAAGAGTAATACCGACATTAAAATTGTTAAGAGTGTCATTTTTCAATTGATCTTATTTTATAACTTTAGCTATATGAATCATACCCATATTATTCTTTCGCATTCCAGGCCCACACGCGCGTCTCAGGCAGCCTCTTGTAAAATCGACTTTGGGATTGAACGACACTTAGTTCTTTTGTTGTGTGTCCTTGAGGGTACAAATTTATGATCGCACCTTGCACCAGTATAATGAACGTCAGCAAAGCTATTAACACCTTCAATGGTCAATGAAGATGTAGCTTGAATTGAAATTTTGTGATGCGGAAAATGAGAACAATGCTTAGGATCTATTAATATAAATCTATAAAAAATTAAAATGTGTTATTTATTCAAATCATTGCCATACTGAAACCGGACTATATTCTATCTTTTGAGTGGATCTTTAAACATAATTTAATTATAGGAATTAATGCACTTGCATGCATTGCATGCATAGGATTATGCACATATCTTTGAATAGCCTATCAGGTTGCACTGACCGAGTTCCATTAAAATGTACATCAAATCTGAAACAGTGGATTAAAAATTATAGTTACTTATAAACTGAGAAGCCTGGTCCTAAATTTTTTTTATCGTCAAGTTATAATTTTTACATTGATTTCAAATAAAGTAAACATTTGGAAAATATTATAAAATTTTAAGGATTAATTTAGTGAGCTATTGTCGTTGTTGTCGAAAAATTAGAATTCACTATAGTTTCATAAATTGACTTACTACTAATGTAAAATAACAGCAATATAACTGAAGCACATGTCCTCTTAGAAAATTGCCATAATCGATTGGTACTAAAAATTAAATATACCGCTTTTAAGTTAAGTAAGTAAGCTGATACTAATCGTCGGAAAAGGATGGATTGGAATTATTTTAGTTTGTCTCCATCCCACCGATAATTCTTCAGCTTCTATTTTTTTATATATTTATGACGTGTAATAAAATCAGACAAAAAAAGAAAATATGTTAGGTAGGTAAAATAGGTAGTCTTTTGTGACTAAGAGACAACGCAAAACTACAGCATCTCGAACAGTCCTATGAATTTATAAGCAATCAGGATAAGGACCTTAACTAGTCATCTATTGAACTAAATCAATTTAATGAATACCAAAAACTTTTGTTATGCACGCATTTAAAAATACAATATCATTTGTATATACAAATAAATCAAACTTCAATATTTAACGACTTTAGTTCCGCATATCGACGCGTATAATTAGCAAATTGGACAAATATTCAGTCCCTTGACACATACATAATAAATACACAAACATTTGTAATTTTTGAAAGATATCTAACGCTGGAACGGATGGGCGATGAAAAAATAAACAATTTATGAGCTCTACGCCTCTACACCCCCGCTGTAAGCATTCAAAACCCAATAATTGTATATTCTTTTACAGTAGTGTGCCATTTATTTTCTATGGCCGATGAAGGCAGCGAAAAAAAAGCATTCAACCAAAATCACAGGCGCCTTTAATCACCGCTATTGAGATCTATCGCGGGGATCAAAGCACAAGCGGCAGCATGACGAAATCACCTCTCAAAATATTCTCATAAGATTCAGTTTACAAACTACATTAGCTACGCTTTTTTTTTCTGGTTGGCAGCGGATGCTCGTGTCAAACGCTTTAGTATTTTGAGTTTGTTTTGAAAATTCTTTTATCTGATGTATTTGGTGTATTTATTGTTCGTGGTTCAACTCATCTGCTTCGTCGGAGGTGAATTGTTAAGGGGGCGGTATGCTTGCTGAAAATGCTTACTGGCAATAATTTAGACGTCAAATACGGAGGTTTTTGTGCGGCGCGGGTGACGTGGCGATCATTTCAGTTTTATTTATGACTTTGGCAGGATATGGCACAATATGCGGAGGAATTCGCGGCGACTTTGATGGCCGTCTGCCTATGTGTGTTGGTGGTATTTCCGTTACACCTAAATTGTATATTTATCAATAAATTTAATTTAAATGCATACGAGTTTTTTATATATCTGCTCCTGTATCACTATACGACCAATATCTAATGCTAAAAGAAGTTAGCTATTTTTAGTTTATATTCGTTGCCATTGGAGACTTTGTGTGTAACACGAAGTGTGTCTCCAAGGGCAATTTAAGTCTCCTTGGGCTATAAATACTTATAAGGCGTATGAGTTTATTAATTTAAATGTAGCCACTGATATTAGGTGTGACAATTCTTCCGTTGGTATATATATATATTTCAATTTGTGCAAATTAATAGCTACAATAGATATTTTAATAATTTTCAAGGGAATTATCGCGATCACTTATTTAAAGATATTCAAGACTTCTAATTTGCCTGACGTTTCGACCAGGTTGACTAGCTCGGCGGCGCTCACCCTCCATCGTCGAATCCGCAATGTAAAATAGAAGTTCATGAAGAAACTTCTACTTCGCAGGTTCGTCAATTCCCGTAAAAATAGTTATTATATCCTGAAACGCGGAATTTTAAAAATTAGTAATAGATATTTTCTTATGTTTTCTTTCAATTGCCTAAAAATTAAAATTACTCTTAATTTTTGCTATTATTCAGTTACTGCTGAATTGAATTCTCAAAATAGTAAACTAAACCTTTTTACTACTTTTATTACATATTGGATTTTAATAAAAACTGATTTATAATAATTCAATACTCCCTTCTCTTTTTTATCTATAGTTAAAAATCTCTAACATGTTGGCTACATGTTGTACCTGCAATTTAATCAAATATAGTCATCACCATTGCGCGTTGAAGTCTTCGCTAGACTTCAACGCGTATGGCTTTTATATCAGGGAACTTAAACATAATAGCACCGGCACATCATCGCGAAAATCATTGATATGCGAAAATGATTAAAAGGTGTTAGCACGGCCCCAAGCACAAGCGGTGGAAAACATTATGTAGTTGCTTTTCACTTAGTGAGGGCATTTCTGTAGCCCCTCAGTAAGCATCTACATTTTCCCACTAAATCATAATGTTCATAATTTTCTTACCTTAGTTAGTAATCTGTATTTTTTCACCCTGAAAACAGGAAAAGAGTAAAGGCGAACGGTATCGTATTTATTGTGCCAATTATTTTTTCTTTAATATCGATATTTCAAGTATTACAAACTACATATATATGAGTTATGTAGGTAGAGGTTTATTTCTAAGTTCACTATATCCATTCCTTACATACTCTTTTTCTTTCTATAACCTCAGTCAATAGATACAATGCCTCGCTCAAAATCCATCAAACATTTAAATATACATCTATCGTCATGATTATAGATAGTATGTATATATATGTAATACGAATTTTTTTATAAATTTGCTCCTGTATCATTATACAACCAATATCTAATGTCAAAAGAAGTTAGCTATTTTTAGTTTATATTCGTAGCTTACACACGAAATGTGTTTCCAAGGGCAATTTAACACATTACATACTCTTTTTTTTCTATGACCTCAGTCGATAGATACAAGGAGCTTCCTCGCTCAAAATCCATCAAACATTTAAATATACATCTATCGTCATGATTATAAATAGTATGTATAGTATGCTAGTACAAATTTTATACTTTTCTGGTTGTGGAATATTTAATACCAAATGAGTTGTTGTGTTACCACGGACAACACGTTAAGACATCGGACTCGGATGCCTTACGAATGTCTTTCTTTAACAATCGTTACGGGTAGGTGAAGCCTTAAAAAGTTTGTTAATATTCTTTATATTGATATGAATTTGTATGATGGCAGTCGTCATGTAAAAGAAATGAAATTTATATCAACATCAGACTCTAATTCGAACAACCTCATTTTAGAAATAGGTTCACAGAAAGTAAGCTCTCTTCAAAATTGGTGCAATATCTACCACCACAGATCTTGTAAACAATACTTATTTTTATGACCAGAGTCTATCATCGCTAAGTAAAACTAATGCTCATTAATCTGGTATTAGCACAGCAAAGATTCATATAAGAATATTAATTTTATGTTCACTTATTAATCCACTATAAGTGGGAGAGTCACGCTTCGGCATGAATGGGCCGGCTCAACCGGAGTGATACCACGGCCTCACAGAAAATCTGTGTGAAGCAGCGCTTGCGCTATGTTTCATCGAGTGAGTGAGGATGCTGGAGACACATATCCCAATCCCTTCTCCTATCCCCCTCCCCATCCCCCAAAGGCCGGCAACGCACTTATGTCACCTATGGTGTTATGGGTGTCCATGAGCGGCGGTAATTTTTTACCATCAGGTGATACGTCTGCTTGTTTACCCCTTGTTTTGTTTTGTTAAAAAAGTGCAAACGAGACACATATGAAACATTATCTCTATTCAGTATGAAAAATAAATATAAATGAAAGAGATAACCAATGTTGGAAATTCCTATTAGAATGTTAGAAGTTTTTTTTATATTTCATTGGCTTAAATACTGCATTTACGGATACTAATTCCGACCCTATCTTTAAACCATATCTTATAAGATTTGTTTAGAAGGTAAATACTGATAAGCTGTGTTTGAGAGCCTATGTTTTTTTAAAATATTCAATTACTATATATAAATTTTAAATAAAATATAAACGTTGTTCACATAAATCAATATTATTAAAACTTACGTGTAAAACTAATTAGCATACTTATTAAAAAAGGCTTGCAAAACTCGCTATGAACAACTTTATTAACATTTAAATAAACGATTTGTAACACTTAAAAACAATTAAATCATAGAGTTCTAGAAACAGCAAGCTGATCTATGCCTAGATGCACCATTTCTTAGAAACTATTGATGAACTAAAAATGAAAGTTTTTTTGAATCACATTTTAATTAATTCATTTATTTCTTAGGCGCTCATAGCCCAGTTGCACTCGGTGATTAGAAACAACCACCGAGGTGGCATGTTACTATGAGCGTCTCCGTGATTCGGAGGTCACGTTAAGCAGTCGGTCCCGGTTGTTATCACACGATAACAGTCGTGAAGCTTAGTTGGAGGCCTTCGGGCGGCTTAAAAACATCCAACGGCAAGATTTACGGAGCCACAACGTATTCTTGCCAGTCCCCAACCCGCACTTGGCCAGCTTGGGGACGTATGGCCTTAACCCTCTCCTGAGAGGAGACCCGAGCCCAGCAGTGGGACATTATGGGTTGTTGATGATATTTATTTCTTTATAAAAATGTATAACACACTACAAGTCAGCAGATTGGGATGGGATGCGATCCTTCTTTGTGTCCTACCATTGGACACAGATGTGCTTCTCGCCAGATAATTCCAACACCGCTGCTGAATTTGTTGCTGATGTTGTGCTACAGGGTATGGATCGTTTCATTTCATCTTCTGTGGTCCCCATTGGTGGCAAGTGCCGGACCTGGTTTGGTCCATCTTCTAAAGAAACCTCTCGCAGGAAGCAAAAGGCTTACCAAGCCTGGGCTGACGTAGTGGCGGTGCGGGATCAAAGTACCAGCATTCTAAAAAAGGAGTACAACTTTGCCTCCAGGTCCTTCAAAAGAGATATTGCAAAGATGAAGTCGGAGCCCATTGCTAGGATTGGCGAGAGGCTTCAGCGTCTTCGAGCATTCTGGTCTCTTGCCAAGGCTATCGAAGGGGATTTCTGTAAGCCATCCTTTCCACCTTTGCACTTGGGAAATAATTCGTTGGCCTTTGCAAAGGAGAAAGCCGATATTCTGGCAAAACACTTTGCGTTCAACTCGACCTTGGATGACGGGGAACAGGAGCTGCCTATCATACCCCGTTGCGAGAGCCGTATGCTGGATATCCAGTTTCTCCCACGTTCAGTGCGATTGGCACTTTTATCCCTGGACATCCACAGGTCGAGTGGCCCTGATGGAATCCCCCCTATAGTGCTGAAGATGTGCGTTCCCGAGTTGGCACCGGTCTTAACGCGTATTTTTCAGCTCTCCTACTCTGCTGGCGTAGTCCCGGCATCATGGAAGGTAGCATTTGTCTACCCGATCCCTAATAAAGGCGACGGCTCTAATTCATCTGACTACAGGCCGATAGCTGTAACTTCCCTCTTTTCGAAAATAATGGAGTCCATTGTCAACCGTCAGCTCCTACGGTATCTAGTCATCATCTACTTAGTTACCAACAGTACGGCTTCCGTAAGGGTCGATCGGCTGGTGATCTTCTGGTATACCTGATACATCGCTGGGCACAGGCGCTAGAGACTAGGGGGAAAGCCTTGGCAGCTAGTTTGGACATCGTGAAGGCCTTCGATCGGCATTGGTACAGAGCTCTTCTTTCGAAGCTTCCTTCTTATGGGGTACCCGAGAAATTATGCGATTGGGTCACCAGTTTTCTAGCAGATAGAAGCATAAAGGTCGTAGTCGACGTTTAATGATCTGACTCCATATCTGTGAATGCCGGTGTCCCGTAAGGCTGTATGCTATCGCTTATTTTGTTCCTCCTCCATATCAATGACATACTGCAAATTAGCGGCGTTCATTGTTATGCGGATGACAGCACCGGCGATACCCTTTACACCGGTCGCGCCAATATTTCTCGGGAAAAATTCATTGAGAGTTGAAACAAAGTTGAGACCTCCCTAAATAAGATCTCAGCCTAGGGTAGACTTAATTTAGTCTAATTTAACCCTACAAAGACACAAAATTGTGCGTTCACTGCTAAAAACTGTCGTGGATTGTATCGTATCGAACCTCGTTTTGAAGATACTTCCCTGTCGGCCTCAGCCAATATTGGAATACTTGGTATCGACATATCAAGCGAAGTCCAGTTTCCTGATCATTTGGAGGGTAAGGCCAAATTGAGCCCGAGCCCAGCAGAGGGACATTATGGGCTGTTGTTGTTTTTTTTTCTTTTGGCCTCGAAAAGCTCGGTGTGCTCGAGACAGTATTCCACTCCAGCCCACCGCCTTTTGCTCTATAAGGCGCAGGTCCGGCCTCAAATAGAATACTGCCCCCATCTTTGGACGGGGACATCCCAATACCAGCTCCTCCCTTTGAACCGCATTCAATGTAGAGTGACTTGAATCGTCGATGCTCAAGAAGTTTTAATTCGACTAGATACATTGGTGCTGCGTAGAGATGTGTGTGGCTTCGCTGTACATCTTCTACCGCATTTACCATGGCAAATGCTCCGAGGAATAGTTCTGGTTAATTCCTGCCTGCCTTGCCGATATCGTCCTTCACGACAGAAATTTCATCCCCATTATCTTGATGGTTGGCAGTCCACAACTGTTTGCTTTTTAAGGAATGTTCTGCCTCGCACAACAAAACTGTGGAATGAATTGTCGCCTACGGTATTCTCGGACCAATACGACCTTCAAACCTTCAAGAAAAGAGCGTACTTCTTCTTAAAAGGCTGGCAACGCACTTGTGACGCCTCTGGTGTTGCGGGTGTCCATGGGCGGTGGTAATAGCTTAACATCAGGCGATACGTCTGCTCATTTGCCCCCTATACCATTAAAAAAAACGAGGCAATCTTTGGCATTACAATTATTAATGAAAACTTTATTCAAATCATGTAGTTATTAAAAATAAAGCACAGGGGAACCACAATTGTTTATGTATGTCTGTGCATAACTTTTTTCATATTATGTTACTGCATCTGCGGAAAGCTTCAAATGTCTTAAAAACCAAAACTAGTAGGTTATTACATTTTTTAAACGTTTGGGGTCAAGACGATAAGTTTATGGGGTCCGATACTCGAGCTATATTTAAACAATTAGCTGAGCAATTGATTGACACTCCTCGTGACCTAAATTCGGCGTTTCTCTAGCACAGAGAATTAGCATTTCCATTCAAAGTGACAATGCTGGTAGTTTTTTAGGAACGCTACTAGTAGGCAATGATGTGGAGGAATTTTTTGACGCTTCTATGTAAGTATAGTAAGTATTGCCTGATATTCAAAGTTAATTTTAAAATAAACTATTTAGATTCTTATTCTAAAGTAGCTTAAAATCTATTTATTTAAACCAATACATAATTTAATAAGGGGTGCTAAGAATCACCGGGTTACGGGAGGCCACCATAAACGACTGACCCTGGCAACATTCAAAGGCCGCACGTTACGGCTAGACTCGCATCTGGTACAACTTGAGGAGGAACTTGGGAAGATTAGGTGGCACATCTTAGGGTTATGTGAAATCCGAAGAGAGGGGTAGGATACAGTAATCCTCAACTCAGGCCAACTGATGTACTTCCGCGAGGGAGGCCAACGATCCCAAGGTGCCGTGGGGTTTCTGGTAAACAAGTCGCTTTCTGGCAACGTTGTGGAAATTTTCAGTGTGTCGAACAGGGTAGCGTACCTCATTGTCAAGCTTACCGAGAGGTATAGCCTCAAGAGAATACAAGTGTATGCACCGACCTCGGCTCGCTTGGACGATGAGGTAGAGGATATGTTCGATGACATATCGAGGGCCCTCCACTCCACAACTAAAACCCACTACAACGTTGTTATGGGTGACTTCAACGCCAAAGTGGGAGTACAAACCTGCAGCGAATTGGTAATAGGATCCCATGGATTTGAAAACATGAATCATAGGGGGCAAATGCTCATCAACTTTCTCGAGCGGGAGGGGCTGTTTTTGATGAACTCATTTTTCGAGAAGCGGCCCAAGCAAGTGGACGTGGAAAAGCACCGACGCTATGACCAAAAATGAGATCAATTTCATCATGACGTTGTATTGTCTTTGGAAGCACATATTCAAAGACGTCTTAGTGCTCAATAGGTTTAGCACCGGTAGTGATGACCGTCTAGTCCGATGTTCTCTGAATGTCAACTTCAAGGCTGAACGTGTCTGCATCAATGGCGAGTACATCTCTCACTTGTGATTTGCAGATGATATCGTCATCATGGCAGAGACGCTGCAGGAGCTACAACAGATGCTGAATGACCTGGCTGACTCTTCTGTGCGCATCGGCCTACGGATGAACTTGGGTAAGACCAAGTTCATGTTCAATGAACATGTACTACCGGAACCGGTTGCGGTACACGGTGCCATTCTCGAAGTTGTTCAAAAATAATTATACCTGGGGCAGACTTTGCAGTTAGGCAGAAATAACTTTGAGGACGAGGTGAACAGAAGAGTCCAGCTAGGTTGGGCAGCGTTTGGGAAACTTCGTCGGGTTTTCTCATCGTCGATCACACAGTGCCTAAAGACGAAAGTCTTCAATGCGTGCATCCTACCCGTAATGACATACGGAGCCGAAACGTGGACACTTACGGTTCGACTGGTCCATAAGTTCAAAGTAGCTCAGCGTGCTATGGAGAGGGCTATGCTCGGCGTTTCTCTAAGGGATCGCATCAGAAATGAGGTAATCTGACAAAGAACCAGGGTCATTGACGTAGCCCACAAGATTAGCAAGCTGAAGTGGCAGTGGGCTGGCCACATTTGCCGAAGAACCGAAAACCGTTGGGGTAAACGAGTTCTTGAGTGGAGACCGCGTCTCGGCAAAAGTGTAGGACGTCCACAGGCCAGGTGGAGCAATGATTTTTGATTTTTACTGCGGTAGGCTGATGATGATGATGATAACTTAATCTTTGTTTGATGCAAATTTACTTCCTTGGTAGCACTCCATTCTGAAAGCAAATGATACAATTATACTCCAATCATACATGAACCACCAAATTTTTCCCTGTAAACTGATTCATTTAATTCTTGGTGCTATAATATAACGAATACCTATCGGTGATGGAATGCTGGGGACTGAAGCTAGTTAATTTACTCTTATTAAAAAATTTTTTATCTCACTTACTTTAAAACTGAAAACTTTTAACCTAATGAAATCTTATATAATGTGCAGACGAATATATTAAGTAAATACAAGTATTGAGTTAAAAAAGCTGTTACGCAAAAATAATGGTTATAAAATAAAGTTATTGACCGAACATAAATAAAGTTTAGATTACATAAACAACCAAAAGAATCTATTAAGTCACGCCCTCCATTGACGTCAATATATCAATGCTAAGAAACTTATTTCCTAGTAAAAGTGATCGTGTCATTATCTTATCATCAAAAGTAATTTAATCATTTATTTAAACATCAAAATTGAACCCATTACTTATAATTAAAACAACTGGTTTTCCAATAGTTGCTTCATAAGACTTTATCAAGTATTTAGATGTAGTATTATGACATTACTAATATATATATAAGTATAATAAACAAAATGTAGTACCTGAGCACATTAATAGTATTCATTCATTCATTAATATATTTAGCCTCTAGTCCTCCGATCAGTTTTCCAACGAGGTTGGCATCGGCTGAACTTTTACTTAGAACGAATACCATTAGTCCTCTACAACTCCATTACTAGATGAAAATAAACCTCCACTGATTGAGGATTGCCCAACTTTTAACTGCTTCAACTAGCCGTAACAATTAATAGGGATGGCTCTTATGGTAACCGGAGTCACATAGGGGTCTCAATATATTAATAATAAAAACTTGAACGGTGGGCACCTCATGAATTGAGTGAAGCGAACCAGCTAACACGCGACGACTGCTGGTTTACATTACTCAACCGGCACTATAATTTAGAGATTTTAAATCGGGTCATTACCTGTGATGAAAAGTGGTTCCCGTATGATAAAATCGGAAGCGCCTGTAGCATTGGCTGAACCCTGAAGAACCAGCCAAATCTTGAATTAAGCTTAAATAAATTACTTGTGATTATTTGGAAGACTAGTGCCGGTATCGTTCACTACAGTTTTCTAAATTCTGGTCAAATGATTACGGCATATTACAGATATTTATCCTGGAAACCATGATGGAAGAATAAGCTGCTAAAAAACCGAGCCTAGTCAATCGCTCTAGGCCACTATTCGACTGCCTCGGTGGCGCAGTGGTAGCGTACGCGACTGCTGTCCGTGAGGTCTCGGGTTCGAATCCTGGGTCGGACCAAATGTTTGCATGATCTGCAAAAATTTGTTTCGGAGTTTGGTTTTGTATAATATGTATGTATTTACAAAAAAATGTATTTATGTATTCATATCAGTTGTCTAGTACCCATAATACAAGCTCTGCTTAGTTTGGGACTAGATGGCGTTGTGTGTTAGATGTCCGAAATAATTATTTATTTATTTATTATTTACTGTTGGTTCAGGACAACGCTAGACCACACACTGCACAACAGACGGCCGCTAGTAAAGGATCTGCAATTGTAATGTCTGCGACATCCACCGTACCCCTTTGACCTTGCTCCAGTACATGATATTTTTTTCCAAAATTTGGATATTTTATAAGGAAAAAAAAATCTCCGATATGGGAATCCAAACATCCTCCATAGAGCTTATTAATTCGCCCTGTCTTTTTTATGTATTTTCAAAAAGAAAAACGACTTATATTCCACTGGTTTCTTTCATAGTTTAGCCTTTAATTGTCACATCATACTACCATAATTTAGTTTGCAAATTATCAAAAAAATCTGAGCCCAGGTCAAACACGTACCGCTTTGATTGGTTTCCTTACACCTGGTAATATGACCATATGTCGTGGAAAGATTTAATCGCGTTACTATTAGATGCCCGAACAGCGAACAATTGGTAACTTCGACATCTGCCGTCGAGTCGTGCGCATGCACCCGACAGGTGTACCAGGGTACTTTAAAAAAACCGCACAAAACGATAGAGATTTTAGCCGCACGCAAAATACTATCATATGTAACTAAATCCACGTGCATAATAGATAAGAAATGAGCTCGACCCATTGTAGCTGCATACCTAATCGTGGTTTTTTATTTTTGTTCAAGTATTAGTCCATTTTTGATATATTTCATGAAGGAAGCGTCGGGTATGACACGTTAAAAATCATGTGTCTGTCTCTTAAGAAAATTACAACATGTTGATTTCGGAACAAAATAGAGAGAAATTGTAATTTCTGATAAGTTTATAACTTTAAAATTTTAGCATCCTTTTAATAAAATAGTTGGTGTAACCGATTTCCAGTTTATTTCCAAAAAGTTAGGTTCGGGAGAGGAACAACTCCAAGCGTAAGGAACGTCAACAAGGCTCCAACCCTTCGTGGTAGATTAATTCCCGCAATATAAGAAATAGTTTCAATCTTGTTGCAAGAAATTGGCAAGTCGCAACATGAGATGATTAGCTTCCCCCGGAACAGAGCCTGACAATCCAGGAAAAAATATGATCCGGGTCCTCCTTATAAAAGAGAGTCTGCGACCGGCCTCCGAAGTAGTTTTTAGTGAAAATACCACACTCTCCTGGCTTCTGCATCTTTGAGGAAAGTCCATTTAATAAGTGAAACTAGGTAGTTTTTCAAAAATTTATAGTTCTAGAAATTAAAGTTAGTTGATTAAAGTTACTTTATGAAGTTATATACAGGTCCCTTGTGATTGAACTTAGTAGTCCTTTTGGATTTAGTTGTAAATTATGTTTTTCACCGAGGGCATGAGGTTTCCGTACTTTGGTGCGCGGGGCCAAGAAAAGGGTAGCAACACACTTGCAGTAATTACTTTGGATTAGTTGATGTTTCACATACATAGCGTTACGCCTATCTGGCAGAGAGGTAGGCAGAGACAATAAATCTCCACTCACTACGGTTTTAAACACTTCTTATGTTTCGGTCATATTCATTAATCAATGCATCCATGCCGCGTCGGTTCTTGCTGCTTTTATACGGCAAAAAAAATTAAAAACATAACAATCTAATTTTAGCAGTCTTTCCGCATAGACTAATAATCATAAAACCACAAAACAAAAAGCTTTATTCACAAAAATATCAAGTTACTGCACCAATAAAACCCTTGTCCAAATATTTAGTATCATAAAACCTATTCAAATATAATATATAGTATAATCGGTACACCACATTTGTATTCACAATGAAAAAGGGCTATAAAACATAATGGTTGTAATTTTAAGTTCTTTTGACGAAAATTAAAGCGGACGGCCGTTTAGAGCACACGTCACGTACAAACACGTTATAAACATAGCCTTTAATAAATTTAAAATATTATGTTACATTTAATTTCTTTCCTCAAGTAACTGCTGATGAAAATACCAGTTAGGGCAGTAGGTGCTACTAACCGTACTCCAGCTAGATTTCAATAGAGAAATGTTCAGTTTCTCACCAAATATATCTACTGAATCAAAGATATAATTTAACATATTTACATATGAAAAAGCATCGCCAATAAAAATCAAAAATCGATTTCAATATACCATAAAAAAGATATCAAAATCAATTTACGATCCAAGGCGGAATAACTCTCGGCAGTCATAACAGAGGGTGTTATTTGAGAGAAATGCATCATAATCCTAAACGCCACTTGTCAAACGGACTTTATATTATGACAATAAAAAAGCATTCATTGAGACAATAGTGAAGGTTTGAGCCCATAATATATTTTGACATGGTCCATTTATCACAAGAGATAATCATCGTGAACTACGCGTGCTGTACACACGGGACGAAATACTTTAGAGGTTTATTCACCCACTTCGGCCAACTTTAAACTTTTAATTAAGTAGTTTGAACTGGAAGTCATAATCTTCGTTATCTTTTACTAGACAATTTTCTTCGTTTTTTTCACTGTATTTTTTCCATCCAAAGGTTACCTGTAAGAAATTGCTTTTTAGCGATAAGGCCGCCATTTGTACACGGTAATTCAATTGATGTGTTATTTCTTTTATAAACTGTTTTAACTGGTATACAATAAAGTTTATTATAGAACATATTATTGTTCTATTCTAATTTTATTATTATCATATCAAAAATAAAGATATTCAAATTACAATGAAGTATTACTACTATAATCATTACACTGTAGTAATTTTGTTAGCAGTTTCAATCAAGGAAACATTTAAGCGTGTCGTGTTTTTAAAACGCTTACGTGTAAGTGCAACAATTGAAAATCAATGTGTGCCGCTTAAGCTCCGGCCAATCAGCGACACGGATCGCATTTTGCGGTTGCTTACACACGGGGCGAATACTCCATTTAGTTTTTACACCCAATTATTCGATCTATCATCGTCTTATAAACATATTTATTTATAGCAACATTTTTATTGGCACTTAAGTATGAAATTTTGCATTAGTAAACGTTTCACATCCAAGTTTCATGTCGGTGGAAGATATTACCCGAGATTTAGTTTGAGGTGATGTTTTGTGTCGGCGCGAGATGTTCCGATCTGATATTTTTATGGAAACATATGTTATTACGTGAGTTTGGTTCCTTTCGTTTTATGTCTTTTTGCCAGTTTATATTGTTGCCACCGCAAGAATGTTGTCCGTAAAAAGGTTGGTATTTTTAAATAGTGGGTTTAAAATTTGACGATAAGCTTAGAGTAATTATGTTATATTTGTGTAACCGCAATTCTATTGATTGTTTGTCTATTCGATGTAGCAGAACCAATTGTAAACTACGTGCAGTTGAAATATAAAAGTTTATTGTTACACTAAATCTCACGGTTTTGTTCTCTTTGTAAGCTTAACTTCTAACACAAATTTAAAAGTATTTTTTAAAAAAAATTATTGTTCACGCTTATAAAACTAACGGGGTTTTTTATATATCAGTTCCCAAAGAAATTAGGAATAAATTTTCAATAAAGAAATTATTTTACCCGATGTAAGTAATATCAGAAGAATTAAAATAAATGTACAGCTTGTTAATTTAGAAATAAATGCATCATCGTTTATTAATTAACCTTGGTCCGAATCTAGCGATCAGTTTAATTTTTCTTATTATAAAATTGCTCTGAGTACTTTACATTTCTTTATTTAAAAAATGTAACTATTTTCTAACATTTTGAACCTATCATTTAAATCCTACTTACATAGATAAGTAGGATTTAGCTAATATATTAAAAGTCACAAGTAATACAATCGACAAGGAAAAAAGCAGCATGGAATGAGTGGCGAACGATCAGACGTATCGCCTGATGGATGCGATTACCGCCGACCATGGACACCTGCAACACCAAAGGCGTCACTAGTGCGTTACCATTCTTCGACGGATAAGGAGGGGGATGGGGGGAGGGGTTGGCGAGTTGGCCTCCGGTATCTTTACTCATTCGGTGAAACACAGCGCATGCGCTCTCTTACACCGGTTTTCTGTGAGGCGTATCACTCCAATTGAACCGGCCGAAGCATGGCTCTCCCACAGCAAATCAAAATGAAAATAAGTATCATTGAAAGGGATACTTTGTCCTGCTAAGACTGTTTCAAGTTTTCTACCTCTTTGCAGTAGTATCCTCTTGCAGATTTTGGTCCCTTAGTCGGTTCTTACGAAATCTATTGGTTTAATGAGGTTGGCGATACTCCATATCCATCATCACAACAAAATGATTAAAAAGTAATTAAGTGTAGTTTGTTAATCATCCTGCCGTAAGAGGCAATCAAGGAAAAAAATTACGCAGTATAAATTACCGCAAAGAGATAGGAAAGCTTAAATCAAAATCGATAACAACTCGTTTCGGCAGCGCGATATAGTAGGCTACTTTTTGGGCAGAATAGGTTGATGCCCAACAGTGAACGTAATAAGACTTCTTCAGCCTAATGCCGTCCACTGCCTCCAAGAACGAAGGCCTACCCTAAAGAGCGTCAATCATTCCGGTCCTGGGAAGTCTGCATCCATCCACCGCCAGCCATTTTCCTTAAGTCGTCGGTCCCTCGTGCCACAGGTCTCCACTCTAACACTTGACGGCTCCAGCGACCATCAGTCCACCTGGAGACATGACAGGCTCACTTCCACTTTAGCGTGCTGATCCTCCGTGCGATATCGGTGGGATAGTTCGAAAGAGAACTGGAGTATAGTTCTCTTTCGAACTATATAGAGCTATAAGACTGTAGATGATGATATATGAAGTTAATCATCAGAACCTCTGAAGATTTTAAGAAAAGATAGCTACTTTAACTATATTTTACTTTTATACAATTAGCTTCATCTGCAGGACGTCTCATAGGTGGCTTTTATGAATCTAAAAAAATTCCATTTTGTACGAATTAATTTTCATCGACTCATCAAATAAAATATTATTTGAAAAGCACTGCTCAAACATTTAAAATATTTACGAATGTATGAAATCTTTGCAGTTTTATCACAAGGTAACGAAACACAAACAATATAACAGTTTTAGAATATTTATAGACATGGGCGCGTGCCAATACTTACTTACACTTTCATTTTTTTTCATAAGTGAGCCTGCTTAAGTAACTGTATTATTTTAGCGTTTATTTAATAAAGGTAATAACGTCATATCCTTCTTAAATAATTAAATTGCTGATTAATAAAATAATTAAGATTTTATCAAGATTTGAAGCGAGTTCTAGGCACCTTAATTTTATTCGATGACATCATTGAATTGCTTTTAAGGCTATAAAAATATTTCATAAAAAAATCATCAAATGATCGCTATCAGTTCAAAAATAGGAAATATCGTCCATAAGACTGATTTTTTATGTTAAAATTACACCTACCGAAGTGTTCACATACTTATCATTATCGAAGTCTGTCTATTATTCTGATTAATATCTCAACCGGCTTAGATAAGCGAATATAAGTTGAAGTAACTAAAACTTCAACCGATATTTGAGATAAGGGCATCAGCAGTTTAAATATGTAAGTATTTTAATTAATTATATCAATTAAAGATTTAATAACAAATTAGTAATGGTGCTAGCTACTTTGTACCGGTGTATCTTATTGTGAATAGCACAGGTAAACAAACAAACAAAACTTAATATTTTTTAGTCTCATTTCAACATTGTATGAATAGTAAATAACATTGTTATACTTAACAATAAATCGTAGTGGAACACAAAGTTTGCCGCACCAATTTTATTAAAAGTAGGTACCGCTAACGTCTCAATTTCGAGATCAGACCTACCTCTGAGGGAAAACATACCGCCCATTTAAGTGTCTGCCAGTGTGCTGCTTTACGAATCGTCACTTAATCACACTACCTAAGTGCAATAAATTAATTACGTGACAACAAAACGGTGAGAAGCACCCGGTGAGGCGAGGTCGGCACCGACCCCCGCTGGTACGAGACCTCACCGAAGACACCCTGTACTGTCATATCACATCGCTTTGTTCACCTGAATTCGCCTTCCCTTTTCGCCTTTAGCACAAAAAAGAGAAGAGCAATGGTCGGCAAGCCTTTGCGCCTCACTCATCATTTTTCACGTCTTATTCAATAAGTCGATGCATACTCGCCGAGATAGTGATCGAATTTTGAAATATTTCGATGGGAGAGCGTCACATTCCCAAGGATATGGTGTTGCTTCGCGTGCGGAATGTTGAAACATATAGCCCTTAAAGGTTTTGTTATTGGGTAGAGTTGTACTGGACGCAACCGCGATAACGGCTATTGTATGTACCTGATATAAAATTTTATAGAATTCGTTGCGTGGTAAGGTACATACATAAGTACCAGTAAATGTAGAATTTCTAAACACTGTATCACTGTATCTTGTGAACATTGGAGCGTAAATTAGAAGGTTTAATTTATAGCTCATATTGTCTGTGTTTAAAATGTGAATTTAGCACTAGTTAAAATTAATTTCAAAAAGAAACCCTAAGACTGTTTAAAGTCTAACGATGGACATTTACTGACAAACGGCTGAAAACCGGTGTGAAAAAGCGCCTGCGCTGCGTTTCACCAAGTGAGTGAGGATACCGGAGGCCCATAATCCAATCCTTCCCCTCATCCCTCTTCCCATCCCACAAAGCCGGTATGGTACATGTGACGCCTCTGGTGTTGCAAGTATCCATGGGCGGCGGTTATCGCTTACCATCAGGCGATACGTCTGCTTGTTTGCCTCCTATTCCATAAAAAAGGACAGAAAAGAAACAAGGGTTTGATTCTAAAATATGTTTTTTTACACAACGCCATCTGGCTTCAAATTAAGCAGAGTTTGTCCTATAGAAAATAGATTGACTGATGGAATACTTTGTACTTTTTTGAAAAAATATTTTAAGGATCTTACAAATATTTGGTCAACCCGGGATTTGAACCCGAAACTTCATGCATAGCAATCGCGTACGCTATCACTGCCGCTTATAAGGTAGTCATTGCCTCCGTCCACGAATACCATCATGATCAAAATTTACCTTAAAACAAGTATTGGTTCTTTTTTTTACCACTAAATATATAATAATCTGCATATCACTGTATATGTTATAATTCATAATAATTGAATAAATATTTTGGACATGTCACAAACAACTCATATAGTTTCAAACTAAGCAGATATTGTATTATGATGGCTAGTATACTGAGAGAATAGGTATATGCTTGTTTTTTTTAAATACATACATATTATACAGAGAAAACAACTAAACTCCAAGACATGCGATGTGATGCGATGTGATTTGCAGATCACATAATCATTTGGTCAAAGACAGCAGTCGCGTACCAGTACGATTACATCAGTACGTTACCAATGAGCCACCGAAGCAGTCGATTAAATCAGTCAGATTGAAAAAAATAAATAGTTTTTAGACTATCTGCAGCTTAAACTAGAGACAAGCTAATGAAAACAGTTCTTACACAACAATACATTTTTAATAACTTATGTAATTCATTTGTGTATGTGTTCTTGCGGAAAATGATAGCCTAATGGTTTTGTATTCCTGTTACTCGGCTTATGCAAAGTCAATAATGTGTGTAATATATTCGAATAATTTGATACATATGACATATTAAGTAATTTATGTTATTATTAAAATTTAAATAGCATTATTACTTTGAAGTTGTAACACGTACAGATCACCATCACCATGTTTATTAGACTATTTCATATAAGTTATGTTCTGTCTGGGTACTAAGCTCAGTCACAGATTAAAGCTTCAGTATTTTACACAACCAATCAGAAAGCATGCGCCCAGGAGTACAACTTTATCCTGAACGTTCAACTGACTGGGAAAAGACACGCCGTAGTTTTTGATATTCTATACACACTTTCCAAATAAAATATATGGTATTGTATGTATATGTATAATATGTAATTTTTGTAGCAAATATCAACGATTTTTTTTTGTATAAATATTAATAGCTTTCTGTTTATATAATGAGTTTACAAGAAAATAGCAAACGTTTTCAATAAAACAATAGCCAATATGTCTCTGATTTGCTATCATTATAAAAAGCAACTTTTTTTGGTTGCTTTCATTAAATTCCTCGCATGTAGATTAAGAACCTGATTATTTTCTTTATTTAAAAAAATGTTTTAGTTTTATTTCGTATTTTTTATAATAAGCTCTTTTTTCGTAATAATGTATGTATTAATAGCTAGGTATATTTTTGTATAATAACAAAAAGTAAACTATTGGTGACTTACGGCACTCGGTTACTCGGCAAACGTAGTGTAGGACGTCCACAAGCCAGGTGGAGCGATGATTTGCGCAAGACGGCTGGAGCTGGATGCGAGAAGCCATAGATCGAACTAAGTGGCGTGAAATTGGAGAGGCCTATGTCCAGCAGTGGACTGCGATAGGCTGATGATGATGATGATGATTGGTGACTTAAGTATAAATTTATGGCCACCTAAGTTATTTGAAGTTACACCACAATTAGTACCGGTATTGAAGTGTAATAAAACGAAATGTCAAGTGTTATAAAAATATTTTGGACAATATTAATTTAAAACCGTTGAATGCCTTTGCATTTTTTGCACCGATGACCACAATTATAACAAGCATTCAGAAGCGTCAACGCGTTTTGAGCTCCGTATAATATAATTTACTTCAATACAGCTTACAAACCCTTGCAACAATGGGAGCCAAAACCCTTTGTTTGCTATTGTCGGCTACTTTAACAGATTATTTGCATTGTAGATATATAATAGTTAGAAAGCAGATACAGTTATATTCATTGAGTTGTTTCTTGCACAGATGTTTATCTATAAGACAATGTCGTAACTCTTACAAACTGACGAGCTTTAGACATTTACTTATCGATGTATTTTGGGAGTTGTGGCTTTGAGCCGCCGCGGTTTTGCACCTATTTGTTGAAACGAATGTTACCGCAGAGATTAAAGCCCATCTCAGGATTTAACACTAGTTAAATGTTTAGAAGCTGTGAGTCTGAATGAAGTTGAGAATAAAAGATGAATGAGTAAGAATTTTTTTTTCAGAAACATGTCTTGTTATTTTATTACATAATATTTGATAGTTGATACTTAAGAGTTTTGAATTGAAATAGTATGTCAGGTATATTTGAAAGTGTGTCAAATATTTGAAAATTCAAAACTAGTTCCAAGCATTAGCTCCTTTTCTAACTATATACTTCACTTCAAAGATTTTTTTTTCAACTTCAAATATAACGGCAATTCTCAAATCTAATCCTTAATATTGACAGTAAAGGCCCTTTTACGTAAGTTTCACTAAAAAAATCTAGTTTGGCAAAATGTGACCGTTGAATACGCTAATCCTTGCGGAAATATTAGTTTGTATAATAACTAAGGATGAACAATGACTTCATCATATTCATTGTCTGTGGATTTTCCTACTAAAAAGAAAGTTGCTTTTGTTTAGTATCTTGTATTTAATTAATGCTTTCACATTTCATTGTTGAATTGTTTTTGAAATCAAAAAAATAATAGTTTATTTCGTTAACAAAAAACAATGTCATACAATAGAAGTTGGACCCTCCGTTTAAGCAAAAATACCTGTATTAGGAGGGACTGCTCTCACATATTCTTTATATACAAATGTGTTATTCATTTTACAATAACAACTAAAAATTATATAAAATTAAAGAAAAACTAGTAACTAAAAACAAAAATAATTAAAATTAATAATATACTATTAATAATAAACAGGATTATGGTGCCTTAGCTTGTTTACTTAGTTTTGTGTGTGTGTGTGTGTGTGTGCGCATGTTTATTTGTGTGTCTCTTTTGTAGTCGTAATATTGAGATGAGCGTATGTCTATGTATTTGTTTATTTTATTATATAGTTGTGCCGAACGTTTTTCATATTGTCTACTAGCAAACGTTATTAAAGTTTGAGGGACTTGTGCTACAATATATTTCCTTCTTTTCGTTAGAAAAGCGGCGTTATAAGGAAGGGTTCTATGTTTTTTTAGAACAGTATGAAGTATGTATCGTTTTCTAACTGAGAGTAGACTGCTAATCTGGTAAATATTATCTGTAGGGTACCTGGTGTTCTTGAAGTACATTGACTTTATTAGGGCACGCTGAGCTCTCTCTGCCTCAATGAATCGACGTTTTGCCGTGCTTCCCCAGATGGGTATGCAGTATTGCAACACCGACTGGACCAAGGCAAGATATATCTCATTTAGGAGATTCCTTGTAGAGCCATGGCTGCAGGTCACCGATTTAGGAACAACATGTCTTAGTGTTTTGAATAACCAGCTAAGTTTCCTGATTCTGTTTGTGACTAGTTCGACGTGGGGATACCACGATAATCTTTGATCAACGACCACTCCAAGATATTTAATTTGAGACACTTTACTGATGGATTGATATGTACAAAGTTTATTTCTATCACCACATACATGTATTCGTAAGTCAAAATCACCTTCGGCTGGGAACTATTATAAATACTGAAACACATGTAATTTTTTTCTGAAGTATTAAGGGTCAGTAGATTATCTCTTAACCACTTCGCCACAATAGACATGCCCTCGTGAGCATTGTATTGAACTTCACTCCAAGAGTGATCAGTGAAGACTACCGCAATGTCATCAGCATATGTAAAGATATGGGCATTTTTTATTTTTATATTACAAAGATCGTTTATATAAATTAAGAACAGAGTGGGATCTAACACGCTCCCCTGGGGAACACCATATGTCACGTCGGCATCGTCACCAATACACTCACCCACTTTCACACTCTGTTTACGTTTTGAAAGGTAGCTTTGAAATAAATCAAAGGTTGTTCCCCTAACGCCAATGCATTCCATTTTTTTAAAAAGGATTGTGACAGAGACGGTTTCAAATACTTTTTTGAGATCTAAAAATACAGCAAGACATTTGTTTCCACTATCAAGACCTTTCACCACCAATGAACTCGGTGAAGTGACTGCATCTTCAGTTGATATACCCTGTCGAAAACCATATTGCGACATGGATAATAAGTTATATTCTGTTAGATATTTTAAGAGTCGATTATTAATTAGTTTTTCAATAATTTTTGATATTACCGGTAGGACTGATATCGTTCTATAATTATTAACGTCGTCTCTATCTCCTCCCTTATGAACAGGGGTAATTACAGCTATCTTCAGTGGGTCAGGAAAGACACCTCGATCAAAGCATAGGTTCGCTAGATGAATTATAATAGGAGCAACTTCTTTCACTGCGTGCTTAAGAAATCTGGTGGAGATGTTATCCCAACCAGGGGCGCTATTAGACTTTAGGCTCATCAAAATACGTTCAACTTCATCTATGTCTGTATTCAGTAGTACAAAGGAATTTAGTTGAGAGGGCAAATCTTTTGGTGGAATATACGAGTTCACACTTGGTTTAAATTTTTGTGCAAGATGCTTTCCAATATTTACAAAATAATCATTTATATAATTAACCGACTCTAAACAAGTGGATTTAATGTTTAACAATGGAATGTTTTCGTTATGTGATTTGTTGGCATATTTGTGATTGATTTAGCAATCAAATCTCTTTCATATTTCCTTTTTAACTTTTTTATCAAATTATTCCAATAATTTCGAAACCTTGTATATGTTATCTTTAATATCTCATTACTCCCATCGTTTTTTAGTTGTTTTTGCAGCTTGTTACGATTTTTTATGCAGCGTAATATGCCTTCTGTTATCCAAGGCTTGATAATGCGCTTACTATTTGGAATTTTTACATGGGAAGTATTGTTATTTATGCAGGAGGTTAATTTTTGTATAAGAAGGTTAGTTAATACAACTGGGTCGCTACAAAACAATAATTCCGCCAGTTTATCTCCCCCGCAGATACTTGATAGCAGTTTCAAAATTTATGCTGGTGGTTGATTTCTTTATATCCTGACATTTTTTCAATCTCGATAATGCCAACAGAGCAATGTAATGATCGGTGATGGTAGTATGCATAATGGCAATTGAAGCAGATACAGTATTTCTATTTATTTTTAGCATAAAATGATCTAAACAACTTTGATCTCTTGTTGGTAAGGTATGGCCAGGAAGCAGTCCGTATTGCGATAATGCATTGAGATAGTGTATTCTATTATTACGATCCTGGGACAGCTCTGCTATCTTGGGTTTAATGTTAATATTTAAGTCTCCCGCTATAAAGATGTTTTTTTGTGACTTTACAGGGTCAAGGTGTGTACTGAGCGAATTTACAAAAGGCTCAGTATTTGTCTTTGACGGTGAGCGATAAACACCTAAAATTATATTGTTACTAACTCTAGCTGGAGACAAGACGCCTGGGAAAGTCTCATTTCTTTAAATTTAGATTTAAGATTACTATTGACATATATTACTACCCCATCGTTCTGGTTCAACAGATGTGTTGTAAAATGAGAGCAATATCCATCAAGCTGCGGAATAGATTTGTTAAGATGCAGTCTACATTCAGTAAGAATAATGACATCTACTGGAAACTCGAAGGTAGGTAATGTAAGTATGAAGTCATCCAAATTAGAATATATGCTTCGAATATTTCGTGTGACAATTGTCAAGTCATTTCTATTAACATTAAAATGTTTATGAAGTTAAGAGCAATCGCATTCAATAGCGCGTGCTATTTCAATACTGTCTATTTCACGGAGCGTATGTAGTGTATTATCCATTTATATTATTTTTAGGTAGAGTAGACGTGGTTTCTAGATAAGTATTACATTTGAGTGTAGTCAGCAGCAAGAAAGATAGAGTTTGGCATCGACATATCTGCTGTGCTAATACTTTCACATGTAGTATAAAGACATGGCAGATATTCAAACTTGGATGTAAGACCTGTTTATAAGAGTGTATAATAGTGTAGGTGTATATTTTGTTTAAATGAGTAAGGAAGCTATCAGTAAGTGTTTCAAAACAAAATGTGTATTGAAAATAGTTTACATACTTTAAAAGGTTTCCCAATAAGGCATTCACTGTAGTTTGATAATAATACAAAAAAATACTTACAGAATACAGAGTAACTAACAACATCAACATACAACGCAACAACAGCTCAAGAATGTTCAGCACAGCAAAGTATACGTACACAATTTCAGTGTCAAATGCTGCAAATACCAGTCACTTTAGAAGTTTTAGTTGGTGTATTTGATCTTCGCTTCTTATGGTTATAATCTAAGACTGCTCGTCTTTTCTTACGTAAACCTTGCCATATGCCGTCTAACAAAACTTATATAATCCAGATCGGGTTAGGTCCCGAGCAAGGAAATGCAATCGAGACCCTTTGGGGGTTAGATGGTCAGACAAGAAGATTGGAGTATCTTCATTTGCATGAATGCCTTGCTGCTTACAGCATAGTTTAGATTTATGTTTGACGTTATACGCTTTACCCATCTTTAAAAGTTCTGTCTTAATTAGAGTTGAACTGGTTTCCACGATTATCAGTGTGTCGCGTTTTTCATTGTTCCTCCCATTTGATCTATAAATAAAATATCTATTGAATATCAAATAAATCTTATTTTTTAAGGTAGTAATGTTAACGGTTTCAGCACGAATGCACTGCCCTCTTGCAGAAGACTCACACGTGGCAGCATTCGTGTTGTCGTGTTTCGTTGGTGAGTGCGGGACCGAAGACCAGTGATGCAGAAGTATCTCAATCGACCGCCATAGGGTAGGTCACCATATTATGTATATAATGTTGCATTGTCTGCAATTGCAGAGAGTTTGGCGACCACTACACTTGGATTCTGCTCATGCACAGTCTCTACTATATGAAATCGTTCCAGAGTGACTCATTGTTGGAACGATTTCATATAAATAAACTGAAACTCTGCTCTTTGCTTGTTGGGTAACTCATGTTTGGCTCTCTTTCCTGAGCAGTAACAAGTTTAGATGCACGTTCGTAGTAGTCACCTATTAGTGTGCCGATTAAATCGTATGTAATTAGAAACACTATAAGGTTTAAATAGAACCGGCCAAAACTATACCGTTAAATGAAGCTATTTAACGATTTATTACATAACTGTAGCGTTGGTTACTGTGCTTATCCTTTTTATATAAACGTTATATTATTTTTAACATTTAATAAAATATATTAATTCTTATCGTAATAATTAACCTCCGGGCTTGTCCTCTGTAAAATACGTCTGATAAGGTAAACAATAGCAACATATTAGTTACATGTTAACTATTGGTTAACATTATTTGGTTAGTGTAATGCAATCAGCGATAAGTGGACACCTGTGGTTCAGAACTAACATGCGTGTTGACACATTTTTGAAATTAAACTGACTTGTACCTTTATTCTACTATTTAATATAAAATAAATATAATTCGACGATGTTTTGCCCTATTGCATTATCAAATATTATGCCATATAGCAGTTGCACGGACCAATGACCGTACAATTGACGTGTTCAGCATTTTATATCCACATTTTACATAGGTAAAACAATTATAAATCAGTGTACATTTAGCAATCACAGGGTGTACTTACTAGCATTTATCACTCCACATTATATCATTAGTTTAATGAGTTATTTTGTCTGCACTTAATTAACAGCATCAAATCAAGCAACGTGTTATCATTTAACATGCCGTGAACGCAACCCGTACAGTAGTATTATAACTCAGTTATAATTGAAAATAAGCATTTTAAATTATGTACATCTGAAACCTGACAACGACGTAACCACGTGCAGTGAAATAATTAGGTGTTGATGAAATCCATTTCGGGGAAATTCTCCCCGAAAATAAGAAATTATGGTATCCTGCTTGTTCAATTGACATTGTTTACTTATTTATTTCTATTTATTTAAATATAAATTAATTATAACAGAATATAAAAACCTTAATATATAAATTAAATTATAAAAGTTAAAATTTAAATTTAAAGTTTTTAAAATTACGTTTTATTTATTTTATTTATTTATTTTATTACTCTATGCACAATTACATGCATCTGCGGACTTAATGCCGTTTTATTGTTTATTTATAAATAAAATCTATAAATAAGTTAAAATTAAATTGAAACATGATAATTTTAATATATTAAAACTATTACTTATTAAATATAAAAGAATATTACGCATTTGCCTACGTCTACTTTGATCTTCCTCAGTCACAAAGCAAAGCAACGCAACGAAAGAGTTAAATAACACCGGTTATGGCCACGCAAGCTAAACCGTGAGGCCAAAACATGGTTTTCCCACGGTGGGTACTTTATATCTGTATACGATTATACGGTGGTCTTAAAACATAGAGGTAAAATTCCTTTGCTGTATTTACAAGAAATAAATTAAACTTTACTATAAAACTAAATTTCACTATAAAACCACATAGTGTAAACCGCAAATTTATACAAATTTAAAATAAAAGGTTTATTGGAGTTCGTTTATCTACATAAGTAGCATTTTGTATTTATCCGCGTTTCGATACGCTATTATAAGTTAGTGGTCGGTAACCTCAAGCTGAAATGAAGCTTATACTTTAACAATAGCAGAATTTTATATGGTTTAATAAACAGAAACAAAAAAAATCTTAAGCTTCACTATTAACGTTTTTACTTTTAAAGATCTTTTTGTTATTATAATCATTTTAAATTTAAAATCTTTTAAGAAGATAAGAGAAATTTAACCATTTAATAATAATAAAGGAAGGCTAGCTAACCTGGCAAACATTGTTTTTCCATTATGTAAAAATTTAGTCAAAAAACTATAAATTTAGGAGTGAGTCGCTCTTATCGTTTAGGGGTATGAAAAATAGATGTTGACCAAATTCAAATTCAAAATCATTTATTCGATTAAAATACTAAGTGACATTTATGAACTTTCAATTGAAGATACAGATAAAAAATATAGATCAACACAAGCAGACGCCAGATGTACTCTATTGTCAAGGTGAATTAGGTGAACACACCAAAGTTCACTGTCTGCCTGTGTCGATCCATAACTTCCAGTTTCCTTAATGCGTAGGGCCTTATGAGAAGAATACTGGCAAAGAAACTCATGGCCACTCTTGGATTATTTCTAATCACCGAGTGCAACTGGGCTATGAGCGTCTTATATATTTATTTATGGTTTGCTCATTTTTATTATTTCTAACTTTAGGTTACATCTACTATAATTTATAATCATGTACAACCACTTTCAAACAAACATAATGTGCACAAAAAATATAGGAGTGAAAACAGGAAAACGTATGTAATATCTATTTCATTTAAATATCCTCCATAAGAGCTTAATATATAGAATAGGTATCAAAACTACCGATTACCCAACCGTGCTAACTCGCAATAAGTAAATACGCTAGACGGATGGCGTAGTGTTTTAGGCGGTCGAGTTGCCGGTTCGTTCCTCAATTTGTGTGAATCAAACAATTGGTGTTCTGAGTCTGAATAAAATTTGTATCGGTTAATTTTTTGTCTATAAAGCCCTTGCGACACATGATGTATTCCGATGTGAGTTATCTTAAAAATAACAATGTTATTGATAAGTTGAAAATGAACATGATCATCACATATATGTTTGAAAATCGAACCCACCATTTTTAACTTGACGCGAGACCGCCAAAGAAGATGATTTCTCTTCGTCGAATAATAAAAAGTCTAAACGCAAAGAAAATAGTTTACGCACTGTTAAAACATCTTTGACAATAACTTGAACTGTACATATACCTCATATAAATAAAAAAATAATTGCCAAATGTGTTTCTAATCGCAAAACTCGAGAAGCACCAGTTCTATTGATATATAATAATTATTGTCACGGGAATTTGCGCGATCACTTATTTAAAGGTATTCCAATACTACAAAGTCTTAGGCTGACTCAACAGTCAAATGTATTGACTGTTGAGTCAGTTTACGACCACGGCCAATGCAATCTGGTTGAAACGTCAAGTAAATCAAGTAATAAGTAAATAAGTGATCGCGTTAATTACCGTGAAAATAATTATTATGTCCTGAAACGCGAAAGTTTAAAATCTAATAATACATATTTTTTAATATTTTTATCAAAGCACAAGAAATATTCTACTGCAGAGAAAAAACGTAAAAACGGCGAGGAAAATATTAAAAGCAACACTTTTCTTTTCCCTTACAAACTACAGAGAAAATTAAAATATCTGTCGATAATGTCAACAAAATGAGGTCTTGTCAGGTCGAGACAGCTAGTTTTTACAATGAAGTTAACCTTTACGTACGAACATACATGAATGCAATAATGTCTGGTGTATTCATGTGTGCGTTCCATTATGTATTCGCTGAAACATAAACACTGGGGCGGCTTCGAGAGGCTTTAATCCGGTTGAAATCCGCCCACATCCGGTGGCGCTCGGGTTTAATAATGAGGAGTTAACGAATGGTTTATAAGCCCGTGGTCAGACATGAAAAGATACCGACAGTTCAAAGATCCGAACTTTAATAAAACATAACCCCTATATGAATTATATTGATTATGTTGTTTGTGTGAGGAATTTCACTGCTTATTTGTAATACACATGTGTTTACATCATGTCTAAGATTAAAAAAAGTAAAATGTACACAGTACACACACAAAAACATCTGTACGCTGTATCGCTGATGATCAAATGTCAAACATCCTATTGATTTAATTTAAAAACGATTATTAAGAGATTTAATTATTATTATTATTAATAAAGGCACATCCCGCATAAGGAATTTACATTCCTGTGTCACGGGGATCTTCACAAACATACATGAAACGAACACTAAGTACACCCAGACTTAGAACAATAATTTATGGATCACACAAAGTGTTGTCCCATGTAGGATTTGAAACCACAACACTTAGCGCAGTAGGAAGCGTTGTGGCGTCCATTTAAACCACTAGGCGAATCGTGTAGTCAAAATAAAAAAATATTCAATACAATTATTTAGAAATTAGGCCATTGGCACTCAAAGATTTGGTCCGGAATGGAATTAATATCTAAATTTTACGGACCGTAACGTAAGTCTCACTTAACTAATAAACTCAAGTCAATCGCGGAAATAATAATCAATTCAACAAGAAGGTCATAAACTACTATCTGATTAGCATAACTCCTTGTCGTTTTAACAATATTTGTCGACCACTGTTACTCAGTAGAAGTTAATATCTATTTTTAATCCCATTAAATAGATATAAATTCAGATCAATTAAGACCCAAATTATCAGATCAGACACATTCAACATGAGCGTAGCGTAACGGTATAAACGACAATTTTGAAAATTTGATATTTAACATTTAGAAAAAAGTCATTGACATCGATTCACTTATCTTAAATTAATATAATTCATCTGATCAATGTATTGATCTAAATGACTTTATATTCTAAGTAATTACGTACAATTTTTTTTTATCCTTATTAATTTAGAGGCTTTTATTATAAAATAATATGTTAGCCCTATCGTGGTTTATTCTACGATACTAACGAATTTGGAGACAGAGGAAGTCTTTGTTGTGCAAATATCTCAAATAGGCCGCATTTTATTAGAATTACTTAAGATAGAACTGAAAAGTCCTACATCGTAAGTATTAAAATTATATTTACACATCAACGAGTTCCTTTAGTTTTGGTATTTAACACAATCAACGAGCAAGTGTTGGACATCTTCAAAGACTCCGCAAGTTTGACAATTTGTCGTATCAACTATTTTCATAAGATGTCCAACCTTTGCAGATGGATAGTGGCCTGAACGCAGTCTGTGTGCTATAACAATTACCTTTCTATTTGCTTTACTATTAAGAAACCATGGTATCCTAGCAGGCTGATGTTGAATGGTTTTATATCAGATGCCTTTTTCCTTACTTCCCTCATCAAAATATTCTTTGAAACGACTATAACATAGATGTTTGATGTTGCTTAAGTATTCAGAGTGAGATCTTTCGATCGCATAGTTGATTCCATCTGTACATGCTAGCTTAGCTAACAAATCAGCCTGCTTGTTACAAACAAGGAAGGCACCTATTACAATTTCAAAGACTTACCAGATAATTTGAATTCATATATTTGCTTTGGCACTTCATACGCTATCGGTGCACCTTTAATACCAGAGGCATATCAAGCAATATGATGCAAAGCGCTTTTAATGTCAGTTAAGATAGCTATTTAGTAGCTATGTAGGGAACAAGTTTCACTCAGAGCCTTTGAGAATGCAATAAGCTCCAGTGTAATAATGGATACACAAGAATCAACTTTAGACATGTCCGATGTTCCATGCCATACATCGAAATACGCGGCCCCACACCCATTATCATTTTTTTAACCATCAGTAAAAATTAAACGCCATCCATCATATTTTTCTTGAAGTTCTCTGGTTACTTCATATTTCATATTTGCCATATTTAGGTGCCTTTCAGCTGTTTTAATTGATTTTAATTCTAAATTAATAATATCATTTAAATCTATACATGAAATCCATACATTTAAAGAGAACATTTCCAAAGGGCTGGATGAGTGTATGTCATAAAATTCACACACTTCAACCACAGAGACTAACAGCGGAATGTTTTTATGACGCCAACATGAATTATTACTTAATGATTTGAGATCGTCTACAAGCCTTATAGTAATATTATCTCAATACATCATATAGTATTATTATCAATTGTTATATCGATATCATGCTTTTTACGACATTTGGTAAAAATACAAATTCTAGACTTAGTAGGAGCTACTTCAAGTCCAATCATATCTAGGACATCAACTAAAGTATTCAATAAAGACTGTAAATTTTCTTCATAACTATTTAAATTATTGTGACTTTGATAAAAAACAAAGTCATCTGCGTATTAAGAGACCATAAAACCTCTGTCAAGAGCAAGTTGACATATATTATAAGTAGCTATATTGAACAACAGAGGTGAAAAAGGTACACCCTGTGCTAAGCCAGTACATCTAGCATCAATCACCCGATTATCAAGCGATTCCTTATAGTAAGACACCCTGAAGATAGAAATGACCAAAGATATTTACAAATACGAAGTCCTAACCCTAAATCGTACAAAATCTGTATCATTTTATCTACTGAAACCTTATTATAAGCATTATTTAGATTACATCAATAAAACATGCCACTGTAGACAACGTATTAGAAAAACCAATCTATACGAGTATGTTCCTTTACGGAACCCCGTCGTGTAAGTCGATAATATTCCTTTCTTTTCTATATACCATTTTATTCTTTTTACATTATACGTTCTGAAAGATTTTGCACAGAAATGATATTAACGAAATTGGCTTAGTTTGACCTGCGCACTTTCTATATTTCCAGTTTTTGGTATAGGAATTATTAAGATAGTACGCCACTGTTTAGGAACAACACCAGTCTTGAATATTTCTGTGTATATACTAAGAAATAACCTTTTGACTATATTGGGGGCATGATATATCATAGAGTAAGTTATTCCATCGCCACCTGGCGCCGTATCGGTCCTTTTAATGCATATAAAAGCAGAATTTAGTAACCGATTTTCTGATTTAATAATAGGAGGACAGCTCAGAACTGCAGCAGGTGTAAGGGAATATAAGAGGTCTTTTTGTTCATTATCAGAAACATAAAACATACCACATATCTGAGGCTGATGTCTCTTCATTGATGGTTGCACAGAAATCATTCCAACTTTATAGTTTAGCTTTATAAATTAATAACCGTATTTCCTTAATCTTATCTTGAAGATTCTTATAATTTGTAGGTGTAGGATTCTTTCTAAATTCTTTAAGAACAAGGCGTCGTATGGTCACTGCTCTGGAGAGGGCTGGATTCCAATATTCCTTCGGTTCAAAATTTGCAAGTTGATTTGAACATGTTTTAATTTTAGGAATAATTTTGTTAGTACTTAAATGTAATAGATTTTCAAAACGGTCGTATAATTGTTGAAAATTACTATTATCAGAGCAAAATCACTGAAATAGTCCTCAAGATCAGTCTTATATTTACAACAATTAGCTTTTTTTAAATTTAACTTTTCTATTTTATGCATATTATTTTAAAAATCAGAATTGATCATCATCTTAATGATTAAATGATCACTACCGAGGTTTTCGTGTAGAGTTTACCAATCAAAACTAGCAAGTATATCTGATGACACGAATGTCACATCAAGTGAACTTTCCTGCAACCATCCATTAACTAGTTTGATTCTAGTTGTATTGCATGTATTTAGCGACGTGAAACCAAAATCAAGCGTTGAATCCCACAACTGCACCCCCTTTGATATGTCTTATAAAACCAATTGGTATGGTGCCCATTAAAGTCATCCCCCAATTAGCGTCTTTTTAGTTACTATAGAGAAAAGTTGGTCCCAACCTGCCCGTGTCGTATGAACAGTAGACGGACAGTATATTGAAATTACATTATGTCTATCTTGTTACTTGCTTGATAAATTTTTCTCGGTCTTTTTTCCATATTCAGCAGATTCAGTAGAGTAGAATGCTATTTTATAAGATATATTTTCTTCTTTATAAATGTTTCTTTTTTGTAAATCGGACACAATTTGTTTGGGGCCATATGTGGTCCTTTACAGTTAGGACATTCATGACTCTCAGTTTCACAATTATCATGATGTTCTCCACATTTTGGGCAAATAATATTTTTACTTGGACAAAACTTTTTAATATGACAAAATTTCCAGCAGTTCGAGCATAGACTCACCGGAAATATAAAACGTTCTATAGTTAAGCCGCATCCAAAAGCGTATGCTTATTCAGGGCGAGTAGAACTTTTAAAACAAACTCTGACTGTTTCACTGTCAACCTATACACTCTTTAGATCTCAGCGCTTTAACCTTCTGACCGAAATAATTTCACCCGTACTCTCTAAACAATCAATGATTTCTTTTTCAGACATTTCTATGTCAATTCCTCTAATTATACCATAAGAATACCTGAGCTCAGTAGTAACTGCATTCTAATATCTAATTCCTTAAATTTTTAACATTCCATGATACTTTCGGCTTGTTTACTTTCATTAAACTAGATGAATACTTTATAGGGAAATATATTTTTAATTTTCAGTATACCGTGTATATTTCCTTTTTCCAAAAGTTTTGCAAAAGCCATCTGTTTCGGTAAAATTGATAAAGATGTTAAACACACTTCAAGTTTTTGCAAAGTACCCTCAGTATCCATTTTTCAATAGAATTACTTTTTATCAACCTTTTTGGCTTTCTACGATTTCGTGTAATTGTAATAAAACCGTCTTCACAACTTTCATCACTTTTAGATCTTAATCTTTTTTTTTCTCAATTCCTTGTATTATAAAGATTATTGTCACATCTAATTGAACTCATTTCAAAAATTGATTTAATGAAAAGCCTAAAGAGGAAACATAGTTTTGGGTCGGGCTGTCAACTCAGATGGCATACGAGCCCCAGCCATTTTGACCGAATTAATGATGATTAACGACCCGAAGTGCGAAACTGCTCCCAATAGGAGAAATATACTAAATTTGAACAATTACTTTACAATTCAATTTCCAATAATAATAATATTTAAACGAATTGAAAGAAAGAAATACAAAATGCAATAATAAATTAAATATCTGTCACTTTCAAACACATCATTAATTAGCAATATGAGTTTATTTGTATTTATAGTGTCAATGTCATGCATGTCGCTCAACTTTGTATTTAAATGAATTTTTTCTTTAGGTACACAAAATTTTCATAAATGTGTTGAGGTGGGAACAGTCGTACTGCCAATTTAATTTAATTTATCCCTCAGTGACTGCCATGATAACTGAGATTATAAATTTTGCAAATATCTCTCTTCTGAAACATACATACATGCTATGAGAGATTGTATACATACAAACCGTTTTGACATAATTTTAATGAATTCGTACTAATAATCCATACTTCAATATAATTTTTAAAGTAACTCTGTCTGACTGCTACGCATTCACGGCTGAATCGTTGCACCGATTTCAATGTAGTATGTATGGAAGACACCTTGATTTTTAAGTATGGATATAGGCCACTTTTTACCGCAATACCTGACATACCTGCGGGTGGAGCGGCGGGCAAAATGTCGGTGACGCGAACTTATAAAATTTTACCCCGTCTACAAAGAGTGCCCAACACGGCTACACGGAAGTTTTCCAGAAGGGTGTTCCAGAGGCAATCACATACAAAAGAAAGGCAATCCTGGAATTATGTTATATTTCGAAGTAGTCGAACCATGCTGATTTCAGCATGAACGGGGTGACTCGACCGAGGCGGTACTACCTTCGCACCAAACAACGTAAAATGAAAGAGTGCGAGCGACCAGAGGCCCAATGATGCTGAAGCAACACTAGGCCGCATTGTCTGCATTCGCAATGGTTATGGTCACCACTATTCTTGAATTCTGCCTACGCCTTCTATCAAGCAGATTAGAGTCATTTTGGCAAGGTGATACATAAAAAAAAAGGCTGGCAGGAGCTGGATGCGGGAAGCCGAAAATCGAACCAAGTGGCGTGAAATTCGAGAGGCCTATGTCCAACAGCGGACTGCGATAGGCTGATGATAATGATACATAAAAAATGGGAAATATGTACAAAAAAATATTATTTAGAAGGCAAAAATTTTAATCTCCAAAATATAAAAATCAGTGATACTTTCAATTAGTCCAAATTAATAAATAAGTATTTTTTTTTCTATTTCCCATTAAATACTGACTATACATTTGTGACACTAATACGTCATTTTATTCAATAAGTCATATTCTCAGATATATTTCTTTTATAAAACGTTATGGTGGTCTAGATGTATAATTTTGGCATTATCGCATATTCTTTATTGTGCGGTAAACAAAAAAAAGCCGGCCAAGTCCGAGTCGGACTCGCGCATCGAGGGTTCCGTACAAAACTATATTTTCACAATTTTTCCTTTACCTAGACTCTAAGATGTAGCGTCTTATCAAATTTTAAGATTCTGAGTTCACTGGAAGTAGCCTGTAGGTTTTAATTCCCTTGCAAGCGTTGAAAATTTGCAGCATAAATGGCTGTATCTTTTGATTGCTTTGGCTTTGAAGTTTATTTTTTTCACAACTCCAAGGGACAGTAGACTTAAAAATTTGATATGAATTTCAGCTTGATACCTCTACGCGCTCTTGAGAAAATAAGGTCTTGGCAGATAGACGGACAACAAAGTGATCCTATAAATGTTCCTTTTTTCCTTTTGAGGTACAGAACGCTAAAAATGGGTGTTTGTTGTCTCGGTGTAATAGCGGATTACAGATACTAAGTGTCACCACCCCTATCCACCCCATGGATCTTGTAAAGGCGACTAAGCGACTAAAAGAGTACACTGCTCAGGAAAAAATCACTGCAAATAAAAAGGATGCCATTAACCTTTTTTCTAAAGAGAGGACTATGTCCAGTAGTGGAATGTTCCAGGCTGTTGATAACATGTAAGCAAAGTTATGTATCTATCCAATTTTTCCAAAATCTAGCCGTTAGTCACTGCGCAACAATAGAGAGCAAAAACAATTAAATTAGAAATTTGAAACGAGTCCGTCATGCCAGGTCAGGCCAAAATTTCCCGACCAATTTTTTTTTATTAACTAAATACTCCTATGTCAGTTCATTATAAAAACCATCGATACTTTTAGGGGTTTCTTAAAAACATAGATTTTGTGGTATTTTCATAAAACTGACGTGTTTTCAATTAATTAGTTAGGTTTGGTACTTAGTTTTCTCTAAGCGCCATCTACCGATGGGTAGCAGAATGATCAAGAAGATATTGATTAATTTAAATTTGATGTTTTTATTGAAGATACATGCAAATGTTCAACTCGAATAAGTTTTTGTATATTTTTAGGGAAAGTGCAATATCCATATAACTATATTTTGTTAACATTTTTAAAACTTATGTTACCTTATTCGATCATAGATGTCACTGTTAAGCAAAAGATTTATAATTTCTACAGAATAACGATTACTAAAAGATTTATTTAAATTACAGTACAGTTATAATAATAAAATAAATAAAATACTTAACTGTATCTATTTTATAACCCGTGGTGATCACCTGCGGTGATTTTCAGCCACTTTACTCAGCAGCTCGCATTGCCTATCAACATCAAAGTTTACTCTACTAATACTTACTTAAATCTAATATCAACACTCTTTTCCAAAAATGTAATGGTATTGAATATAACCGGAATTGAAGTTAAAGTAAATAAATAATTTAAAATTAAAGTATCTACTATCCAACATCAAAATATATTCATTATTAAAAAATACCTTTTAGTTACACAGATTTTCATGACGTTATTGTCATGTCGACCGACTGTTCAAGAATTGTTGAAATTGGTTCTTTTATGCCGTCTTTTAAATATAAATAATAATATAAATAAATATTTCGGACATCTAACACACAACGCCATCTAGTCCCAAACTAAGCAGAGCTTGTATTATGGATACTAAATAACTGATATTAATAAATAAATACTTTTTTTTTGTAAATACATACATATTATACATAGAAAACACCCAAACTCCGAAACAAATATTTGCAGATCATACAAACATTTGGTCCGACCCAGGATTCGAACCCGCGACCTCATAGATAGCAGTCGCGGACACTACCACTGCGCCACAATAATACCGACTCTTTTAATTTATCTCTAATTTGGTTCGATGGCCGACTGCTGTACCGTCGTATTAAATTTTCTTGTAAATACTGAAACTTAGCATTGTTGTATTGATACAAAATAATGTTAATTTTATTTTATATTTTCATTTGTGTATTTTCGTATTAAACAACCTAAAGTTAAAACTCATCTTACGCAAAATAATACTTTTGTATGCAATTGAAGAAAAAACATTGCAAATTTTAATAAGAAGGTTTGTATTTAAATTATATTTCTTTTATGGAATAGGGGGCAAACGAGCAGACGTATCGCCTGATGGTAAGCGATTACCGCCGCCCATGGACCCACGTAACACAATAGGCATCACAAGTGCGTTGCCGGCCTTGGGGAGGCGGATGAGGGGAATTGTTGGATTATGGGCCTCCGGTATCCTCACTCACTCGGTGAAACACAGCACAGGCGCTGTTTCACACCGGTTTTTCTGTGAGGCCGTGGTATCACTCCGGTCGAGCCGGGGGAGAGCCACGCTTCGGCATGCATTGGGCATGCCGAACCGTGGCTCTCCCACGTGAAATATACCTAGTCATATTCAATTCTTTTAGTATTTTGTGTCCCGTATTTTTTTTATGAATTGGCAAGTATGTAATATTACAAACAATATGTTTACTGAGTATGCTCTCATCCTTTAATATTTCAATAAAACAACATATTAAGGATTTTCACTTTCATGATTTTTTTTTCCGAGCCAGCCATTTCGCATGCCAACATAATAGTCCAATTTATAACCCGCAATTAAAATCAAAAATCTGGTTGTAGCTGCAACTGCTATTATAATAGAGCTAATTACTCATTGAATAGAATTTGTTAAATAATAGTTTATCATTGTATAAAAATCGGCAAAATAGTACTCGCATTGTAAATTAAAAGCAGTCAAAACGGTAACTTATTGTGTAAAGTTAAAAAAAACAGCATAAAACAACTTAAAAGTCTTGAGAAGTCTTTCTTCTTCTTTCTTTTCGTTTCCTTTTTAAAAAGACAACTCCCGCATTAGGAATATAAATTCCTATGTCACGGGGTTCATTACAAACATACATGAAACGGACACAAAGTACACCCAGACTTAGAACAATAATTTATGGATCACACAAAGTATTGTCCCATGTAGGATTTGAACCCACAACACTTGGCGCAGTAGGAAGCGGTGTAGCGATCACTGAAACCACTAGGCCAATCGTGTAGTCAACCGTGTAGTCAAGTCAGCATAACGGCAATAAATGTATGACATTTCAGTAAAGTAGACACCACAAGAAAGTCGGCATTAAGGCCACTACCGAGAAGAAGATGCACGGGTCATATTTGACCTGAAGATATTTTAATAGAGTTTTTATGACTACGAATTAAACAACTACTAGTAAATTACTAATTAAACAGACAAAAAACAAAGAAAATATTTTATGTTTAGACAGTTTGGCATGTAGATACCTTATTATTTGAAAAAGAATTTGTTACATCTATTGTACATTTTTAATAATGACATAAATCTTATAAGACCTTATCTTCCATCTTCAAAAGGAAACTCTGGAATAAAATCCTAATTTAAATCGGTTTTTTAAATAAGTATCCGGCCAGATACGTATCGAACACAAAAAGCGCGGCGAATACTGTCATTTTTACCATTTAATTTTTATTTCTTATTAAAAAATGAACGTTTATCTTCAATCGGCACCCCGTTTTTCGTTCAACGCGAAGGTTAACACCGTTTTATTCAAAAAACGAAGTCTGGACCCCCAAAAGACTGAAAAAAGAATATGAAGAAAACAAAAAGAATACATTTGGTTACCGAGCGGCGCCTAGCGGGTGATGCGGCGGTGTCTGTGAATGTGAGCGCTTTTATAACCAACGATCGTGTTGAATCGTTTAAAATTACTTTATGGTCTACAACCCCACAATATGTATTGATTATACTGAGAAACATATTTATTTAAAAGCCATGTGAGTGTAATTTAAGAGCCATGGTTTCTAGACGTCTAATAATTAGGAAAAAAAATACCCCCATAATTTCCCAATCAATTGACTGATTCTGAGATTGTTTTTATCCTATAGTTTCTCATTTCTCATTAATAAAATTATAATATGCAAAGACGAAGTGAGGCAGGGATCAGCTAATTCTAAGCAGATTCTTTAAAATTGTATAGGTTTCCGACCTTGTAATAAAATCAGTTACTACTGATGGCCAGTAACACAACACTACTCTACGCATTCCGACGTAACTGGTCACCGTTGACATATGAGGCCTCGGATGCTTTAAAGAGAGCCTCTTCCCAGAAATCACAGGTCTATCACTGGAAGTAATAAGAGACACCGAGAAAAATAGGTCAGGTCTAACCGATGCTATTTAAACCCTTTTCTCGACCTAAATGCAGCCTGTTGTATTTAAACCTAGCTGACCCTGAACTCTGCTGAATAGTATTTTATTTTCCAGAATTTTTTCTAAATTTTCATTTCATTTTATTCTATACGACCCTTGTCATGATAGTAACAAAGAGCTATCCAATTTGGTGTAATCGATCAGAATTTCAGTAATTTATTTTTATTAATAAGGTTAAGACTTCTTACTTTTACTTAATATTATAATTAAGTAGAATAATAACTTAACAATAACGCTGTAAGCTACTAAAAAGTTTACTTTGATGGCAATCAAAGTTACACTTAAATGACGTCAAACTCATGTGGGAGATCATGAAACCTGTATTTACGCAATGGGATATCCCAAAATATTACATTGTATCTACCAATGTGTTCTGCGATTAAATCGTTTGTTTTAATAATTTTTTGATGTTATACGTTATACTTGTTGGGAAATATCGAACGTTATAGTTTGTTCAATATTGTAGATAATTATAGAAAGCCTAAAAAATTGTATTTTTAATTTTATTTCCTTTCTACATTTTATAAATTGATAATCTTGTCATAGCATAAGCAGGCCGGATGGAAGGTAAGGAACATAGAGGTTCGTGCACAGAAGAAGGAGCTAAAAAGGGAGGGTAGGCTCCCACAGAACAGACGTGATTTGTTGCCGTTTTGCTCGATATTAATAAATTTATTTATTTAATCAACTGCTCAGCGCACTTACAGTTTGCACAACACGTACAGCGAGCCAGTACAATAATAAATAATGTTAAAAGCAGGACAATTAATGTTACATACTGGAATATTACCTATTACCTATCACTAACAAAATATACAAAATTTAAAAAATGTACTCAAATTGGTATAGATAGTATAAGTCGATATCCGGGTACTGAGCATTCAGAGAGTTGAGCTGACTAACTGCCTGGCTCGTGGAAGCGTATTGTGCCGTACACGTATGCACCTGCGGTGCAGTGAGGGGACGGGAAGATCGTAGCCGTGTATACTGGTTTGGTACCCACAACATGCAACAAGACAACGTATTTGAATTAATAACGGAATAAGTAGGATAATGGAACGGAATCCACCGTATACGAGTTGAACACGCACTTGTCCGGTTTTTCATAAATTCTTTTTTTTATACAAATTCACTTCATCACTGGAATACGCTCTCTTTTGAAATCTAAATGTCCACAAACTGCTTAACATTCAAAGAAAGTGTACGCGATTTTTTAATAATGAGTTAATCAAGTGGATGCTAGCAGTGAACTGTGTACTTGAATGCTTTTATTTATGTAGGCGTTTTCTTGTATAATTATGACCTAAAGACCTGGACCTGCAACCATTATTCTACCCAAACGGCTTTAGCGATTGCCACAGATTTTGGTTTGGGCCCCTAAAAAGACCGACAAGTCTTTTTGAAGAACTTTAGTAATGCAAAATAGTTGAATTTTTAAGGTCTCATGGTAGTGTGGCGACTTCCACATACAGCGGATATAAAACATGAGATAGCGCTATCTATCAAAGATACACCGAACTACGAACCAAACAATAACCTACTAATCCTATATCGCGATATAGAAGTTCTCGCGCCGATTAGCACATATACAACATCCCAACGTCATCCGTTGGGCCATGCCCCTAGCTTAGCCTGTTCAGAGGATCCCCTCTTTGTATTAGAGGGACATGATATCCGTTCATCTACAGTAACCTACCTCTTCGGACCATATTTTGGTGGAAAACTTTATGTTGTTCCCGCTGATTACCTTGGAACACAGCTTGCCGAGTGCTGCAGCAGCAGCACCGATTCTGCTGTTGATTTCGGCGTTAAGGTCACATTTAGATGTTACAGTGCTCCCCAGATATCGAAATTTGTTTCGGGTAAATAACCTAATGGCTTTCCAGGGCTTGGGAGAAGCAAAATGCCACACACGTAAATTGAATATGTGCCATAGTCGTAAATTGAAGGCCAAATCAAATTCAAATAAGGAAAATGTATATTTCTGAACCTCTAAATAAAATACCGTAAAGACTATGTATATTAGATTGTACTACGATTGATATGGGTATATCTTTGATTAACCATTTTATTAAAAAAATTGTTATGCTTTGCACCTACCGCATCATATTTATATAGTTCCCAAAAGACGAGTGGTAGATAATGGCCTAGGCGTTAAGTTTTCCTGTGTACAAGTAGTACATTATGTTATAAATAATTTTAAAAATATCACTGTAACAGAGCATTTGATCGAAATTTCAAAGTGACGTTGAAGACGTGATCTGGCAATCTTTGAGTAAATCTATAATATTGGAAGCCGTGAAAATTACTACACCACTTCATCCAAGTTCCACAGAACAACCTAATTCCCCTCTTGGCAACAAAGAAAAGCTTTTAAAGTTACTTAATATGCTACTTGTAAAGTTAATTCCATAAATTTTTTTACCGTGACATTAAAAGACCAATTACCATTTCAAGATCTGTCGTTTTCCTTAAGTAGGATTAATATTAAGTTTTCCACACAGCCAAACTTTAATTTATTATATATATCACAAGCGATGTCGTGTCATCGCACCTTTGGTTATGGCTTACTAATGAAAACAGTAGTTACAGTCGTATTCCTTCGCACCTTAAGGCTGTATCGTAAAGTGTAAAGCACATTTAGATGTTTGAATTGATATTCGCCGGCGTGTAGTTTTGTTGCGAGCAACTCACCTAATTTATTGTTGAGTTGGCGCGATGTTGCTATTACAACGACACTTTGTATGTTTACATATTTAAATATTTTGTATAAACATGTGATAGGTATATTAATATATTTTTTTGGTTTAATGTGATAGAGGATCAAGAAAACACAAGCACGTTATCACCAGCTGCAAATTCTGTCTTATTTACGATTATATGTACTTAAATAATGCCAACACAAGAACAGATGTTGCCATGTAGTAATTGACAAGTCTAAAAGTCATTTGAGATACCTAATAGTTCTTCCTTATTATACTTTACACTAGCTTTTGCTCCACCCACGTGTAGGTCGGTTATTCCCGTAAAAAGTGGCCTATGTATTTTTTAAGAATCAAAATATCTTCATGTCATCTTTCATTGAAGTCGGTGCGTCGGTTTAGTCATAAAGGCTTTACAGATAGATAGATAAATACACAGAGTTACTTTCAAATTTATAATAGTATATTTATTAATATAAGAAAGAAATAAAAGATCTAAAACAATTCCCAAAACTAGATAAAGGTTTTGGAGGAAGTTGATAATGGCTTGTATAAAGTACTTAACTGCTAACACATTTTCCATTTTTTTGAGAAAACTATATTGTTCTCTTAGTAATATATTTTATTCCTAGTAATATACTTTTAGGTACTAACCAATCAAATAAATAAATTGATTTACCTTTTACTTATATTTAATAATGATGATCAATTTAAACTAATTGCCACGAAATAAAATGATGTCTATTCTAACATGCTATTATAATAACTTAAACAAACATGAACGATAAACTGTACCATTTTCCCAAAGGTTTTAGTGATATATCTGCCATCTTGAGAGACCATTCATACCAAAGCTGACCGCAGATCGGTATCAGTTGTTTAACACGACCCACTGCGGTCGACCGTCACACAATATGTCAAAAGTAAACTATATTTTGTCTGGTTATCGTTCCGAAGAATGTGCGCTGACGTGAGGACGGATGTCTGTCAGGAGTAAGCCTGTTTAAATAACGATGAATGATTCTTGCTATATCGTCCATTTGTTTTCATTAAGAATGGGTGAAGATGTGATTATACGCCTGTTGGATTGAACGAATTAGGAATTATGTAAAACAGTTGACACGTCAAATATGTCTTATTGTCAAACACAGTAAATTTATTAATACTGTGAAAAATCTCACCAAGATGGGGTATCCATTATTGAATTTGATAAGAGAAATGTAGAAGAAATTGAAAAAGAGTTTAAAAAAAGTAAAATATTAAAAAGTTATAAGTTTAAAAAAAACTAAAACGAAGAAAAATGTAAGAAAATCGGAATTTTTGAGTAGGACCTAAATTTTTTTAAATTGTGTGGTGGTCCTTTTTATTAGTTATACCGTAAAACGATACCCAAAACTTAAAAATTTAGTAATTTATAATAAATAATTTTGAAGATTGTAAAATATTATTAGCAAAGAAAAAGATTCTTTACCATCCCTTATGAGCTAAGTTATAATCAAAGCGTTACTCACCCACATAGAGACAACTCACTTTATTAAGTTCCTACTATATGTCAAAGCTAATACTTCTTGTACCTTATTTTATGAATGTTTAACTTTACATAATGCCATAGCGTCGGCGCGGACTCCTGTGTACAATTCATATTTTACATTGGCAGGAAAACGACAAATATGGAGACCACACAGTGTCGCATTGACTCCCTGACTAAAGATTTCCTAACGACACTGTCCATTACCACAAAAGATCAATGGAACAAAAATGCAACTTCAACGCATAAACAATAATGAGGACCCGTGGTCCTATTTTTTACATCATCATTATTAACACCGTAATGTCATGCGAATGTGAGTGCAGTAAAATCACTTCTCCGCACATTTATCATTAGAATCAATTATTTCTCCATTTACGCGTTCGTATGTCCGCGAGCCCTCAATGTTGGTAATTATGTGTGGACATAATCGCTTTTTATACGATATTAAGAGTTCCCGAGAGATACGCAAAATATTACCATTATACACTCTTAAATTATGGGTGCCGGCAGATCATTATTTTAAATATAGGCTGGTAAATATACAGACAACGGAATTTAAGGAATTCGTTCAGAAGTTAATGATTCGAAAATTTCTACGTTATTAGTTTATACTTTACTAATTGTTAATTCTTCTACATGAACTTATATCCAATTAATTAACATGACATTTTTGTGTGATATGATTTCTGTGATTAACATTTTTATTTGATGTTAGTTTCATCAGAGCCATAGTTATCGCTCTGTTTGCATTCATAAAACAGTTTTCATTATGTAATTAATTTACGTCGTTCTATATAAATTATCGAATTGGGATTTAAATGGCGAATACTACAGTTGCTTAACGTTCATAATTTATTTAAAAAATTAAAAAGAAAAATATCTAAGTATAATTGTATTCAATTCTTGACAGACATTTCTTTTGCCGTTGTTAGGTTAGGTTAGGTTAGAAAGAAGATAGGAGGGCCAGCTTTACGAGGAGTACCGCGAAGCGCGGAAAACTCTGAAGCTGGCCATTCGCCGCGCCAAAGAGGATAACAGAAAGGAGATGCTGGAGGGTCTCGATCGTGACCCCTGGGGTCGCCCATATCGTGCGGTGCGTCAGAAGCTCCGCACGGCGGGCCCCCCCCTTACCGAGACTCTCCAGCCCAGCTTCCTGCAGGAAGTGGTCGAGGGCCTATTCCCACAGCGGGCGGAACACACGCCCCCGTCGATGGCCAGTTGGGTCGGAGACGACGGGGGCAGAGAGTTCAACATTCCGCCCGTCAGGGAATCCGAGGTAGGGGCGGCTGTTCTTCGGATTCGTTCGAAGAACACCGCCCCCGGGCCGGACGGGGTACCAGCCCGAGTGATGGCCCGAGCCCTCGACCACATGTCGGACCGCCTCAGGGAGGTGTTGGACGCTAGCTTGGCGTCCGGACGCTTTCCTGAGTGCTGGAAGAGCGGGAAGCTGGTCCTGTTGAGGAAGCCGGGACGGCCTGCCGATTCGGTCGCGGCCTACAGGCCCATCGTGTTGCTGGACGAGGCGGGCAAATTGTTCGAGAGGGTGCTCTCTACCCGCATCGTCCGGCACCTCAGCGAGGTGGGCCCAGACCTGTCGGACGCCCAATTCGGGTTCCGAGGGGGGCGTTCGACGGTCGATGCCGTGGTGCGCCTGTGGGCCGTGACCGAAGAGGCGGTGAGCTGTGGCGGCGTGGTGTT
>PKRV01000563.1:1919127-1986836 GCA_003709505.1 Hyphantria cunea
TAGAAGAAAAAAAACATGTTAAGAGATTTAGACATAGGCTTATTTTACCGAGATAACCGATAGACACGCAAGCGGAGCCACGAGCGAAAGCTAGTACCTATGATATCAATAAAAAATTTCATATCTTTACCCGTAAGACTTGTCTTATAGTTCTATTTCACCTATATGAGGCAGAGTCGTTCGGTAGTGACCATCGCATTTTATCTCACTCCACATCTTTCCAACCTTTTTTGTCTCTTCTGCAACAGTGCCTTGCAGATCTTTTTTTTAAGATGGCCACGTTTTCGATTTCCTTGAGTGTTCGTTCATTTGCAATCTCCACGAAGTATGTAACCAACCCAGTTCCACTTGCAACTCCTGCTCTGTTGAACGATCGGCGGTTCACGGCAGCGCTCAACGAGATCCTAGTTGGGGATCCTCTCGAGCCAGTTAATACTGAGAATTTGGTGAAGACAGCGGTTTACAAGATAGGCGTCAAGATCGTCGCGCCGTCTTCATCCTAACGCCATATTCACCCTAAAAAAGAACTTCATCCTACGCGTGGATATCTTTGACTGCCACACGGACCGCAATTATGCGAAGGTTTTTCAGCCTTTGACAATGCTCAAAGAAATATCCTCTTCAATACCCCCAGTCTCTGTCACGACAGTCCCAAGGTAGGTAAATTTGTAGACGAGCTCAACATCCTTTGCACCCATCCGTAATAGTGTGCTATACATTGGTGTGGGTAGTTCCTTAAAGTAACGTATTGCATCATTATTCTATTATTTTCTTAGCGTATTAAATCATTCATGTGTCCATAGTGCAATCAATTTAAAAAAAAAATTCATTTCATTTCATGTTCATAACCCAACCAATGATATTGCATTTTCCTTCCAGCAAATGTTTTTGGAATAAAACAAATAGCAAACGTAACTTAGAACCGGACATCGTCGTTATCATTATCGCAGTCCGCTGCTGGATGAAAAACTAGAGCTACAGAGAAAGAACACGTTTAAGCATAACTAGAGAAGAGTGAAGGCTTAGGCAACCAATGCTTAATGACAACAATGACTGCAATAAGAATGAGTAAAGTAGAACATTTCTTTTTTTTTAATCTAGATGCAGAATTCTGTATCATTGTTTTTTTTATTCTACCTATACACATACATTAATGGAACGGAAATTTATCAGATAAGGACAGAACATACATGATTCAAACATGAAGGACAAACATGTTTAAGTTTGAGGAAATTATTTACGAAAAAATTCACGTTCATGATGCATAAGAACAAAATTTGGTTTCAGAATGTATGCCTATATCCGGACACCTACAAAACGGTGACAAATTTTTATGCCACAAGAGTACCACCCATTGATTTTAAATTACTTGTATAAATATTCTACTTTCAGTTAGACGAACATGTAGAAAAGAAAGCCCCTTACAGTTAATGTCAAGGGTCAGTATCAATTATGCCTTTAGATGCGCGAAACTTGCCATTATAGATATCTATAATAGATGAGCATTCGCAATTAATATCAATTTAATACGCTTTATATTTCATTTGACTTATATGTTTATATCTATAAACATAATGGTTAATTCCAATTAAGTGTTGCATACATATATGTTTAGAAATGAAAAACAAAGTAATAAATAACATTATCAAATAAGCCCAAAATTATTGCGCTGCTATTTAGGAATCTGTTTTATTTTATTATTCTTAGACAAATGAACTCGATCACTTGATCATAAGTGGATTTCGCCGATTGTACAAGTTGGCGCAAAATTAATCACACATAAATGGCATCGTACTTCAGTCATACTTGAGATATGTAAACTAGACAACTGCAGTGCACAAACTGACACGCAATGTCCATTGAGATGTAAATACTTCCTTCAAAATTCATATTGTGAAGGAAGCGTTTCCTGAACGCGTAATCTCCCGTTTTGAAGATTTGGCATAGCCAATAAGATTGGCCGATATAACCGCCTCATACTTCTTTCTTTGTGGCTACTTCAAGTCGCGGGTTTATGCAAACAAGCCACAAACAATCGCCTTTAAATAGAATATTAGAGAGGAATGTGAAAAATTTTCACCGGAAAGCTTGCGGAAAGTGATGGGAAATGCGATAAAACTTGCGGAAGTGCTTAACAACACTGGCAGCAACCATTTGACGGTATCTTCTTTTCCACTCAATAGAAAAAAATGTTAAGGTTCTAACAAAGATTTCCATAACTTTTTTTCAATTAATCAGTACAAAAGCTGTCAAAAGGCCAAAAGCCATCTGCTATTGGATAAAGGTCTCCCCGAGGTACTCTACTACAACAACCTCTGTACTGCCCGCATCTAACTACTTACTGCGAGTTTCTTTTTTTTTAACGTGTATAAACCCCCTCGGGCCTTCGCCCCACACCAGGGTTTGCGGTGGGGCGGTGCGTTGGAATCGAACCGTCTAAAACCACACGATGTGCCACGGTGTGAGGTTCCCGGCTGCGCCTGAGTCGGAAGGGATCCGGGAACCTCTTTCTTACGCACGTTCTGTCCTCACATAAATGGTAGGCATTCCAGAAATTTTACTTCTTCTTATGTTAAAATGTATTAGTTTCCTACGAGGTAATATCGGTCTGAAAGAAACGGCAAAAATATGTACTGAAGAATGGCTCTCTAATGAAGTAGTGTAATTTCTTTAAAAAACTACCTTTCTGGTTTCTTCTCTAATAAAGAGATCAATGAACTTTGATTAATATACTTTGGCCTTAATTTGAATCATTCACTAAATATTCGATGACTACCGCCCTGATTAACATAGTTTTAATGGCATTTCTAATATCTGGACAGTGATTCAACTATGTGTTTCGCCATATAAGGTACAAGACCAAATATTTAGGTTCTTAAATTCACATAATTTAATTAGTATATCCTTCTATAATTAATAGTAAAGAATGTCAATGAAACATATGCTTAAGCGCCCACTTTGTTTTGGACAAACCTAATTGGTTATTACATCATCATCATCACCAATCTTTAACATTCCACTTCTGGACACAGGCCTCTGCTCCAAAGAGGCATTGTCCTACTATACCATGCAGGGCTAACGGGTTGGTGTAGGATTTTTCTCAAGTCTGGGAGGGGTCCGGATGGCGTAAGAAAGCGGTTCCTGGATCCCTCCCTTCTCAGGCGCAGAGTGGCACACCGTGGTGGTTTAGTGGGTAGTCTGGCTGGTGTCAGTCAGGAGTCCCACACGAAGTGAACCCCCTGTACCCGCAGGGGGGGAGCGAAGTGCATAAAGGCATTCCACCACGNNAAAAAAAAAAAAACAAAAAAAAAAAAGGATTTTTCTCAAGTATAATATAAGCAGTGCTATGGTCCTACATTTTTTGCGCCCTTATTTGACTCTTAGAAAGAAAACTTGTAAAACCACGTAAGAGTTTTACTTTATACAAAGAAAGGTGGAAAAATATAAATATTCCAATTACCATCATATATAATTTTCAGGCTACTAACCAAGACAAAATAATTTAACTCCCTACTTTGCTACATTTGTAAACATTTATTTATGTCTATAGTTATTGTTTTAAAAAATCTGTACACAACTTGAACAAGTATTCTCTATCAAATTTTATTGTTACAAATTATTGGAGCAATAATGATCGCATAGTATAAATAAATAAACTGTGCTATTTGCAGATTCTGTATTTAATATGCAAGAATACAACAGTAAATTATGACTAAAAACTGCAAGATACAATCATTTTCACATCAACGCGATAGAAAACTATCATTACCATTGATGACTTAAAAAAATGTAACACAAAGGAATCAAAGTGCATTATGATGGAAATGAAAAGGCATGAACACAATCACATGCAATAAGTGCGACTCAAATTAGAGGGTGCTGCAATTAGGACGATTACAGATGACGTTTAAGCATCCTGTAGACAGGACGTATGTGGGTGGTTTACATTATCGTGTTTTAAATTCTCTCTAAATCAAAAGCACGATATTCTTTGTTTTTCATTTCACTAGTTTGGCTTAGTTAATGATTGAGATATGTTCAAATTTCATAGCACTATCAAAATCATCGTTTTTGGACAAGTTTTCACAAGAATGCATATCGGTACAGAGATTGTTATACATTTTTTGTAGGAGTTTTTCTTCTCTTTTGACTAAAGTAAGAGTTTAAAGACATTTGGGGGTGAGATTGACAATGGAACGCTGCTACCATCAACGATCGATTTCATTTCAGGTAAAATAAACTCACACTATACCCTCTAGTCATAAATTAAAGTCGTCTTTCTATAACCTTCGTACTCATACAATCTTTTTGATTATTACATCATCAAACAGAAGCCGGTTTTGCAGACAAAATGGCTCACCAACTGTGTATTCGTGTTGCGAGATGAGTTAAAATAATATCGGTCACTAAACTCAAAGCGAACTGACATTTTTGGAAAAATGTATAATTATTTTTAAAATTACAAAATTCTTAAAGAGATACAACATTAATATTTAACTTACTCAAACATTTAAAACTTTCCGTGCGTTTTTTTAAGATATAAGCATTAGTTTGAACTACATCTGAGCAACATTCAAACAAAGTCACCGACAAGGCTCAAGGATTTTAAGTTAATCTGAGTCATTAGACTCGATGACCGCATATCGGCACCCTATGACACCCTCGTAAGAAATAATCTGCTGACATTTAACACTTACAATTATACGTACCGTAAGGATACTGACATCGTTAACAAGAGCAGTAAAATTCATTACCGGTATATTTCTTGAGCTTTATGGCTCAAAATGACAAGGTGAGGTGTTGCAGTGTTGCCAGCTATTGTAAAAAATAAAAAGAGGTTTTATTTCGCTTCGTGTATGTATTACAAAATTTTCTGCAGTAGGTTACATTTTATCGAAAAAGTTGGTGGCGATACATCTTTTTTAATACAATTAGTTTTGAAGAAGCAACCGATATTGGACTTAACACTGACCACATAGCGGAAACTAATGACTAGCGGCCATACAACAACAATACTAGACATTTTGCTCACGACTAGCTTTTTTTTTCAAACGTAAACACATATTTAGACGTTGCTTCATAAATTATATTATATAGTGTTGTATATAAAAAGCTATTAGACTTAAATAACGAAGTCAAAATATCTAAAATTAGTTGACCTCCAATTAGTTGATGCCTACATAATATTCCCGACAGACCACCCAGCTCCATCTGATGTGGCCGCGTGCGGTTTTCTTTTCTTAATTATTTAAAGTTAAGGTTTTTGGTGGGGATCTGATGTGACGTTTAAAATGATAAAAAATTAACTAATAGTTCTACTACGACTCCACATTTCAAACACATTTGATTAAATTATGAAGAACATCTTCAAAAATGTTCAAATATGTAATCTTTAAAATGTAATTTTTAAGCGTTACAAATATATTTAAAACATTCATTTTTTGAGCTTTAGTACCTCTAATAGAAAAAAACCGAACCCTTATAGGATCAAAAGCTGTTTGTCTGTCAAATAATTTACTCAGAATCTTGAAATTTGGTACGAAAAACGTGTCATAGCACAAATACAGGAAAAATGCGAAAAGCATATTTTTTTATTGTCATATAAAATACTTACATAGTTTGCACGGCACTCTCGGTACGCAAGTCCGGCTCTTGGTCGATTTTTTATTTATATTTCGTTAATACAAGTATAAACATTGACATAAAGATAATACTACTCTTCTTCTTCATTTGAAATCCCAACCACCTTTCGTTTTATATGTGACAACGAAGATTTTTGTTAACATTTACATTCCCGAGGAGTATTTTCGCAATTAATGTGTTGCAATTATATTATAGGTTACCAATAGAGCAAAATACGTGTTCCAAAAATAAATCAACATAGAGGCGTCCTTCAAATAAAAGTAGGTAGACGGGTCATCGTACGAATTAACGAGAACTAATCGCACTCTCTGTGAATGTGAAAGTGTGTAGGTATTAATTGCTCTTTGCACAGTTCGCAACGAGCAACAACAAAATAATAAACAATGTCAACAGGTCGCGTGTAGGCGATGTGCTTTCGTTATCCGTCCAGCTACGTCGACTTTTTACGTGCACCGCTTCTGGCTTTGTATGAACTTCGATTCTCATATTTCAATCTTCATAAAAACCTTACTCTGATATACGAATGTTTTGTGTTGCGCTTCTGTTGCCCTATATAAAGATTTAGGTTCGCACCCTTAACTTAAAAAACTTAAAAAAGTTAAACATTGTTGAGCATTGTGGCTCAATGCCAGTTTAACTTTTTTAAGTTTTAGTGTCTTGTATGACAGTTGTTTTTTTTAATTGAGGTATTCTTTCATTTCTTTACTTATATGATTAAACTTTTTTATCACTTCGGAGTTTCAGCAATAGACACAACCTAATAATTTTTAATTTTTATAATATTTTTTAAATTTGACTACGCGGTTGGCCTAGTGGTTTCAGTGGTCGCCACACCGCTTCCTACTGCGCCAAGTGTTGTGGGTTCATATCCTACATGGGACAACACTTTGTGTGATCCATAAATTGTTGTTCTAAGTCTGGGTGTACTTTGTGTCCGTTTCATGTATGTTTGAAAAGATAAAGGAATTTATATTCCTAATGCGGGATTTGTCTTTTTAAGGAAAAAAATGGGAAAATTGCTTAGCACCGGTTAAGCTGTTGATTTTTACCGGGTGAATGTATTAAAGCCCAAACTTTGATGCCAAGATGCCAAAAATACTGATACATAAAAATAGGATAACCTTCTTTTTCTTTCTTCCTGATTAGCACTGGATAGATGAATTATGTAAGGTTGAAAAAAAAGTTCTGAGAGAGCTTTCTTCGTATGTATGTAAGTATTTCAATTCCGATATCTATAAGAATAAAAGTTCCAGTTCTGAAGATATTTTACCTAAAAATTATTTCACCGATTTATTTTTGTGTTTCGTTGTTATATAGAATCCATAGTATGAACATGAAAAGATTACTGAGAGTCTTTAACCATCCACTGCTGGACATAGGTCTCTGCATAAATGAGGGTTTGGCAACTATATCGCGCGATTAAGGATGGTTACCCTCCATATTCTTATTTCGTCACTACACGGACAGAACCTAAAATACTGAATTAATATTAATCTAAGAACTAGCTTCACAGCTTTCGTGTTTATTTTTCATCACATTTCATATTCGCTGACGGGAAGTAACGCGCTCACTATGTTTATTAAGTAACAATCTTTGAAATGCCTGATATTTTGACCATCCTCGTCCAAGATGGGTCCATAACTTTGTATCAACGATCAATAACGTGGTTATATGACACCAGCTACTGCTATTAAAGTTATGTAAATGGATTGTACGTTGACAGCCGACATATAAGTCACGTTGGGCGACTGCGTGGTGGATCTGAGTATAATAAAAAACACGGTATTCTTGCCTCGTGATGGCATCAGTCGGCTAATCTTTGAAGCTCGCTCGCTCGCAAATCACAAATCCAACCGAGATTAACATCCATTATTTTGCATATTATTGACATTTACTACCACACTTTATTTATACACGTCCAGAGTTATTTGGGAAGTATTTTTTTACCAACATAAAAATGTTTGTAGGAAACAAAAAGAGTCAAATATTTATGGCTGGGCCGATGTACATATGTCAATGCGAAATTTATATTGTTGAGAGCTGATTTAGCTTCGGATGCTTTCCGTTTGAAATATGTGCTTTGTGACGAACCCAGTGGTTTTGTATATGGATAATGAGCAATACATTTTTAAGATTTAAGAGATAACTCGTGTTATGTTAGGGATACCTGTGAGTAATATTTTTAAATTATTTATTTCAGACATGGTATGACAATCTGCGAACCAATATATATGGCTTACTTACTCGATACTTCATTCGAGGTTATAAAAATGTTTAGTTAAAAATTAAGTTGTAAAACATAATGCTATTAAGATACCTAAGGCTTTAATAATAGAGCTAAGGCTCTAATAAGTGTAATAAATAATAACAAAACTTTGTAAGATTACTTCATATTTCAAATAGATTTTTATACAAATAACAAACCGACCACACAAAATTTTACCCTAACTTGATTTACATGAAACAAATCTAAACCATTAGCGTACATTTATTGGTGACCATAAACGAAATATCAAACTAGTAAAGCTCGAATATAAATCATTAATAATATCGGTGTTAATTTCCAAGATGGCGGATTCAGTTCGTATGACATCAGATAGTGAAAGTTAATTAAACACATATTTAATGACGCTGTGTGTCTTAATCCTCATGAGCAGCAGTTGGCGTAGGATTATTGACTATTTGGGTCCGGATGGCGTAAGAAAGCGGTTCCCGGATCTCTCCCGTGTCAGGCGCAGAGTGGCACACCGTGGTGGTTTAGTGGGTAGTCTGGCGAGTCAGTCAGGAGTCCCACACAAAGCGAACCCCCTGTCCCCGCGGGGGGGAGAGCGAAGTGCGTAAAGGCATTCCACAACGTAAAAAAAAGAGGATTATTGACTATTTATTTCTATATTATAGAACTGTGTCTGTGGATATATTTAATTCGCACTTATAATAATTCACAAAAAGTCTGTTATGTTCATGTTAATTCTAAAAGTAAATTAGATAAGATAAGTATGTTTCGATCTTTTGTGTAAATCAAAGAGGTTTCTGAAAAACAAAAATGGTGAGATTTTCAGAAATAAATATAAATATTATAAACAAAAACTCAATTACAAAAGTCATTCAATACGTGTTACCACTTCTAAAAACATTTTGACTGTTATTTGTTTGTTTCAAATTTATAAGTATTTTTGCAAGTGCAAGTTACAGCAATATTGAAAAAAAAAGAATTATCGTTAATAGCTCCATTGAACCAATGCTACATTTTTTAAATCAACACGTGTCACAAAAGACGGATACCAGTCCACCACTACATTTTAGTATAATCTTAGATTATTATTAAATATCCTAGAAAAGTACACAAAGCATGGTACTCTAATTAAATTTTTATAGCTGACTTTGAGTATAAGAATTCTGAACAACTTTTAAAAACTTTAATTCGATAAGTTACTTAATACACACCTACCACATCACCGTACAACTGAGAACAATATATATAATACTGAAAACCGTATTGGTTGGTAGCCACAACATACTTACTGTAAGAGCCACTAATTTAGCTCATTATGTGATATATCTGAATAATCTAAAATATATGTACGTCTACCGTTAGGACCTATTTTTTTTATATTATTAATGAAGAGTTAAAGCATCGTATCTAATAAGTATTATACCATAATCTTTGCTAAGTAGGATTATAGAGTTTTATTACTACACCGAAAAGATATAATGCTTAAAAATATATATTCCACGCAGATTTTAGATTAAGAGATTTAAATCGTTAAACTTTCTTATGGATAACAATAAATCAGATTGCCATCCAATGCCTTTATGGATTAGGTAGCTCGATAACGACATATAAAGATTGTGATATAACAGTAGTATTGATTTTAGTAACATTTTGCTGCATTTGGTTAATGATGGCGCTGCATAAACAGAATGTTTCATTTCTAAAATAAAGATGAAACAAGTATTTTTTTCTTAGTTTTCATTTCTGTACATAGCCTCCTTGAACTATACACTTCACCCAGCGATGCAAAGATGCACACTTCATTCGCTATTTATTAACCAGTGCTGCTATCGTCACGATGTGCAAAAGACTTATGATAAAAGGTAGAAAATAACAGTGATTACTTATCATTCCTAAGTCGCATGCTAGATATCTTAACAGCATCATCTTTCTAGCCTTTATTATTTCCAAGATTATTTGAGGTCGGTTACCAGTTCAAACAGTTTTGCCTGAATATCAGCTTTTCCACCGAGCGACTGGCATTTGATCTCCGCAATCTTGAGGCTGAACTGAATTCGAAGATTAAACAAGTTGTCAGTACATTTAAGTGCACTAACTTCCCAATAAAGATGATGGCTAAACGTGATCTCCGAGGTATGGGCGGGAAACACCGCGGGAAACACCGCCATCTACAATACTCCTGGTTGCTATAAACCCAACAGCAGTCCAGCCTGGGAATCGAACCCGAGACCTCTTGATCGGCAGTCGCTCAACCTAAGCAGTGAATCAACGAGCAGATCAGCTAGATAGCTTAACAGCAATTGTTCCGATTTCCCGTGTCTTATTTGCACGTATATACCTTCACGTATTTTGCAGATAATGACGATATTACTGTACAAGTACATCCAATAACGACATAAAACTGTTTTAATGTCTATTACATGGCCAGCATTACTCAAGTTCGTCCAATATTCGATTTAAATCGTGTGACTCCGCCCACGCGAGACATTCTTCATTTATTGGCTACCCGAGCGAGGATTCTGTACTAAACGATTCTAGGCCATTTTCACGTCCCAACGGCGACGTCTGCCATAGGTTGATCTGCTCCATTTAATACTCTGAGTTAACTCTTAGGTATCGTTCCATTCCTATAGGTATTTTATTTGTTTGCGAAGCAAAGAGAAGCGTAATAGTTTTGACAGTATAGGTGAGTTTGTGTGTTCCATCGTAGCAACTGAGCCACTGTAACGATTGTAATAAATGAGATATTAATAGATTTATAATAATGTCTCAGGTCATCAAAAGATTTACGTAGTCGTATTATACTTTTTAATCTTTTTCTTGTTTAAATTTATACGGTTAAATAACAATGCAGATATTTCTATTTTTTTAGGAAATAGACAATCTACTATTTTTTTTTCAATTAAGCTAGAAACTAGTAGGCTTGTGGCGTGAAATTGGAGAGGCCTATGTCCTGTATGGCCTGATGATGATGATGATGATGATGATAGTAGGCTTTGGCAATGTACTAGGTGAGATTCGAACTCATAACTGTTCGGGTAAGCGCTTTATGATTAACTAGCTTTTTTCTCTTCAAAATCTTAAAATGTACAGTTGTATCAAATCTTGAAACCAAGATGACACAAATTTGTTTTTATATTATGAAATACAAATAGGTAGATAGGTACATAAGATATGGTAGAGATTAAAAATACGTGATGAATAAAGATTGACCGGACGGATACCCGGCTGGCGACTATTCGACTAGTGTAAGTGTAAAAACAACTTGCAAGCGATCGTGCTAATGAGTGACATTATTACATATGTGATCACACGGTCATATATGTAATACCGTCTTAAGAATAATAGAACGAATGAAACCGAGAAACTAAGACTTCAGTTGCGACTGTTAAAAAAATCAGTCAAGTGCGAGTTGGGTTCGTTGGCCGTTCCCCGTCGGCCGTCGGCCGTCGGGCCGTTCGTTGTATGGCCAACTGAAATATTTATTTTATTATGTTTTTTAGTATTTGTTGTTATAGCGGCAACAAAAATACCTACATAGGATAATGTGGATATTCTAACTGCCTATCACGGTTCTTAAGATGCAACCTAGGGACAGACGGAAAGACAGGAGAGTTTTAATAATAGGGTCCTGCTTACCCCTTGGGTACGGAACCCTAAAAAATAGGTTACAACATCACAGCAAATAAAAGGAAAACCCGTAGTTCGTACCAAAATCTCCTTTATTTAATTAATAAAGTCGAATTAAGAATCACATCCTTTATTTTTAGTGTGAAAAATAAGTGTAGTAGTTTTAAATAAATTAATAATCTATGGTAAAGTGACCGGAAGAGGGTGGTAGGTTTTAGCCGGAAGACTGTAATGGCGCATTGGGTAATGGAGTTAGCACGAGGAAGTTCAAGAAGAAACATTTGTATAAGATATTCTAAAAGATTTTAAAATAAGTAAAAAAAATATTAAATAAAGTTTCCAGCGATCTTTTAATAAATTAATACAACAATACAAATGTACATATAACTTTTTTACACTGCAATGATAAGCAACTTGTACAGTTTATAAACTCTTCTTAAATAAACTCTTCTAAAATGTGTAGCAAGGTGGGCGGACAAAAGGGACCTTGTTACACAACGTAACCATGAAGAACAAATTGTATTATCTGCCTAGTCACAATAGTCAAACTCTCAGCATTTAAAAGCGACCCTTTGAGTCCGACTTTGACAGGTATCGGCTACTAACTAGACTATTGTCAACTATGGTAACACTGTGGCGGAGACAAAAATACGTAGCCTGTCATTCGACTTTGTCAGTTTACAAGCTAAAATTATAAAAAATTAAATACACAGGCAATTAATTTACTGAAAATCGAGAAAAAATGTCTTACATAATTTTGAGGAATGCTGATACACTGAGCTCTTACACTTCTTGACCGATATTTACTAAGCATAGCTAAGAACCACCACAAGGAAAAAGAAGGAACTGAAAAGACTGGCTTTCAAATGATAATAGCCTCATAGAAGTCGGTTCATCTGTTTGAGATCTACGATCCCTTAGACAGATACATACCCAGAAACATCAACATAAAATTTATAACATCAAAAATAACGAGTCTTAGAAGTGTATCAGTGCTAAAATTATTTTACAACAAAAATATTAAAATATTCTTGTCAGTTCTTCCGCTGTTTGAACTCCCACGGGGTTGCTAACTAACAGTACAACATACTGAGACTTGTAATCAACGTCAAAAGATGCAGACAGCTCGACTATACACATGCATTTTTACATACTGATTTTACAAAGAAAAGTCGTGAGTAAAATTTGCAAAAATAGCAAGTAAAGAATATAATTAGATTAAATTATTCTTATAAGCCCCTTCCTATTCTACTATAGACACGAAACAAATATTTTCTTTACCACGTCATACATTATGTAGTGAGGGAGTCTAAAGTAACGGAAAAACATTATCATGTTACAAGTTTGGAACTTTTTGCAGTAGAGACATCTTTAGGCACATTTGAATGGGGAGTAAATTCATGTAAGTCGTCATCGACATAATCACGTAATGTGTTAATGCTTGAGCAAGCTGCAAATCTCAAGGAACGTTATAGACTCACTGGTGCGCGGCAGGCAGTACACAGAATACAGGTCGACAAATATGAATATAAGATCAAATAATAAATTTGAATGTCTATAATTATATACGTTTATGTCTATAAGTATATATATAGTTTAATAATATTTTTAAATTTTCACTTTTGTTAGCAGTCATTACGACTGTCTTGTTTTTATTTTGGTTGGCATAAGGGAGTAAGCAAGCTCCGGATGGCGTAAGAAATTCCCGTATCCCTCCCGTCTCAGGCGCAGAGTGGCACACCGTGTGGTTTTAGTCGGTTCGATTCGGACACACCACCCCGTCGCAAACCACGCTGGAGCGAAGGCCCGAGGGGGTTTCCACACGTATAAAAAAAGGGAGTAAGCAAGCAGACGGGTCGCCTAATGATAAGAGACAACCTTCGTATACGGAGACTTCTACTAAAGAGACACAAATAAGGGTCTACTTTTTTGTCCCTCTAGGGGAGGGGAGGTTGGTATGGGAAAACATTGGTAATAGCGGCTTTCGGTTAGGTCATCATCAAAGGGACACTTGAAAGGTCGTTTGTAAGATCGTGATATGACCTTTCAAATATTCTGCTGGCAATAGTTTCGCGATTTGAGGCCTTAATCTTGACTAATACCGAGTAGTCATCACGATGATTGGGGCTCTTATATCATCTGTATAAAGAGGTTAACTCAAGACTTTGGTCCTTCCTTCAATAGGCCAGTCGCGATTCGGGTCCTTAAACTCGAATAATACCGAGTAGTTAACATGATTCAAAAGGCCAACCCAGAACCTATATTATACTCGTACAGTTTTTATTTAATCAATGTTCACGGACTCAAACCAAGAGTGAGCGTTAAGAAATGTCAGCGCCTGCTTTTTGTAAAGGCCGAGATGTAAAAATATCTGTAAAAAATTTGCTTGCAAAATTATATAATTTATCAATTTATCACCGAATCGATTTAACCCGATTGAGTTGGTGAATGATTTTTTCATTTCAAAAATTATAAAAATTAGTACAATCATTGGGATTCAGAGAACAATACCATTTATTTTCATATCACCGTATATTCGAAGACATTAAAATACACAAACACAATTTTATTGATATTCTCATTCAAACCAATTTGCCCTCACCCCGTTACCTTTACCGTTAATTATCTGCACTTTATTTGAATGTTATAACGGTCACACCTTATGAGGGACAATTAAAAAGTGACGCATTGATATCGATTTGGCGACTCATTGACTCGATGAATCGTTACCATCCCCGAGTATCGAGAACAATCGACTCGGGAACTGGATTAATAATTTGCGTTTGACATGATCACTGTGTAGGTGTATTGCGTATGTAGTTGTTGCGAAATGTTTGTTTTTAAAAATTTCTCTTATATTCTTATAGGTAACTTTTTTTGGATATCTTAATGTTTATTGCAAATATGTCTAACTTATCACGGAGACTAAACTTAGAGATAGAGATATGACTAACACTTAAGAGTTTTAGTCACATCGTCTAAACTGTCAATAATTAATGGATGAAGGCTTAATTAAGGTTTTAAGTGCAATTAAAGTTATTTTTTTATGAATCGCTCTATCAATATTCTTCGAGATAGTACATGGCGATATCTAAATCAGACCACATAAGCATAGATAAATATCAAGTCCTATACCATATATGCACGAATTAAATTGAATAAACAAAAATGGGTTTGTATACTATAGCAATATAATTCCGTCAAAGCATTTCTAGCCTTTTAGAAAAGGTGGCAATACGATTGTGACTCTTGCATGTTACAAAAGTCCAAGGAGAGCAATTATAATATCCTTCAACAAGGTAAGTTTAAATTGTCCGAATGAATAAAATACATACCTATGTACTTCATTTCATTTTCAAAAAAATGCTCAAAGAACATTACCTATCTTCCTAAGTTCTGATTTGCCAAAAATGTTTTTTTTATTATTATTATTTTTCATTCATTAATATCGAAAGTGTAGATATTGCATATATTTATGTATTTATTTGACTGTATTAATGTGTAACATTATTGTAAGTATTTATCTTAATTGAATGATTTCCTTTAATCATTTACTTTTTTAACACCAAATTACCCATGACTTCGAATTTCTACAGTCAATTTGTCCATCTAAAGGTTGCCTGGAAGAAATTGCTTTTTAGCGATAAGACCGCCATTTGTACATGGTCGTTTAAATGTTATGCTCCTGAATGTAAACTGTTTTAACTGGTGTACAATAAAGTTTATTCTATTCTATTCTACTTCTAAGAGATTTCTAAACGAAGTTTATAACAGATGTTTTGTTTGTTTTCATTTTTTCATATCTTGCATAGTACTCATAGTACAAGCTCTGCTTAGTTCGGGACTAGATGGCGTTGTGTGGTAAAATGTCCGAAAATATTTATTTATTTTTATTTATAACTATCTATCTCCAATTTTCTTAACATTTGGTTTGATCTGAAAAATGATTTATCGGTGTCTTTTAATGGCCTGCCAGTCAGCACTTACGCTGAACATACACTTCATAATATATGTATGAAAAGTAAAAAGTTCGTTCACTTGAACTCTTTCATCCCGTTACACCGGCAGCGGTTGCATCATTCTCGCTAATCGAAAATTCTTAACATGTTATCTTAAATTTCAAGCCTCTCACTAAAATGAATCATGTACCAAAATAAGACACCGATAATCGAACTTCAATTTCGCATGCCCCTGTACAAAGAAAGCACTTTTACTTTTTTGTTATATTCGGTTTTCTCACGGCGAGGCGCGGGCGCATCGTGACTCATTTTGTTCTCTTGCTTTTCGTCGTGTGTTGGGCCCCTTAATTATGACGTCATAACCGCAACTTGTGGCCGCAGCTATGCTTTTGTTCTGTTTTCAAATTTATTTTTAATTTATTCACTGACACAGAGGCAGTATATCTTAGTATTGTCTCTTATGCCGGTTAAGTTAGGCGTGTTTATAAATTTAGTTGTCGATTTGTTCAAAGACCGCCCAGATTTCATTTCGTATGTCCTTAAATGTTTAATTTATAGTGAACCTTGCTAAAAGTATTCATTATCTTGTAGAAACTATCAATGGCTCACAGGAACTGCGTTTATTAACACAAACGACGTCTAAGTGATCTTTTCTATTCATAATTGGGTTTATTAACGTCTGCATTTTGTGGTATTGTTTAACCGTGAATGATTATATTATAAGTACATAAATTGTGAATGATACTTGTACACATATACTTTAACCTTCAACTGGGTCGTGTTAGGCTGTGCATTTCAAATACGATAAGATTTAAACATCAGGTTCTCAACAACCTCAATGCTTGCAGGAACATTGAAATATTTCGCGCTCATTTACTTCGTACGCACAATAGACTTTGCTTTACGCTGTGCCTACTGCGCTGCTGTAGGGTGGGCAGTTTTAATTCAAATTTAGGGACGTTATTGAATTCAAAATATATTATTTATGAATTAAAATTCCGAGCAATAATACACATGCGGAATTGTTTATTGGTAAGAGAATTAAAAATATTTCAAAATGGCATCATTTGTTTCTTTGAACAAAACATTATTATAAATATGTAGCTAGTTATTATAAGACACCTTATCGTATATAACATTATAATAGAGGTAAACAAGAGAACTAATCCCCTGATGGGAAGTGACTACCACTGCTCATGAACACCTGCAACTCAAGAGTCCCCAAGTGTGCTGCGCCCTTCAGCCACTTACTCAGAAAAAGGGGGACGTAGAAGGTTGGTGTTCTGATTATCTCCTCCCTTACTTCTCTTTGTAGTGCATTTGTCGTAAATAATTTGCTTCTTTGGTCAAATTTTACGATGTCACAGGGCAATAAGGATTGTGACAATCTTAATCAGTCACCACACGAATCATTACCTTAGTTTGTGTGTTCTAATGTATGACTGTCTCAGTGGCGAAGTGATAACGTATGCGACTTCGGTGCTTCGGTCTCAGGTTCCATTTCCAGGTCAAATCAATTGTTTTTACGAGTTGCAAATATTTGTTTATAACCCTATGTTTTACATGTTAAAAAAATGTGTTTATATCAGTTACATAGTTCAAGCACTATTTAGTTTAGAACTTGATAGTGTTGTGTATATCCGAAATGAAAAATCTTTGTGATGATATATGATATTTCTATTCAAGATTCTACTCAGAACTTATTAAATAATCACAAAACTCGACTCTATTATTTTGTAAATTTAAGTTATTATGAAAAATCAAGGATTGACTATTGCAAAAAAACATCACTTACAGAAAATCCTAGCAGTCCTACCTTCAAGTAGTCACCCTTCACATCCAAGTTGATGTCATGAATGGAATATTCAAGCTGTTATAAATAAATATAACTGTCGTACGGCATCTAAAGTAAGTGCTCCTGCGCAGTTCGATCGTAAACCACTGTTACATCTCGATAAACATATCCTGTATAGTTGATACGTTAAGAATTAACATTTATTGGAGATAATTCTTTTGTATCTGTTATTGAGTTATTACGTCATATGTGTCTTATCTAATACCAAGCAAAGCTCGGTCATCTAGGTACTGATTAAAATTTCATGTAGCGAACAGGGGACTGACTAATTAATGTCATTCGATAAATATTCAAAATGAATAACTATTAAATAATTTGTTCATCCAATAAATATTTTTATTATTTATAAATATATGGCCTTAACCCTCTCCTGAGAGAAGACCCAAACCCAGCAGTGGGACATTATGGGTTGCTGTTTTTATAAATATATATCTATTTATCATCTAGTGTCCTTCATTAACAGGTATTTTAGTGATTCATCAGCATCCTTTCCTTTACTTTAAAGCGATTAATAGACCACTGCTGATATGATTAACAAGCATTTTCTCGCGGTTCCGCTTGCGTGTATTCTGGCTATTGCAGTAAAAAGTAACTTATTTACTTATCTAAAGTATCTACATGTCAAATTTCATTGGGATCACTGCAGCGGTTTATCGGTGAAAATGTAACAAACAGACAGAGTTACTTTCCAATTTAGATTTTTGATATGGATGTTATTCAATATATTGAATTAATGAAGCTTAAAACTGCTCTATCAGAATCTAGAGGGGTGGGAAACCAGGCCATGGTCTTGGTGGGGATCGCTGACATAGTGAGGTCATTGCATAGAAAAAGCCAAGCATTCATCTGCTGTATTTTGTAGTGAAACACAATGATAGCAGAACCCTATCTAGTCCGAGTCATCCACGTCCTAGTCGTCTACCCTTGGACTTGCTGCAGCCACGCAACGCAGGGTTCAAAACGAGTGTTCTGCGACCTAACCTAACAAAACCGAGCGTATTTGGACGCTCTGAAATGACAGCCCTACCTTACTAAGGCACAGTGGGCAAATCACCTGCTTGCTCAAAAATCTTAGATTTCGGAAACTTTGTTCCTCCTCAATATCAATGACATGCTGCAAATTTGCGACATTCATTGTTATGCGTATGAAAGCACCGGTGATGCCCTTTATACCAATCGCGCCAATATTCCTCGGGAAAACGTCATTGAGAGTCGAATTTGAATGGGCTGGCTCGACCGGAGTGATACCACGGCCTCACAGAAAACCGGTGTGAAACAGCGCTTACGCTGTGTTTCATCGAGTGAGTGAGGATACCGGAGGCCCATACCCCAATCCAACGCCCCCTATCCCCCTCACCATCCCCCTTCCCCCCAGGCCGCCATAGTGTGGATTACCATGCTGCATTGTTCTTTTTCGCATTGAGGATGGTGACCACCACTCTTGGATTCTGCTCATGCTTTCCATCAGGCAGGGCAGAGTCATTTTGGCAGCTTAAATATNNAAAAAAAAAAAAAAAACAAACTTTTGTCTGAAGTTGAGACCTCCCTGAATAAGATCTCAGGCTGGGGTAGACTTTATTTAGTCCTATTTAACCCTGCAAAACAAAAGTTTGCGCGTTCACTGCTAAAAAAAACCGTGGGTCGTATGTCCTCGTTTTGAAGATACTTCCCTATCTACCTCAGCCAATATTGGAATACTTGGTGTCAACAATTCGTTTCGTGATCATTTCGGGAGGGGGAGAAGGGAGGGTAAGGCCCAAATCAGCTCCGAAAAAGCTCGGTGTGCTCAACAGATCGAAACAGTATTTCACTCCAGCCCACCGCCTTTTGCTTTATAAGGCGCAGGTCCGGCCTCACGTGGAATACTGTCCCCATCTTTGGGCGGGGGCACCCCGATACCAGCTCCTCCCTTTTGACTGCATTCAACGGAGAGCGACACGAATCGTCGATTCCCAAGAAGTTTCAATTCGGCTAGACTCATTGGCGCTGCGTAGAGATGAGGCTTCACTGTGCATCTTTTACCGCATTTACCATGGGGAGTACTCCGAGGAATTGTTCGGGCTAATTCCTGCCACCTCTTTCCGACATCGTCCTTCACGACAGAAATTTCATCACCATCATCTAAATGGTTGGCAGTCCACAACTGTGCGCTTTTCAAGGATCTTTCTGCTTCGCACAACAAAACTGAAATGAACTGTCGCGAGCGTACTCCTTCTTAAAAGGCCGGTAACGCACTGGTGACGCCTCTGGTGTTGCGGATATCCACGGGTGGCGGTAATCGTTTACCATGAGGCGATACGTCTGCTCGTTTGCCTCTTATATGATAAAAAAAAACAGCAAGACACCGGTCTGATTATTTTCATACTACATTTGGCATGAAAACACGGACACGAATTGCTTTTCGGCATGTGTGATGTGTGATAACAGCAGACTGGCCCAAGCATAAACAGAAATGCTAAGATGCGACCTGCACATATTCGGTTGGTTGTTGGAGAATGAGAACGTCCAAAAGAGTTGGTGTTCTTCTTTCCGATTTCGCAAGGAAAAGCCTTTTGGACTGGAAACCGATCTCAGATCGATCATTTTGGCTCGTTTCAACTCAAGAATCCGAAAGATATCTATTGTGCAGTGTTACGCGCCCAATAATATACCTGCAGAGGATACCAAAGACTTCTACAACTCTCTAAACTCAGGTGGTATAGATAGAGTTGTAGAAGTTGTATTTTGTAAAAGCATTAAAAAACAAGATTTTGAGTCAGTCATTAAACCTTTCCTCTTATTTTATTTCGATTTGATTTGTAGAGCAACGTGTCATGATGAGCAAAATCAAATGCCTTGCTCATATCTAAAAAAACTGCAGTTGTAGGCTTGCCACCAGCATGTTACCATTAGCGTCTCCGTCTCCGTGATTCGGAGGTCACGTTAAGAAGTCGGTCCCGGTTGTTGTCATACGGTAACAGTCGTGAAGCTTAGTTGGAGGCCTTCGGGCGGCTTAAAAATATCCAACGGCAAGATTTACGTAGCTACAACATATTCTTGCCAGTCCCCAACCCGCACTTGGCCAGCGTGGGGACGTATAGCCTTAACCCTCTCCTGAGAGGAGACCCGAGCACAGCAGTGGGACATTATGGGTTGTTGATTGTAGGCTTATTCGCATTTTGCCGCTTCCGTAATTACTTTAATAAGATTAACACACGCTGAAGATGTAGTACTATTTTTACGCAATTAAAAATGTTTTTTTTTTAATATTTCCAAATTGGTGACAAAATGGTAAAGTCTTTTTAGAATATTTTTTCAAATATTTTTGAGATTACTGGAATAAACGCAATAGAATGTTAATTGCTTATATTTGTTTTAAACAGTGTCTTAATAACATATTTTTTAAGAATATCTGGGAAAGGACCTTCTTCAAAGGACACATCAACTAAGTGATTAAGAGGTTCACAAATATATTTTGAACCAGCTTAATTATTTTTGTACTAATTCCATCAAGGCCGCTTTACATTTTTTTTTTGTAGCATTGTATTTTTTATTTTGTATTTGTTGTGACTTTGATATACACTTTTTAAGGATTCTACTATAATTTCTATTCCTTTTTTAATATGCGTCTTATTTATTCTGGTGTGTTCATAGTTAAAATAAAGATGTCTTTTTACTACAGAAGGTTTCTTAATTCCTCTCATTGACCATAATGTTGTCTTTCTTTTATTGGTTGTCTTGATCATAAAATAGTCTTAATAGTTCATAAAATAATTGAGAAGATTGATATAAATTTGATAAACTGTATATTTCTGAAACAGTAATCGATGAAAGGTTGCTACAATTTCATTTAATATTTTCTTCTATAGTCTCTTACCTGATCATACCAAGATTTTATTTCACGTTTGTTATGAGATTTAATCGATAGAATCTGACCAGTTTCACTGTCTGATAAAGCTATGTAGTGACGGGGCTTATAATGTCTTTATTATGTTAGTAGCAAATTGAACGAGACAAGCTAGTTGAAGTGTCGGTGACTTCATGTGTAGTACCATATCAAATTTTTTAAATGAATTATACATTCAATAGAGTTTCACATATTTTGTATGGTTTTAATGCGTCAATGTAACGCGCATTTATATTTCTATTACTTCAAGAATTATTGAAATCTCTATTGTGCTGAACTGTTATGCGTTTAATAAAAAATAATTAAATTAATAATTAAATAATTTATATTAAATATATCTATTTTCATTTTATTCCGAAACATATTTTATTGAATATTTTTTCTTAAAATAAAATTTTTTGGGTAAAACTAGTTAAAAATTTTATATTTTATACTATCTTCGCTTCGAAATTCGAAAAGAGAGCTTCGTTTCGAAATGAATGGGCCGGCTTAACAGGAATGATATCCGGCCTCACAGAAAACCGGTGTGAAATAGCGCTTGCGCTGTGTTTCACCGAGTGACTGAGGATATCCGAGGCCCATTTATCCCACCTAAGCTTTTATCCTGTGTCGCAGGGACTTTACAAACATATATGAAGAGGATAATAATAAAACCTAAACTCAGAGCAATAATTTGTGCTTTACTCAAGATGTTGTTCAGTGTGGGATTTGAACCCATAATGCTCAGCACAGTAGAAAGCGGCTTGGCGACAGCTTAAACTACTAGGCTAATCGTGCAGTCGCTGAATTATAATGAGGGTCCAAAATAGATACACATTCAACTGGCCAGTATACTCTATGGTTTCGTTAACCTTATACGGCTTAAGCTATAAAAAGACATCTAAATATAAATATCAACTTTACCGTTACGTTTAATGTTAATAATTAATAATCAATACGGCTGGTCCCAAAAAAGGTAATGTGTGATTTCGGATTCAATTTTTAACTTTTACCATTTTCCGCCAATTATTATGTCACAACGTATCATATATCTTGTGACATAAGAGAAAGATGCTAAAGTACCGTAAAATACCCAAACTTAGACAAATATGTGCTAAGATTGATAATATGGCTTCACAATAATTCACAATAATATCTGGCGATAAATACTTATTTCTTTGCAGGTATTCGTGATACCAGAAGACCAACTTCTTTGTTAGTCTTAGTTCTTAGCCAAAGAGCGGTAATTTAAGTATACATCTAATAAAAATATAAAATCCATGTGTCATACAAAGGAGTACTATACAACACCTACGAAAAACCAATATTTTGAAACTAATCACTAACTCTATAGGTCGAATAAAGTAAATCAGGTTTTCATATTGAAGTATGTGCCAAAATGTGCAGAAAATAATAAGACTATAAATAGAATAACCAATCCTAGGAATTAGACAAAGTTAACATGTCTTTATCTTAACGATGTCTGATATTTTATATAAGATCCTTTTTATTATTCCTTTGCCATGTTTTCCTTGTGATGATGGATTTAAAATTCAGAGTGTCACTACCCCTATTCAGCCAGTGGGTGTGGTGAAAGACGACCAAAACAGCAAAATTACGTACGATGATTCACTGCAAAAAGAAGGAAAACTTTAAACAAATTCTATACCAACTCGTGTAGCCAACGTGGCATAGTTGGCTAAAGCCTTCTCTTTAAAGGGTCTTACGTCCAATACTGGACTGTTAAAAGCTCTTAATGATGAAAATGATGTTCCGAAAGTTTTGGTATTATCCGTTTGTGAAGAGTGGTGTAAGCGTTTTCTAAGTCCTTTCATTCTCAGCCGGCCCTTTTTTCTACCGATGCCCCATTGTATATTTTCCATATTCAACGACTTTTCATTCCACATTCTACCGATAAATATAATAATTTCAATTACAGCCAGTATTAAAATAACATTCTTAGTATGTAAAAAAAGATAAGGCAGGTTTCATCATGCTTATTTAAACCAAATACTTTTCTCTTAAATTTATAATCGTATTTTACTAAACACGTTTAAATTAAATAGCTGTTAGTTTGATCAATACTAACTATTTTTTATCACTATCTTATTTTATCTCCCCTATTCACCAAGCCGGAGCCCAAACCCATCATCCTTGACCAACTGGACCAACACAAAAGTTGGTAACATGTTTGTAACGCAAACAGGTCGATGGGTTCCTTAATTTTAAGTTACTACCACAGGATATGGACATTTAAAACTCAAAAATTACAATTAAGTTGCTACTTTTTGTTAAGCCTGCCAAAGAGACTCCTCTGCTAGATGGAGAGTATCAGTGGTAGTCACCATACTCATTGCAAATGCAGATAATGCAACAATGCAGAATGGTGACCCACACTATTGCATGCATTGATATGCTTCTGCATCATTAGGCCTCCGGTCTCACACCCACCAGCAAAACACACCAGAATGAATGCTGTCAATTTTTAATCATCACATTGGCAATGTACTCCAAATTCTTTAATGTATATCTTGCAAAATCATAGTTTCCGTGAGTAGCTGGATGATTTATACGTGAATATCAGTATCAGTGTAAAAAGCTACCCCACGCAGATACTACTTCGGCTAAAACACGTCGTATTCTACTACGGTTTATCATCACGCTACTTTCGTAGTAAATAAAAAAACGAAGATTAAATATATGTATATAGATCGGAAGAGCACNAGGTCTTTGTACTTCTCAAAAGATGGCCGTTGATTTCACAAGTCGTGAGTTATAGCTTTAAGACGCTGATACGTCACCAGTGACTTATGGTCGGGGCTGGTTTCATTCGCAACTCTCATTCATAAGCTGCGTTGTTACGCCAAGTTTGTAGATACTTTGTTGGCTTGGCTTTTAAAGTGTCGAGAAGGCGTTTACTCAGACTTGAAAGTGCGTACATAATAGTACTGCAGAAAAACGTTAAGTCTTCGTTCCGGTACCTTTAGCGTGAGAAATACAAATATTTTTACATACATTTGTGTAAATATATAACATATATTGATATTACACTCCACTAATTTTATATCTTGTGTATAATGTGTCATGATAACATAATTTTTATTATAGTTTACTATATCTCTTTTTTATTTGTGTTGGAAAACATATTCTGGAATCTTAGCTACTATAATTTTAAATTGGCTAATCATAACCGCTATCTGGCAGATTGAAAATAGACAGATAAAATAACTAGAAAACATGTACAAAGTAGTTATGAAATCTGACAAGAACTTCAGTTATAAAAAAAAATCAAATAAGACGCACTACGATCTTTGCTGTTGCTCATCTTCTGGGTGACACGTAATGATGTAAAAAAAAAACAAAATCCCAGCTAATAGTAGGTACCTCAAGTTACATATGTATTCATTTCTATTCGCGCTTTATTCGTCGAAAATGATAGATCAAATTGTTGGATTCTTTAGCTATCGACTTTTGTAATTAAATTTGTGATACGGAGCCTTAAGTCTTAAGTTGCAACAAAACGGTATTCCGATGCTAACAAATTCAAATTATTTCTTTGTTCCTTATCCAGTCTTGTAAAGGCTTTGTTGGTTTCATAAAATAAAATATACCAAATGCATAGACTTTGGTGACAAAGTTATTTGGATATAGCGAAAATAACACAAAGACGTATTTATTAAATGTTTTGGTAAAGGCATATCAAATATAGAAAGTTCAGACGGCGAGGTCAAATGAGAGCGACACCAATTACGATATCCTTTAATTAGGAAAGTTTTCAACCCACGCTTCACGCTGTCGAGCAATGTAGGCAGTGGCCATATTTTTTCTTCATTCACTCGAGCATTCGTTTATTATTTTAATTAGTTACTATAAATAATTTTTAATGCACATAATTATATTTGCACAAATGAAGGTGAAGTATTATATCTTTCTGTGCATAGCACAGTTCTTATGAAATTACTCTATTGATATGATCCCTAATTCATACTATAGGGAATGTAAAATACTATGAAAAAGCAGACAAATTGGTGAATCAATGAAGGGAAATCAAAGTGACAAATTCAAACAAGTCAAGTAGTTGTTTTGTTAGTAAATTTTCAATATTTCCCTTCTGATAGTCGTGCTGTTTCAGTTGTATGATCTTCTGTTGATACAATATCCAGTAATTCAAATCATTCTCGATTCCATACGAGACACAAACAATCCTTAAAATCATAACAGTTGAAATATTTTATAACTTTTTATTTGATTGTTTCTTCTTTTTGAACAAACTGAACGCATTTCTTCAGATCTTCCATTTTTTTGCGTCAATTCAGAGTCACCTATCCCCATTTACAGCTTCTTGTTGAAACGGTGTTGTAATATGTGGTCTTATTCTTCATCAAAAACATTTGTTTATCGCTTTATTGCTCCGTCAATGAATTCTTGCGTTCTTACAGGCCAATCACCTCCAATCTTTTTAATTGTAAGGTGATGGAATTTTGAAATACTACACCTTCGGTTCTCTAAATACATCTTCTATCTCAAAGAATAGAGAAGTCTTTTTAAAATGTTGAATCCACCTTTTTTTTTATTTGGACACATCCTCTCTTCTAAGTGAACTGTCATACGGCATAAAGGAATGACCACGCATTGGAAAAAGTGGTTGTATTTTTCTGAAACGCCCACTGTCAACGAGGGCAATATTCATTCGACTGCTGTATTATTTTTCTTTCACTTTTTCGTCCACACACTCTTTAACGTGTGTCATAAGAATCGAGCATACTTCGTTTGGCCCCTTTTTAAGTTGCCTCCATGATACAAGGACAGGACATTTTTTCTATTTTTAAATTGTGGATACAAAAGATCGAAATACTTTAGTTCTAGCAAGTAAACATTTTGCATCCAATCTGAGCAAATGCCTAAGAATGTTTCACTTCCTTAGAATCTTTGCCTAGCTTCTTGAAGTTTAGGATATATAATTTCTGTTTTTGTATTTGCTTTTTGGTTATATTGTTGAAATTTTATAATTAATTCTTAAGTCAAAACTCTCATGAAAACAGCACGTCTCTACTGCCGGACACCTAAATCTAAGAGCAAATTTATTCTGTTTAATTCTTACTTAATCCTAGTTTCAGAGTGGTCTTTCTTAAAGAGCTGAATAATAGCAGCTAGATATTTTAAAGTCCCAGAAGTGTAGTGGCTTTATTTTACCCAAAAACTGGATATATGTGCGATCACCTCAAAATTTGGTCAGCAGCTTAAATGTTATAACTTAGTTTGACAAAGAACTTTTCAATAACTATAGGACATGTAAGACCTTATAAATACAGCCTTCGAAGAGAATATATATATAAGGTTGAAAGCATCTAATATAGGTTTTCATCCTTCAAGTTTTTACCAATATGTCAAAGAAAAGCGAAAAAATAGGCAACAGATTAAAAACACACATGATTATAAAATTGGAGAAGGACTGGAAGCCATCGCCTCGTTTGCTTAATATTTTAGTTCAGTATTTCATGATACTTCTCCTTTGTTAGAAATCAAGATAGCTGAGGAAGAAGCAAACCGTTTAGACTGTCTATCCTCAGTTATCATCCTATTGACCAAGTTACAGATACCGAACTTGGCTGAGCAGTATGGCGACTAAAAGCTTTAACTACTTGTGGTGCTGACAAAATACCTGCCTTTTTAATAAAAGATTGCTTGTCAGCTTTGGAAGTGCCTTTACTTCATGAATACAACCTCTCGCTTAGACAATGTTTGTACCCTAGTAAGTGGTAAGTGTCCAGGGTTATATATTATTTACTGTACTGTGTATTTTTGGAAAGATATGTAAGTCTATTTACGATAATGCTACTTATAAACAAATTAAGGGGCAATTGACTATCCACATGGGTTTCATCCTAGATACTCCACGTTAACTAATTACATAGAATTTGTAGGTTATATAAGTACTAGAGTCAAGCCCAGCTGTTAAGTGTGTGCTGCACATTTTGTTATTTTTTAAAAGCCTTTGATCTTGTCGATAATGAAATACTTTAAAAAAAATCAGCATTACAATTTTTAATTTCTCTCTTAAAATTTATGTCTCACTACTAGAAGTATCTTTAGCAGTTTATTAATCTAGTAGAGATTTATACTCAATCAGGGGTCTGTCGAGGTAGTACTTTAGGACCTATGCTATTTCTAATAATGATACATGATTTATGTAGTGTGGTATCTGATGCCCAATGTCTAATATTGCAGATGGTTTAAAATTGTACCTTTCTGTAACTAAGACTGAGGATTGTATAGGGCTGCAACATGATATGGATGTAGTAGTAGAGTGGTGTATAAGAAACAAATTGTCATTTAACTAATCAAATTGTAAAATGATTACCTTTTCTCGATCCCGTAACCCAATCACACATACGAGTACGTACAATGTTGCTGGCTGAGTAATAATACGATCTCCCTCGTTTAAGAGTTTAGGAGTGACAATGGATAACACGAACTTCCACGAACATATACTTCAAATATCGAAAGATGATAATAAATGCCTTGGTTTCATAATACGAATATCTTCACAATCTAAGAAACTCAAATTAAAATAAATTAGAGTATAATGAAATAGTTTGGAGTACGTACGAGTCATTTTATTTCATAATGATTGAAAAAATTCAACATAAATTTAGTAGATACCTATTTAAGCGTCAATATGGATACTGCCCCTTCCTTCATCTCTTCATGTTTGTGTCAAAAATGGTGGGCTAAGACACACTACAACTCAGACGAAAGTCAACACATATTATAAATTATTGTTTGATACTAGAAGGTAAGGTAGATAGCCCTAGTGAACGCGTATCAATATATTTTAAGTTCCCGATCAATATATGCGTGGCGTTGGGAGACGACATCATAGAGTCTTGTACTATCCGCCTACGTTGTGTTCGCCTCTGGCTAACAACAGCTCGACTGCTAGAGCAATTGGGCTCATAAATGATCTCCATCAGTTATGTCCAGATGCACGCATATTTTTTGATTACCATAGCGTAATTTTAAGCCATATTTATTTGTAATTAAATACTAAAGAAGTAGTTTTTTTGTGTTGTAATTAGTATAGTGTAGCTTGGGTAGTCAAGAAGATGGCAAAACAATACGTAATATAGCACAAACTAATAATATTCTCCAATGCACATCAAGTAGAAAAGTTAGAATATGAATGTCCTCGAATTACTCCTACCAACGGCATTTTATATCATCTGACAGGCCCGACCCAATTCAATACTAAAATAATTTTCCAAACTTAGCAGATAATATTAGACATTGTTAATCATAATTATTTTAATAATGAATTATTAGATAATACAGGATTGTATAACATTAAATACTCATTACAGCGGAAGTATCATTGTATAAAAAACTACAGACGCCCAATAACAAAAAGCACTATTTATAAGTCGCGTCTGAAGCTGACAAGCGTAAGTTGCCAAGACATTAATATTGTTTAATATGAATCACCTATTTACTTAATTATTAAATTATATAATATGTTTTATAGTGTGCCTAGTAATTATTAAGAATTAAACGAACTAGGCGTTTTTAGGACGTTAGAATCCTCAAAGAGAAGAGTTTCCTCCGCTACAGCAGCCATTTTTACTTAAAAACTATCAAATAAATCATAAAAGCAATATTTTTTTCAGGAAATACGTTTGTTTTCATCCACTACATTGAACTGAATAAACACAACAACAGATAAAAACTTTAGTTTGGAAAGCGGACAGTTGCAGGTATTGCCATAAGTTTGGCTTTGAAAAACCACCTCATGCAAGATAAGGTGGGTTTTTACGCTTATTGAAATATTTATGCCCATAATTATGTGGAATGCATATATTCCCGAAGACTGTTTTTACACTCAAACGATGTCAGTTGCCATAGAGAAAAAAAATCGTCATAAAAATGATTTTGATAAAAATGGTCTGAGGTGGATTTATACAACCATGCATTCTGCTGTCTGTTCGCTTATACGTTCATTTTATAGTATATAAAAATATTTGGCATAATCTATTGACATGAACAAAACCAAACAAACCAGTCACAATGAAACGTTCACAAACACTCACTGCATTGAAGATACTGGTAAATGAGCATTACCTGGGAGACATCAAAGTCCCTTAACCTGCTATTTTTTAAATCAACTGGGTCACAATAGTACCTTAAAGTATGTAATTAACTACATATTTATCTTATTCCTCATTTATATATATTTCTTAGCCCACACTATGTTTTACTCTACGGTACATAATAATCTCCATTACTATACAATTATATTGTTAATAGTACTTCTCTAATTTTAAGCTTATCTTGGAATGCATCTGGTGTACAAAAAGTAATCTATTATTAAACACACCGCATATACCAATATTATACGTATTTTCGCTGAGCATTGTCTATCTGTGGCTGAGACTGACCATTATCCTGTTACTTGTGTGAAAGTTTATTTTTATGTCTCTTTATTATTTTACACTTTAGAATGTGAAGCTTTGTGCCCTTTACGATGTCCTGTGGTGGTCGCTCTGACTCGACCAGCGTAAAACACAATAAAACACACTATATTGTAGCAAAATGGTGAGTAATCGAGCCGTCTTTATGACTGTCTACGATAGTAATAATGTCACTTTAGTTTTTTATTATATTTCTTGAATTACACAATAAAATTGTTAATATTTTTAATATAAAATTTTGATACTTAACATGTTTAATTAAATACTAGCCGTACTCCACACTGTGTTGTGCCATATTTTAGTTGCAAAAAAGCAGTCATGAGGACTACCAACAGTCTAAGTAAAAATTTAAAACCATAATCAGACAGTGACTTATAAAACATATATAGGTAAATATTTTTAAGGCATCGGTTTTAAGGAATATTCAAGGCAAATCAAGGCATAGATTCATATAGCATCGTTTATTGTGTAATAAATAAATTAGGTAAATTAAAACTGCAAAAGTTATTGCATAAATAATTTTAAATCAACTTTCAAAATAAACTAACATAACAAATAACTTTTAAGGTTCATTTTCCGTTAACCTCTTTGTTTTAAGTATTTAGTCTTTTCCTTTACTGTAGGTGGGTACTTACTAAATTAAAAAATAAAAATGTAAATAATATTTTATAACGTGTTTTAATTTAAACTCAACCCATTGAATTACACGTATAGTAATGAATTGACTTAAATTACACGTAGTTACAACAACGGAATTAATTGTATTTAATAGTTCAATTACTCAGTTTAGCTTTTTGAGTTTTGGAAGCATAAACACTATGTACGAAAATTTTATGAAAACCTTAGAAATATCAAACGATAAATTTTAATCAATTAAGTCTTTTATTGCTGTTGGATGCTTTATATTTATACGGTGTCCAATCTGCATCATTTTCCTTAATCTTGGCATTTTCGCGGCAATTTTTTTCCGCCAAATTTTTCAGCATAGCTGCGTGGTAAAGACTTCAGTTCTAGTGTAATGTAATGTTTGACTTAGTTAAAGCTTTATCCACACCCAAACATTTTCAATTGGATTGGCATCAGGGGACTGTGAGGGCCAATTAGGATCATTATCCTCTTCCTGAATCCAGAAATCATTTTGGTGTGGAAACATGTTCTTATCCGATGGCAATAATGCTTTTTCGTAAATTTTCATCATCTTCTTAGCATCCAAAGTACCGGTAAACAAGTGCAAATTTCCGAAACCCTTTTTGAAAAGCATTCCCAAACATGTTACTGTTTCTGTTTACTGTAAGTTGCATTTAAGCTCAAGCTGAGTAACCAGGTGCGTAATATGAAACTTCATCAAAAAAAAATTGTCCCAATCACGGTCTTAGTATTCGTACACCCAATAAGCCTTCTTTCAATATGCGTTTCAAAAAGAAGAGGTTTCTTCTCAGTGTTTCTATATTTCATGCTATTCATAACTGAACGCCTTTTGATGGTGTCAACTGATACCGTCAACACTTTTTTTACAACGGTTCTGGCCCAGAGCAAAGTGATAATGAAGGATTCTTGGAAACAGCTTCACAATCCGCTTACCCTCTACGCTAGACCACTTTTTCGAGCTGGTTAGTCAACGACTGATTTTGTAGATGAATATGTCTTCACCCACGGTGAATATATATCTTCTTTCATGGAATGGGCGGCCTGGTCGCGAGACATTTTAGAACTTTTCGGATGAGTACAGAGAAACACAGCTTCAAAACGGGAATAGCACGCGGCACTCATTGTAATAATGATAACTTAACAAGAAAAACTGGTGGAAATTTTTTTTTTTACAATCCATTATAGGCAAAGGATATTTCTATTCAGCCTTATATTGATTTTTATAAACGCTTTTCAAGATTTAAAAACATGCTGGTCAAGTTCTTGTCAAATACACTGTACAAACGAAGTTAACGGTGAATTCTTTATTTCCTTCTTTGTCATAATATGGAAACGAATTGTTTCGATTTTTAATGGCCAGAAACGAAATTTAACAATTTTTAACAAAAGAAGATTGAAAAATCGACTCTTAGATATTGAGATCTAGTTTAACAAATTAGAAAAAACACGTAGTTGAATTGATAACCTTTTTTTTCTTGAGGTGGGTTAAAAATAATTACAATGCAGATAAAGATTTTTAGGATCGTTGTAACTAATAGGAATACTACATTATATTACAAGCAAGCTTTGGCTTGCGGCTCCGCCCCGTGTATCGACTGCATGTTATCGTTAAAAAGTAACCTATGTTCTTCTTTCTTCAAATTTTTCCGGGCCAAATTTGATTGAAATCGATGCAGTTGTTTAGTAGTGAAAGTATAGTAATATTTGTATGGACGTAAGGATATAAAATATATATAGTACGTACATATACTGGTCAAGCGATAATCTAATTTGGACAGGGGAGACTTTTCGGAACTAAAGACCTCGTCACAACATTATACCTATTTCTGATGTTCTTTATTATCCCACACGAAAAAGATTTACATATCACAATTCACTAAAACAATGTGTGAGTCAAGTTCATTAAAAAAATCAAACTACTGCGGCAAGTAACAAAGATTCCTTTGTCGTTTAAGTATTTAAATGAATATGGAAATAAAGCTTGCACACGGGACAACTTCAGATATGTCGTAAGTTCATCGTGTAACGATCCACGTGAGGAGATAGTACAGAACGAGCCCCGAGATTGTTGATTTAAGCCCTTTGTTTTAGGGCCAGTATGGGAAAGTATATTTAAAACAAATATGAAATAAAACAAATGTCATTTTGAATAAAAATATACACAATATTGCATGTCAATTCTTGAGTTTGTTTCAATGTTTTGTAAAAATGTTTCAATAATCTTCAATTAACTTGTTTCGAAATTTTGGGTGCTTTCTTTTACAAAAGAGTAAAATTACATTTATTTATATCAGTTATCAGTACCCATAGTACAAGCTCTGTTCACTTCGGAACTAGATAGCGTTATTACAAAAATAAAAAGTATATCTGTAATATTCATAGTCAATTAACTTTCATAGTACAATTAATGCCTTGTTTGAAACTAGATAGCGTTGAGTGTCAGATATTTCGGAAATATTAAAAGAAACAAAAGATAATGGACACTCAAAGAAACGATATAGACTATGATGAATCATAACCAGAAATCGTTTAAGTAAATTAATGTTTTTCTCTGAATGCTTGTGTAATGATGAAGTTCCGGAGCACATGAGACGATACAGTTACGTTAAAACTCGCACGTACGCCTCAAATATAATAATAATATACATACGTACTTACGTATGCCTTTGTTATATGTATATCAACTACGACTGTCGTACTTAACTATGATGATGAATTTATATAAGACTAATTAATATAATATGCAAATAGTTTAAATGGGGATTTTGTTGTTACTTAGATTGAATAGAAACACACTACACCTTCAAAACCCTAGTATTAGGCGATGTTGAATTGAACTATGTACTATGAAATTTTTTAAACGTGTTAAATTAATGCTTGCCGACTATTATTTCCGCAATAACATTGACGAACCAGAAGTAGGTTAGATCATTTGCTAGGATAATTTTCTTTTGGAATTGAAATAGCAAACTGAAGGTATCACAAAGAGAACGTGGGTTGAATCCGGCACCCACGGTTAGATAGAACGGCCAGTGTGACGTCACTGGACGCAGTTGTAAAGTTTATACAACAAATCTAGCTTTGTGTAATACGAAATCATACTTACTTTATACAAACCACTACTTTATGAAGTTATTGTTGCACGAAATAGTCACTTGAGATTCCAAATTGTTTGAATTTAACAAATTTAAAAACATCTATTGCCTCGATAGTAGTAGAAATGCGTTTAATAGACAATAATCTGTCTTGATCGGACCCTATAATCTGGACTAATAATATTAAAAAACCGGCCTAGTGCGAGAGTTCCGTAACATTATCTATACAAATGGAAAAAAAACACGTTTCTTGTATGGGAGCCCCCTTAAATATTTATTTTATTCTGATATTAATTAATATTTTTTGTTATAGCGGCAACAAAAAAACATATTCACCACGTTTCGGCATGCATGGGCCGGCTCGACCGGAGTGATACCACGGCCTCACAGAAAACCGGTGTCAAACAGCGCCTGCGCTGTGTTTCACCGAGTGAGTGACGATACCGGAGGCCCATAATCCAACCCTCCCCATCCCCCAAGGCTGGCAACTCACTTGTGATGCCTCTGGTGTTACGGGTGTCCATGGGCGCCGGTAATCGCTTACCATCAGGCGATACGTCTGCTAGGTTGCCCCCTATTCCACAAAAACAAAAAATAAATAAAAAACTGTGAAAATTTTAATTGTCGAACTATCACGGCTTATGAGATACAGCCTGGTGACAGACGGACAGGCAAACGGACGGACAGCGGGGTCTTAGTAATAGGATCCCGGGTTATCCTTTGGCTACGAAATCCTAAAAGAAACTTAAATAATATAATCATTCCACATTATTTACTTCACAGACATTAAATATAAACTTCTCATTAGCCTTATTGGTACTCCTTAAACAGGTTATATAGCGTACTATAGTACTCTACCGTATTGTAATATAAAATACTCTTAAATGAATTGGTAATCGATTACGGTTTTTCAATAGAAATGGACCCCTATGGTAAAAGTCTTCTACATAGCATATCGTCCTGATTTTGACTGTTAACACCCAATTTCAACCGGCTGTTTTTTTCCAATTCAGGTCGAATAAGAGCGGTACTAATGAACCTGGAGATCTCAAACATACTAAAAACATTATTCTGTCTAGTATTTCACGCGAAAACTCAAAACATAAAAACGGGACTTATATAGAAACTATTAAAAGATTCATCGATATCAGGGTAACGCACACGTGTTACGCTGATATTCTGATACCTTCACTATTTACCAATTTAAAGTTGATAATGGCAAACCAAGTCTACTTATAGACTTTAAATAATATTATANCTTAAAGTAACTTAACTCATTTTAATTTCTCATAGTGACTTTGAGACTAAGAAAGCAAATACATGCAAACTATGCAGTAGAAGAGCACTGTAAAGAGAACCAAAAAAAAAACTTCAACGAAATCCTATACCAACTCGTCCGGCCAGTGCGGTTTTACCTCCTTTTTAAGGAGAAACATAGCCTTTTATTGGCTATACATAGGTCCATAGGTCCACCAGTGAACTACTAAAAACTCTGTGTATGACTGCCTCGTTGGTGTAGCGGTTACATTAAGATGTCTCGGGGTTTGGTCAGTCAGACCAAAGAGTGTTATTGAGTATTTCGCATTATATAAATGTTTTACGCATTATTTTTGCTTTATGAAAGCAGCCCTAAGCTTGCAATTACATCATCAGCCTATCGCAGTCCACTGCTGGACATAGGCCTCTCCAATTTCACGCCACTTAGTTCGATCTATGGCTTCTCGCATCCAGCTCCTGCCAGCCGTCTTGCGCAAATCATCGCTCCACCTGGCTTGTGGACGTCCTACACTACGTTTGCCGAGACGCGGTCTCCACTCAAGAACTCGTTTACCCCAACGGTTATCGGTTCTTAGGCAAATGTGGCCACCCCACTGCCACTTCAGCTTGCTAATCCTGTGGGCTACGTCGATGACCCTGGTTCTTTGTCGGATCACCTCGTTTTCAATGCGATCCCTTAGAGAAACGCCGAGCATATACCTCTCCATTGCACGCTGAGCGACTTTAAACTTATGGACCAGTCGAATCGTAAGTGTCCACGTTTCGGCTCCGTAAGTCATTACGGGTAGGACGCACGCATTGAAGACTTTCGTCTTTAGGCACTGTGGGATCGAGCGATGATGAGAAGACCCGACGAAGTTTCCCAAACGCTGCCCAACCTAGCCGGATTCTTCTGTTCACCTCGTCCTTAAAGCTGTTTCTACCTAACTGCAAAGCCTGCCCGAGGTATACATATTTTTGAACAACTTCGAGAACGGCACCGTGTACCGCAACCAGTTCCGGTAGTACATGTTCATTGAACATGACCTTGGTCTTGTCGAAGTTCATCCGTAGCCCGATGCGCACAGACGAGTCAGCCAGGTCGTTCAGCATCTGTTGTAGGTCCTGCAACGTCTCTGCCATGATGACGATGTCATCTGCAAATCGCAAGTGAGAGATGTATTCGCCATTGATGTTGATACCGCGCCTTTTCCAGTGCAGCGTCTTAAGCAGGTCCTCCATTGCATTAGTGAACAATTTCGTGGATATAACGTCCCCTTGCCTCACTCCTCGATGCAATGGTATGGGTCTTGTATGCTGATCCTGTACTTGGACGGACATAGTAGCGGCTTTGTAGAGACATCTCAGCACTCGGACGTACCGCCAATCTACTTGGCAACGCTGCAGGGAGTCCAGAACAGACCAGATCTCAATCGAGTTAAAGGCCTTTTCATAGTCCACAAATGCTAGACACAGGGGCTGATTATACTCTTCGGTCTTCTGTATTATCTGCCGCACTGTGTGGATGTGGTCTATGGTGCCATATCCGCTCCGAAACCCAGCCTGCTCCGATGGCTGGTATTCGTCGAGTCTTCGCGCAAGACGGTTCGTGATGACTCTTGAAAATAGCTTATAGACGTGGCTCAAGAGGGAAACGGGCCGATAGTTCCTCAACATGGTTTTATTTCCCTTTTTGAAGAACAGGACGACCACACTCCTACTCCACGCCTCTGGAGTCCTCCCTTCGATCAGGACAGCGTTGAAAAGCTTTTGGAGCGCCTTTAATACGGGTTTACCTCCAGCCTTTAACAGCTCTGTAGTAACGCCATCCTCTCCAGGGGCTTTTGGCTTGCAATTACTGTCCCATCGGATTATGAGAGTGAGAAAACAGAGAGCACCAGTGTTTGCGAACACAGTTGTGCGCCATAATATTTCCTGTGAAGTTAGCTGCTCTCTGCCGACAGAGCACACAACCCCGAGGCGCTGCGGTCAAAATCGGTTAGGAGTACATTATCACTAAATCATCATCACTAAAAACTGTTGATAAAAGTTTCTTCGAGTTAAATATTTTCTTTATAAAAAATATAAGCATAACTTTCTAATCGAACTTGGGAACGGCAATAACAGACTAGCAACACAACAACAAAAATATAGATACACGCTTCCTATCACTATCAGAAAAAGCTTGCTCCTTCTATCATTCCTTGAACTGCTGAGGGTGCTGCTGACCTCTAAAAATCCTGCTTTGGGATAATCGCCCATTCAGATCTTTAGAAGTACAGAAGGGTCATCCTGTCAACCACTTCTCTTGTAATTTTCTTGTTAATTGCTTGCTTTCTGAGATTTACTTGAATATACGAGTACGAGATCGGAGGCGGAATAATGCAGAGGCATCACTAGGCGACCGTGGTATAGGTCATCACGCTGTATTGTTGCATTATCTGTAATGAATATGGTGACCATCACTCTTGGATTCTGCTTATGCTTTCCATCATCGGGCAAATTAGAGTCAGTTTGGTGTATGAACAAAAAAAAAGAAAAAAGATCAAAGAAGTCCAGGAAGTTACTTCACGCAAATCATTAAAGTCTACAGAAATCTAAAATAGATATACAGATATACCATCACAACAAGCAACAAAAAAATAATCTTTAATTGAACTCCTTTTTAACCCCCCTCGCAAAAAGAGAGGTGTTATAAGTTTCACTTCGATGTCTAACTGTATGTGTGTGTTTGTGTGGTATCTGTGGCATCGCAGCTGTTAAAGAGATGGACCGAATTCAATTCGTTTTTTTTTTCGTTTGGAAGCCAGTTTCCTTGCGGTGGTTCTTAGCTATGTTTGGTTAGTATCGGTATAATAGTGTAAGAGTATCAGCTCTTTTCCAAAATTATGTAAGGCATTTTTGGTGTATTATTACTCATTTAAGTGCTTACGTAGGCAGTTTTTTAAACTTTTGAATTTTTTTACTTGCTTTCTTGCACTTGTCATAGTCATCGTAATTAGTAGTAACATTACTTAATACTACAATTTTAACTGTCGTAAACATATAGTTTAAACATTACGATATTATAATATATATTTCTTTCAAAAAGACTTCGTCGCTCAGAATAAAGCATTTGCCACTTTATAGCGTTTATTATAGTGTTCATATCTATTTCATCTATATCAGACCTGTGATGGAAATAAATTAAAAAGAAATTATATAGGATGTATTGATATTTTATATATTACACGAATTCAAACGCAACAGCGCAGCGTCACAGTAGTAAGCAATTACAAACACAGAACCTACTAAATTGTTGCCACCTGTTCTCACCGTGATATAGATAAAACTAGATATTAATAGAAAATGAACTTAAATCTAAAGTAGCAGAATTTAATATTGATTAAAGATTCCACTAGAAAGAAAGGAATAGGAAAATGTATTTTATACACAACGAGATTGAGTCCCCTTTAGATATTGTAAATCGCTATAATAAGCCTGATGTTGGATATCTGCCCACACGCTTTCATTCGAAGGGAATCCATATCTTTGTTTTGTAATGAAATTGTGAATATATTGCTTTAAATAAACGACGTGTTTGTCAAGGTAGTAGTCTCAATGACCTATCGATAATAAGCACGGGTGGTCTTATGGTTTATTGGGTTAAGATGTTTTATATCGTTCAATCATACGTCGCATGGCTTGTTATTTCTTTATTTAGACGACATGTTTAAGATATTATCCGGCCGATATTAATATTGCTATAAGTTTGTTCTTGACAGCAACTATTTTATGATAGTAGTGTTAGGTTTCAGAAGTAAGTTTGTTAGATTTGCATTTTTGTAAGATTTATTAGAAAACAAGTTTTAGCCTTATAAGGCTTATTATGTTGAGAAAACTTAGTTCTTAAGTTTACTTAACTTTATAAAGTTAAGTAAACTTAAGAGTACTTTAACGTGAAGAGCTACGCAAGCAGAGAAATTATGAATGGGATGATTTAAGTATGCGAGTGACAAGAGTTTTTATGAGTATTAGAATAAATAAAACATACTCCATCTATAGGAAGACGAATCTATGCCTTTATTGCCTGCCTAAAATTAAAAAAAGTTAATGGCTCATGGAAACCAAGCGAATTGAAAGACACCGATTACACTTAGCATGCTAAGATTACTTGATCCGTTCGCATTATCTATAAATTATGGTCATAAAGAATAGTTCGAATCTTAGTAGCAAATGAATAATGATGACGAGATGCGATCATAATTTTCGTTCACTCAGTAACTATCACCGCTAAGGTATTATATAAGGTGAAAGAAATCATATGTAAATAAATAAGTAACACTTAATATTTTAGTAGTTTAGAACCTGAACACTTAAAAAAGGATAAGAGTGTCTATGAAGAAATGTATGATTTTAAGAATATTGTATAATTTAAAATGATAATTCATCAAAAGCCTTCGAAAACACAGGCCAGCGTAGAGTGTAGTAGGCTATACCTCTTCTCTAGGGAGCTTAAGGAGTATTTGTGAGCAGATATGGCTTACTATTCTACTCTGGCCAGGCTGGTCGATCTAAGGTTTTGTTTAATTTTTTTCATCTTTGCAGTGATGTTGTGTTGCGTAGTTTGTTCCCTCAGTAGCCTGTTACCCACCCATGAGATGAATATGGATGGACACTCTGTATATTTAATCCGTCACCACACGATTATTACATTTAAGTTATAACAGTGTGACGACTTCCACATACAACGCAACAACAGAAACACTCTACAGCGCCATCTACCTAAGATACGTCGAACTACGGAGTAACAAAGGAAACTGAGAAACTATCAATCCTAAATCGCGCAATAGAAGTTCTCGTGCAGATTAGCATATATGCAACTTCCCAACGTCAACCGTTGGGCAGTGGCCCGCCACGTATGATCACCAGCACAACAGTGAATCCCTTCCTAAGATCGCTACAAAAATTTCTGTTGAGCATCAATAACCAAATAAATACAAATAAACCTACACAAATATAAAACTAACTAAATAGGCGGTAGCTTCAACGTGTTCGTAAATACAAACTAATTTCATTAAATTTTTTTAACAAATCACAAGTATCAGGAGGCATGCCAGAACATTTTGAATGCGTATACAAACATTCGCTTGCACTTTATCCGTCCCGTTACAATGAGTACTAGCCGTCACAATTTAGAAACGGCTGTTGTCTTTTACATCTTATGAACACTGACTGCATTCTAATTTGTTTGCATAATCTTTAAACAGAAACCTTTTGGATTGAAGAATAATGGATAAGACAAACTACATCATTAACATTGTTTATTTTGTATGTAATATGTATACAGTTCTACATTATTATTTTTTAGATATTTCAAATTTTAAAGCAGGGCTGTTATTTGGATCTCACCAAATATTGATATTATGTATTGTCTAGTGCTATTTTTTATAAAACAACTCTATATGCCTATAGTAATAGTACGGAGTTAATTGAAAGTTACTCTTTTGTTTCATGACATAGCTATGTTTTTCCTGGGAAAGTTACCCTTCGGCACGAATGAGCCGGCTCAATCGGATCAACACAAGACCAACAATGGTTCTAGAGGAGTTTGACCAAAGAGACTACTATAATCCTGTTCAATGGTGAAAATTTCAAATGGCACCCTTAACACATGACTTTTAATCAATCTCGTCAGAATTTTAAAATTTTCCATAAAATAAAATAAAACAAAGTTGGTAAATTTATCAAGGCATGCATTAAAATTTATTTTTAATAACAGAAGAAAACAAAAATGAGTAGCATCACAACTAAATTAAGAATCGTCTATAAAAATAATTATAGCGTTATATAAATATAAATCACGAAGCAATAAACATCTAAGTATGTAGAATGAAAGCTGATTTATTTTATACTTAAATATAAAACATTTGGTCAGGCAAGTCCAAAAGCTTACATGATTATGCGATAACGGCGAATAAATTTTATTAATCTCATTTGCATTCTCCATTATCTTGTAACAACCATTGCTTTAAATACAAAAAAGGAAAAGGTTTTAGCAAAACAACTCCTGAGAGCTTCAGTCACCAAATTAGCATTTCTGATGTATATCAAATGTATAAAAATACACATGTAATTTCGAACTAATGTAAATGACAGAGCAAGATTTAAAAATTTAACTTTTTTTTAAAGATTTATTGAAGTTGCTGTGGAACATGCATTAGTTTTTTACTAAATAAATTATGTGTAAGTAGTACACTTAAATAAAAATCCGTGATTAACATTAAACTCGTCATTTCTCAATTTTTATACTTTATTAAGTTTATTTTATATTGAAGCACTGTTTTTGTAGCTTACCTGAGCTAATTTAGTAGGGGTATGATTTCCATGGCCTTAAAAATATAATATATTTTTTATTATATTCACACAAATATTTGCAAAACTAAATAATATATTTTATAAAGATAAACCTAAAAATATTGCTTTCCATCTTGGGTATTCTGAGGCGCTCCTAGCCCAGTTGCACTCGGTGATTAGAAACAATCATCGAGGGTAAGCAACGATGGCGCGGTCAGTACCTGGATGTGTGACCGCTGGTGGCATGTTACCATGAGCGTCTCCGTGATTCGGAGGTCACGTTAAGCAGTCGGTCCCGGTTCTTATCATACGATAACAGTCGTGAAGCTAAGTTGGAGGCCTTCGGGCGGCTTAAAAACATCCAACGGCAAGATTTACGTAGCCACAAGTATTCTTGCCAGTCCCTAACCCGCACTTGGCCAGCGTGGGGACGTATGGCCTTAACCATCTCCTGAGAGGAGACCCGAGCCCAGCAGTGGGACATTATGGGTTGTTGTTTGTTTGTTTGTTTTCTTGGGTATTCAGCCTTCGATTTTAAACTGAACTTTGATGACGTAAGAATGGCCTGGTGCACATGTAAAACATAGCATAAAGTTAAATAAATAAATTATGTTTACACTCATACAATTTTTACATGTTGTAATAAGAATTTTTTAGTTAAGGAGAAATAATATTTATTCCTATTTCTTATCCAAAATTAAGTTTGTCCGGTTTCATCCTACACATAAACTGGAGATTTTCTCAAGTAACTTGAGAGTTTTTAAGTGCGGCTTTTTATTATTTCGGATCACACTTTATCAGCTGGAGGAACAATGTTGTGCAAACATTTTTATGAAGTAACAATTGAATAATTTTTATTAGTTTCTTTAGTTACCTTTTCCGCGTTCCTTAAAATAATTATGATACTAGCTTTCATTTATTATGATAATTAAACAAGCTGACAAGTTTCTTGGACAATAAAGATATTAAGTTAATGTTTTGTGAGTAGAATGTCAGAACGCTATACCTCGAACTAAAGAGTTGGATTTTGTTTAATCATGCAGTATCGATATGCTTTGCAACGAAAAATAATTTTGGAAAATATTTTATTAATTAGATATTTAATTAATAATTTTTTTACCCATTTCAATGCGAGAGGGAGATTATGATGTTTTAATTGTAGTTTTCAAACTAAAAATGGTACTAAACAGGCAGTATTACATTTTTTATGTGTGGCCTTGCCAATATTACTATTCTGCCTGATGGAAAGCATAATCAGAATCAAACAGTACTGGTCACCATACTCATTACGAATACAGACAATGTAATAATGCAGCATGGTGATCCACACCATGCCGGCCTAGTGATGCTTCTGCAACATTGGGAATCTCGTTTCCCATTCACCAACAAAACACGACAGCACGAACGCTGTCATTTTACGTTGATCTTCTATGCGATGGTAGTACCACCCCGGTCGAGCCGGCCCGTTCGTGCTGAAATCGAGATGGCTCAACTACCTTGGAAAAAAGAAAACCGAAGCAGAATAAATTAAAAAAAAAACTGATTCATAACCGCCTTTAAGTAAAAATCATAAATAAAAATCGGCCCAGTACGGATTCAGTATATGTATAAATCTCTCCTTAGAAAACGGATTCAGTAAGCAACCCTAAAAGAAGGAACAAATTGAGAAAATTCTCCTTCTCTTTAAAGTTGATCAACAATGTAAGACTATGGACAAATAGAATATCGCATATGAAATATATACCGAATAAGGGGAACATATATGTTTATAAATTATCTCGGTGAAGTGTAGCCTATGTTCTTCTTCAAGAATTTAAATATCTCGAGGCCAAATTTCATCAAAATCGCAGCGGTTTAGCTGTGAAAGCGTAACAAGTAGACATAATTACTTTCAAATTTATAATATTAATACAGATTTACGTTACCGTAGTAATACTGTAATAACATTATATAGCACTTATATTTTTCTGTAACAGAATAGAAATTAAAGTTAAGATACAAAAATAAAAAAAACTTGCTTGTTTATTTATAAGATGGTTAAAATACAGTTAAATTTCTGCAGTTATTTAGCTTTCAAATCTCATTCAAAAGATCAATGCTTAAACTCTACTTTCCCTGCGAGGCACTCGCAACAACTATATAAAAAATATCACTCATCAAAGACATAAGTTACGTATTCGAAAACGATACCCGGATAAAGCCACGTAATAACTATTTATATACTAGTGATATAACTTAATTTACCTTCTCTTTTTTGGGAAAAATAATATTTGAATAAACAAAACATATTAAAATTTGTTTGATTCTCAATATGTAGTTATCTATATTAATACATAGCTCATCTACTTTTTTTTCTTTATATTGGGTCGTGTACTCTTCATTAAATGCATTAATGATGTAATAGATTGTGTAGAAAAAAGTTTAGCAGATCATACAAAGTTAGTGACTTTTGCAGACGATACCGATCCCAAAATTTCAGAGGATAGAGTTCAATCTTTTCAGTTACATATCAGTAAGGCTTTGGAAGTGTTTTTCAATTGGTTTACTATTAACGGACTTGAAGTAAACGCGTAAACGCTACTATTTCAATGCTATTTCGTATTGTTTCTTAAAATAAAACTCCGTCTTCTGACGACATGACATTAATATTGCTTTTTAGGGTAGGGTCCCGTACCTCAAAAGGGAAAAAAAGAAACGCTTATAGGATTACTTCGTTGTCCGTCTGTCTGTCAGTCAAGACCCTTTTCCTCGAGAACGCGTGGTGATATCAAGCTGAAATTCATATCAAATACTCAGGCCCAGTTGCACTCGGTGATTAGAAACAATCACCGAGTAGGTAAACAACGACGGCGTGGTCAGGATCTGGATGGGTGACCGCTGGTGGCATGTTACCATGAGCGTCTCCGTGTTTCGGAGGTCAGGTTAAGCAATCGGTCCCGGTTATTATCATAGAATAACAGTCGTAAAGCTTAGTTAGAGGCCTTTGGGCGGCTTAAGAACATCCAACGGCAAGATTACGTAGCCACAACGTGGTCTTGCCAGTCCCCAACCCGCACTTGGCCAGCGTGGGGACGTATGGCTTTAGCCCTCTCCTGAAAGGAGATCCGAGCCCAGCAGTGGGTTGTTGATGAACTCAGGTCTACTGTCCCTTGGGGCTGTGAAAAATCAAATTTTTAAGTCAGCGCAATTAAAAGATACAGCTGTTTATGCTGCTAATTTTTGACCATCGTAAGGGAATCAAACCTACAGAGCCCGTGTATTCAGAATCTTGAAATTTGGTACGATGCAACGTCTTATAGCACAGATAAAGGAAAATTGTGAAATGTATTATGTTTTAGTTACACCATATAATATACCTACAGGTTTGCATGAAATCCTCGGCGCGCGAATCCAACTTGCACTTGATTCGGTTCTTTTATATACAATGACATTATTTTTGTTATTATTTCGTTTAGTTATTGAATTGTATTGTTTAACGAATATTGTTTCTGTATTTGAAATTTTGTTTAAGTGTCATATATTTTTAGTTATAGTTTCCAAAATTGAATGTAATGAATCAACACAATTTAAAAACTCTCATGGATAAAAAATCAATTAGCAAAGTCATACACTTTTAAAATAATGAAGCCCTAATGAAAAAGATTTTCAATGAAATAGTTTTTGTTCATATAGCTTCCGCTGAAAGTCGTCTAAGAAACGAAGACATTACAAATTTTATTGAAAAATAGTGAAAAATACTGACATGTATCTTTTCTTGTTAACATTAAACGCTACTTTAATGCCAGTAGACAACTACTAGAGTATTACGATGTATTAATCTTCGTAACAAAATGCAAGGTGAGAAACGAACCATATAATGTAACATTACAAATTACATTTTACGTTTTCGTAATTTAAATGTGAATCCAATTAAGAAATCGAAAAGGCAATTTCAGAGAAATAGATAACTTATAAAAAAGCAAAAAACATACTCGGTTACAAATTAATGAAACTTGTCACTAAGGCAGAGACCAGGGCCTACTTATACAAGAGATGCTGAACGAACTGGTTGACTCTTCTGCGCGCATCGGCCTCCGGATGAACTTGGACAAAGCCAAGGTCATGTTTAATGAACATGTATTTCCGGTACCGGTCGCGGTACATGGTGCCGTTCTCGATAGATCTTCTATAGAAAATCTGTACAAGAATAGCAATCTTTAATAGAAAAATAAACTTGAATCTGCACAAATAACTGACTTACAATCCTTCTATTCTCGATAATAAAGATATTGTAGCTCATGCCGCGAGATTTCGTTTGTTTTCAACATATGCCAATAGATAACATAATCAGCATATGTTTATAATAAGTTAAACTCGAAACTTAATATATACCCCAGTTTACTCTATGTTTGTAAAACAAACGTAACTAAGTGGCTTAAAACACTAACGTATGAGGAGACTGAACTCAGCTTAGTAAGTAGTAAGTTAACATGCAATCACTATTTGTTATAAAAAAATGGTTGTATTAATACTCAGTAGACATTGTTCACTTATGTGCTTATAGAAAATATTGATATATAATATTAGTTAACTGTATGATGCAAATATTGTCTACTTATTATAGTTATGGTCTAATCATTGTGTATTCATGAATTTGGCAACCCCAATACTAGTGTTTCTAATAAATTACTGGGGTTCGCCTCAATTTTTATTTAGTGTGTAACTATGTATGAGATAAAAACATTGTATTTATTTATTTTACCATCAGTTCGGCTCGCACGATGATATTTACATATATACTTATAACCAATGTCTGTTCTTATTCCTGTACATTAACAAATATACCAGTAAAATTTGCACCAAATATATTATAAGTTTGTACTTGCAAAACCAAAATGTAACAAAACTATGACATTCTGTTTCATTGCGTCAAGAAATGACAAAGATACAAAACGACCTGGATAAACAAACACAGAAACGGGCAACAATATTGAATTCCTCTGGACCGGTATTTTGAACTCTGTAAAACTGCTTCACATTTTAACCCTTAAGTTGATGAGTCTAAGACTCATTATCGGAAGCATGATACTAAACAGTTTCATTTAGTTTTATACCTGGATTTTTCCTGCAAAGTATTAATAGCAGGAGTCTATTCTTAGGACTCTGTGACAATATTTTAAAGGTTACCGGAAAAACTGCAATAAGACTTTACTCTAAGTTTATATATATATATGAATGTATATCTATAAATGTGGATTTTACACGGGCTGAGTACAGTTTCTCGTGTGATATCGCATGTCGAACAAAGGGTTAGGCATTGTCTCTAAATGTCAATCAGTATGTATCTTTTGTTTACGCTAAAATATGCAACTGTCAAGCCGTAAAGGCTAGGCCACATGAGAACAACAATAAAATCACATTTTGTAAATAACTTGATTGATACTTGCTACTGGACTTTATAAAAAGAGAAGCCAAAATAGAACTTAAGAACGTGTGTCTGTAATCTTTGTTTTTTTTTTGTTTTTACTTCCATGATTATTTGGAAATATTTCTGGATTAAGCTCTTAATGAAATGCTGGCAGTGCCTCCTATCAAGGTGTAGCTTTGCGGTCAATGATTACTAGGCTTTTTAAACTTCGTTTTTGTTTGAAAGGTGGTGCTTTCTATGGGTGCCGTTTCAATTTGGTGTAGTTCTTAAAGTCGTTTTTTTTTCAATTCTATTATTTATGGAATAGGTGGCTATCTACTAGATGCGTCACTTGATGGTAAGTAACTACCTTCACCTGTACAACTCACGAGTTACAAGTGCATTAAAGCCATTTAAGTCTCATATGATCAAAATAAGATTACCGATGTAGGTATGTAGTTTATTGGATCAACAACCTTACCAGTAACTCTGAATGTAGCTTGCAGGACAGATGAGGTATTATGCCAAATTTTTCTTGGAAGTAATTAGCGAAAAGCTATGTCTAATAATAGATGTCCTCTGGCAGAAATTATGATGTTGATAAATATCGATCTTTTAGTCTATTTCTTCGCAACTTTTCTTGACTTTGTTCATTATCTTATTGTAACAATAATATGTTACAATATTGTATGCCAAAATAAAAGTTGTTTTTTTTTCTTTTTATAATATTCTACAACTAATTCTATAATTATCGTTTGCTAAAGTCCTATTTCTTAAAAAGCCGTAATAGATCGAAGCCATAAGTGCACCTTTACAATTGATACCGAGTTTGTATAAATCATTTCGACACAACTAATGGTTTATAGTCAGTGACTAGTTTTGATTTAATTGCCAGTACAATTGTGTCGTGTTAATGAATTACAATTTATTCTCTTGTAATAGTTGATCCGCCATTTTTTATGCGTATGTGTGTCAAGCCAAAATTAATAGATTGACGAGGTATGTGTTTATTAAAGTTTATCGCATCAAAAGTTTAATGATCAGAATTAATAATATTATTTTAGGATTTATTCAAATCAAAATCAAATCAAATCAACAGCCCATAATGTCCCACTGTAGGGCTCGGGTCTTCTCTCAGGAGAGGGTTAAGTCCATACATCCCCACGCTGGCCTAGTGCGGATTGAGGACTGGCAGGACTACGCTGTGGCTGCGTTACCTTACCATTGGATGTTTATAAGCAGCCCAAGGGCCTCCAACTAACTCACGACTGTTAACCTATGATAACAACCGGGACCGACTGCTTAACGTGACTTCCGAATCACGTAGACGCTCATGGCAACATGCCACCAGTGGGCACCCATCTAGGTACTGACCGCGCCGTCATAGCTTACCCTCGGTGATTGTTTCTAATCACCGAGTGTAACTAGGCTATGAGCGCCTCGACTTCGATCGCTAAGATATATTCGGTTCGCAATTATGTACGAAATTATTGGAGTCTTCTTAAGTGCATATGAAAATTTCATATCTGCATCTCTGATTTATCTGAATATTATTTATTAATAAGCACTATCGGGTCATGGTAAACCCGAATCAACAACACCCTCAGATTACAAAAGAAATCCAGCTGGAACGTACCTAACAAATAAAATGACGCCGTTACTTGCTTTAGCGTGCATGATAACCAGCAGTGACAATTTACCACCTGTGTGCGTGTAATAATACCAGAAATCGAGAAAAGTCCTTTTTTGTTAATGTTAAGATTGAAAAAATGGGTATTTTTTAAATATTAATTAACATCATTAAGTAATAACATTTTCTTTATTTCAATTATAATAATAAAATAATACATAGATTATAATAATAAAATCAAAGTAAAATTTAGTACTTCACTACAAAGTCAATAATTTTACCATTCAATTACTATTTGCCGCTTGTTAAATATGATTCATATTTTTTCTTAATATCGGTTATACCGTAAGTACCTGCGGATTGAGTTTGGGTCATCGTTTTATTTTTGTGAGTTCTAATATAAATCGTAATATTTACGACACGAAGCACCAGTTAAAAACATAAAACACATTAGACAGAACAACAATTTGTAGAATCATCTACATTTGTAATATCCACTATATGTAATAATTATCAGCAATAATTATATCACCAAAGAACACTTTCAGGTGAGGTTTGAAACCAAATTCTTAAATATAGAATAGAGCTTCACTAATGCCTAACAAGTAATTGACTAACAAGTAATTTCGCCAAAATGGAGAAAAATCGGCAAAAACTGGTATTGCAGACGAAATACAGTTGAAGTTTTGTGTTCCGACACCACATAGTTATCTGGCAAGGAAATAATGAAAGCAACCTAATAAATATTTAACTGTGAAAAGATACTCCATCTTATTTTTTTTTCTTTTTGGGAACTACTTTCACAATGTTTAAAAACGCATTTTGAACATGAAATCAAAAATCACTCAAGACGTGAAAATGATATGCTAAATAATATTGTCTATCAGACTCAAATGTAGAAATGTCTATCAAACACTGCTTCAAGATCATATTCGCTTTCAGATTTGTATTTGCTTTGGAAGTTTCACTTTTTTGTTTTGTACGATCCATCTAGTTTTCTTTTGTCACCTGAGCCGCTACCTATTTTTTGAGAGAAATAGTTATCTGTACCATATATAGGTTAAATAATTGAATATTGCATCTTACGTTGTTAAGTCTTTTCGATCTATATTTTCATACATTTCTTTCCCTGTATATCCGGCTATAAAACGTTACTATTAATATTATATACATTAATTCAAAATTATCATTTTCAGTTACTAGTTTTCAGAAAAATATTACAATTATCATACACATAGATATGACTTGTAACTTCATAACTATGTGCTTTTTACTTGTGCCAAATTCTTGACCACTAGTTATCATTTGTTTTACCTGAAATCGTTTTTATGTGTTCTTGTTTGATACAAGCTTCTTTTGTTCTCGATAGTAAATCATAGCGTCTGACTGAGTGATGATGGGTATAAGACAAATAAATTCGAATTGATTTCTGTAAAGCTTTCGCTTTTCGCTTATTTTTTGTTTTTAATAACCTTTCCTCGAATGCATGAATAGTAAACAAAAGATTATTTATGTAATCTTAAACAGTATTAGTGAGTAAATATTGTATTTTTGTAAGTCATAGTAAGGAGAAGTTCCACGAAAACTTCGGAGGGTATTAGGTATTCTTATCAAGAAACATATTGACTAAGTTTGTTTTTATAGAAGCACTAAGTGGCTAGCATTTTTCCGTGTAAACTTTAACTTATGCTAAATCATAATCATTATAAAGATTTTATATATATTTAACATTTATTCACTTAAGGAATGGGGATCGTGGAATGGTCAGTGAGGATTAAGTATGACCCCAGTCAAACCAACCCACTAAATGGGCCAGAACATGACTTTCCCACTAAGATAAATTGTATGGACTTCATTATCATCCAATCGCAGTCCACTACTGGACCTCTCCAATTGCAACCTACTTAGATCGATCCTCGGCATCTCGCATTCAGCTCCTACCAGCCGTCTTACGCAAATCATCACTCCATCTGGCCTGTGGACGTCCAACGTAATTTGACTTAAGCGATTTAAAGATGACTTGGTTTTAGCAGTCGCCATGCAACTTTCTGATGCACCAAATGCACAAATCAATTATGGGTTCAAATCCCACGTAGGTCAAGACTTTTGTGTGATCCACAAATTGTTGTTCTGAGTCTGGGTGGGCGTTCTTTGTGTCCGTTTCATGTATTTTTGTAAAGTCCTCCGTGACTCCTCAAAGTAGCGGGCCGGTTCAATCGTGGTAGTACTACTACCTATGCATTCATGCTGTCGTGTTTCGTTGGTGAATGCGAGACCGGAGGCCCAATGATGCATAAGCAACACTAGGCCGCTATGATGTGGTTCATCATACAGCATTGTTTCATTGTCTGTATTCGCAATGAGTATGGTGACCACCACTCTTATACTTTCTATCAAGCAGAGTAGAGTCACTTTGGCAGGTCCATTCATAAAAAACCTATAGATGTATATTCCTAATGCGAGAGTCCTTTTTTTAAAGTAAAAACCAGATATAAACAAAGAAACATATATTTGAGTATTTGAGCTTGATAATACTCGTAAAGTATATTGTTTTACCTTATTTCTTTGCACCAATATTTCATATGCACAATTTATAAAACGTGTTAAGGTACAGTTGTCGAATAAATTAGTCGTTTACTTATATATTTTGATCAAGTTGGCTTTACACTATCATAAATCCTGACTTTTCATTTAAATCATATTGTAAATTTATTGTGTTGTTTAAGTTATTGTATTGTAAAGAGTTTTACTCTTGTCGCACTCTGATAACTTGTACTCAACCTTAACAAGATATAGATAAAGAGACAGTAACTATTGTTACAAAATAAAAATAATGATACAGATTTCAGTACTTACGAATTGCGGGGTAAAAAACAACAATTAGATCTGATAATATCGCTCAACGTCTTAATGTCACTGGGAATCAAGCTTAAAGTGCTTCAAGGTAGTTCATCGTCCCAGTTTTCTATGTGATTCTACTCCGTATCGATTTCTGGAAATAGGCTTACGTATAGGTATTTTACTGTCTTCCAATCTAGATACAGTTCGAAAGAGCAAACAATGGCCGCCTCAAACAAAAGTTACACTACACAGTTACTCCGAAAACCGGTGTTAGAAACTTTCTTCAATATTTCCTCCGCTTTTTAATAAGGGGATTTTAGATATTTAAGTCATTGGAGAGAGTTCAAAATACAGCACTGGTTTACGCACGAATGTCATCAGAAGTGGTTCTAGGCATCGATATTCTCTTTATATCGGAAATTGAAACTGGATTAGGGGTTCTGCTGGTAATTAATTGATTACGTAAGTGACCTAAAAAAACTTCAAAGGAATTTGTGACATAATTGTTCTTTACAAATTAATTGTCTCTACAAGTTCAATCGTTGAAGGGCACGTTTGAATTTGCCATTTGCATTCTCAGACTCGACTGCCGATTGTTCGAAATGGTTGTATACTGACGTCACCAATGATGTAACATGATTCACATCGGCGGTATCTCTACTGACAGATCGTGTTTATATAAAGGCTATTCAAAATAACAGGCATGTTAGGCATGTGTCCTTTGTTTATAAACTCTAGAGCTTAGTGTGATTTTGTTGCATATGTTACTTCTTCACAGTGTTTTAATGTAATAATATCTACTATAAATAAGTTATATTTAGTACTTATAATTTTTACGTTCTAAAAATTTGAAGTTAACGTTTACGTACGTACTACGTATTGATGGCAAGTAAGTACCGTCGCATATGAACGCCAGCTCTTCAGGAGATACAGTTCGTTTTCAACTTTGAACCATTCCCGCAGAATCAGAAAGAAGAAAGATTTTAGTTTGGGTAACTTCACTCGATTACTAAAAAGTTAGAAAAACTTCTAGAAATAATATATGTGATCTAATAATAAAGATTTCGCAACTTTTTTATCAGAAAGCATAACAGCAGTGTCTGGAAAAGATTGAAAATGTTTAGTATTGCGTATCCGCCTATCACTATGTCGGGCCGAGATTTAACAGCGACATCGGACTATTCAAAACCTCGATTATGCTTTGGGGTAATGCTACAACGAAATTACTAAGGGAAACAAGATTGTAAACTAACCTATTACCGTAAATTACAGGTGTTTTGGAAGAAATAATTCATGGAGCTCTTAATGATAAAAGGTAATATAGGTAAAGATATCACTACACTATCGCAACACCTATATTAATAAATATACTTAGTTATAAAATGCATACTTATAAGAAATAATTTTCCTTGATAAATAAGGTTTTAACTCTCTCTTTTTACGCTTCGATAAAAATAGAAATGAATTTATTATATTTGTATCTCCTCCTAAATTTTTAAGAACTAATATTATACTTCTCAAAAATTTATTGAGGGTTTCCAGTACAGAATAATTCTAGTACTTCCTAAGTATTATTTGTTGACTTGCTTGTGTATCACTACTGTTGAAGTGATTGTCTACGAAAGTTAAAGTAGTGGGTGAAAAAGGACAATTAGTCTCATATTATAAATAAATAACAATTGGAGAACAAGCAGAATAAATAACGATGCTCACAACACTATTATTTTTCATAGGTAAGAATTAAACAAATCAAAATTATTGATTCGACATCAGAAATAGATATACCCATAAATAATTTATTTTCCACCTAATTAGCTACAATATCCGCAGCTGTAAAAACAATATGTGAAGTCAATCCAATTAGTTTATTGAACATCGATGACGAACGGTGTCGTTGACCCTTGAGATAATAGCACGTCTGCTCTTTATACAAACGTGCCAAATTTGGTGTTGCTACCATCATACATTGGCATAGTCATATAGAGTACAGTGTTTGCACTAGACATCACGTTTCAGGGTGATTCGAAAGTACATGATATGTATCATGTACACCGTCACTGACTATTTATGATTAATTTAAATTAAATTAAATAATTAAGTAGAAGGTTATTAACTTTATACATCACTCAAATGATGCAATAATATCGTATTCTATGTGATGTAGTAATCGATAACAATAATAATAGAATATGCGCCTATCCTTAAGCAAAGTATGATGTGATATATTCTTGAAATGTTCGACATTGAATATATGTCAGCGTAGAAAATAGACCTCTCCATTTTAAGGAGATGCTTATGTCTGTGGACTGTTATCAGATCTTGATGATGTTGATGCTATGCCATGGTTTATTGATATTTCTCCATTAAAGATTGATTGGCTACCTTTCCGATCTTTGACAATGAATACATGAAAAGGATTTGTTTTCTTCCCTTTTTGTAATGGTAAATATTACGTTTTCAAAACCAAGGTACACAAAATTTAATTTAAAGAAGATTTTTAAGCATAAACAGTGATATGAAACTGTAGAATCAAATATGGATTTTACAGGACTGCCTTTAAAACTTAAGGTTGATTTTCTACATTATTTAACAACATAAAAAATATGTAATTCCGCTTTAAATTATTTACATTTTTACTGAGAATTTTACGAGATTTAATATATACAAGTTTTTTACCCGTTTTATGAAGAGAGATATACTAGTACCGTTAATAAATGGATGCAGTATATCAAGTATTACGAAGATTTCGCTTCCTGTATTGCGGAGTAAGCAGGAATTTGGATTTGCTGATCTCATGTAGGTAGCTCTATAAAACACATCACAGTACCGTTCGAAAGCGTCATATGAGGTATTTACTGTACTGCATAGGTGTAAGTATATAATATAATTTATTACCATAATTTATTGCACCCATATAACTCGTCTTAAGTTAGTCTAATCCTCCATATATTTCTACTATCGTGTCTGCTGTACTTTTGAATCAAGTCTCTTTGAACACAGGTTTTAATCAATTAATATTAAAATAAAATAAAAAAATACAACAAAGATTTTAGTAATATCGGGTCAAGCGATTATGTGTATGCATAAGCTTTAGGTAGGTGAACTCTTTAACTTTAACTTGTACACCATTTTACATTTTTTTTAAGTGAGTACATAAGATTACAAATTAATATATTGCCGCCTTATTGTCAAAAACAATGTGATCCAGGCAACCTTAGGATGGATCAAAATGTATCAAAAAGACAAAAGCAGTTGACGATGCATTTAATTGTAAAGAATTATATATATATATTTTAATAAATATAAATGGTAAGATGTAAACATATCGTCATATATGTATTTATATACACGCATATATCTTAACGTATATGTTTTATTTATAATATTATTATATATTTTAAAGGTAAGATTTGATTATTTATTTGTTTGCATTGAATAGGCTCCGAAACTACTGAACCAATTTGAAAAAGCTTAGAAAATTTGCTAAGAGCGTGTTAAAACTTATAATATTTTAAGTTATTGGTAAATACCTATGTAAGTCGGGACGGGCTGATATAACATGTGATGTATAAAATTTTTATAATTTTTTGAACACCGCTAAATTTAAACTTTAGATCCCATAAGTATTTTTTTTAATTAATTATCTTATTCATTTTTTCTATCTCTTAAAATTACTTTCTACCTATTCAGATCGTAACAAATAGATATTAATTTAGTTTCATACTCCTTATAAATAATAAAATTGCAATTCAACAAAAGAAGAAATACTAATTTTGTCTCACACTAATACCTCCAATTAAATGTTAATTTACAACACAATTTATCTAACTTAATTTGTCTTAAATCGAACCCGGCTGGGCCCGTCGGCATTTACGAATACTAGTTGTAATGCGAATATCAATGTTCCGTTCACTCAATAAATCACATTTGCTTTATTGTAAAAACAAATATATTACCAGGTATTATATCCAGGTTTATTTAAACCATTTGTTGCAAGTTGGAACCAGGTACTCTTAGTACTTGAGCTAAGAGGTCGTGTGATTGTTAGTGACTATTGTTAAATGCGAGTCAAGAAACAAAAGTACTTAACTCTCCTTTTAGTACTTAGCATTTAAATTTTACACCAGTTTGCTGGAAGGCCCTGTTATCATCATATTATTAGTAGCTCTAATCTGCGGCAAATTTTCAATAGTATTATAGCTTATTTATTTTTATCATCATCATCATGAACAGACTTATTGTAACACTGCTGGATATAAGCCTCACCTCCGAAAGGAGGTTTAAGACATCTCGCGAACAAAACTACTACCATAGTATTGACTTGGTTTACTTTGAATGGGAGATCCATAAGATTAACATGTTAATTTGTTAGTGGAGTGAAAAGGAGGAATGGAGGATTTCACGTGGTGATAATCGCTGTCTCTAAGCAGTCGTTAAACCGGCTGTTGCCAGCTTGTGTTAGAAATTACGCAGATGTAAGAAAAAAAAAGGTTTATTTTAGACAACTGATTAAAAAGAAGTGTTATGTTTATAAGGACAATTGTTAGAATTCTGATACAGCAACACTGGCAGTATTATAACACAATATCAATATAGGTACTTTATAGTGTGTGCCAATTTCATTTGTATAGTATAGAGCCCGCTTCAATTGTAATTGCTATTTTGTTATCTCATTGCTATAAATTTGCCGACCAATTACATGTTTAATATTAAAATCACACGACTATCGGGTGTGTTAGAAATGCAGACTAAAAAGCGTATGAAGTCATCATACGAGTACTGGCAATATTGCGCAGTGGATGCCACAGCGTAATAAAACATATGCTTTCCACTTTATAAGTTTTAGTTTAGTAATGTAATTATATCCTACGCTTTGTAAATACTAAAACTATTGCCAATAATAATATATAGATATTTACATAATAAATTACACTTTTGAAGGTTTTTGCTCTTAATTTTATGACGTAGTAAAAATGCTTTAAATACAAATTAAATTGTTCACACAACTCAATGTTTGTAAAAGACGTTTAGCTAAAAGTTTTATTTTTTTGTGCACTTAGGTGAAATAATATTGACGTTGGTAATTCGAAAAATGATCGAGAAAATTATAAAGCGAAATTACAGCGAGAAAATACTTCGTATATATGCTATGATATAGTATCCTAACTTCTGACATTGCAATCAATGAGAGCAGATTGTGAGTATACAAAACATATACTAGAGTTAAATTTAGTTTTTGCTTTATTGCATTTGCTAGGAGAATTGCTTTTTGGTTTTCAACACATATTGGACTATTCCTATTTCGTCATCAATGTTATCAGCTTCCAAGGTTTTACAACACCAAATTACTTACAGCAACCACATGAAAGTATATTAACTTAGTGTTCAGTGTGGAACAAAAATATTAATTTCCGTTAGGTTTATTTCTACCATTTTCAACTTTGCTTAGTAAATAGTTATTCACCACTCAGTTAATAGTTTGCATATAAAATAGATTAACATATTTAATGTAATTTTGTAGTTCAGTGACATTTAAATAATGGATCTGTAATTTTTAGTGTGTTGTGTTTTTTTAACGTGTTTTTGTAGTTTTGTAGAAATCTTCGTTGTGAAGATGGTTGAAGTTTCTAAAGACAAAAACACCAAACTGTTTCTATAAATCTTTGTCCAAACAGATTCTGTAAATCTTTGTAACGTTTTTGGTCAAGTTTATTGAGTTTATGCTACCGTTAATACGCATATAACAGTACAGAATAACAATAGAAGCAATACAAGTAAACATTTCATGGCTATTATCGCATTACTGGTTTCAGAGATACCGCAACGCAGGCGCAGCCGCGCAGGCTACATGCGGATAATATAAGTAATTTATGTTTAAAACATAATATTTATGTCTATTTACGTAAAGTCTGTGTCATTTCCGTAGACGTTGGCCACGATGTTTGAGATAAGCCGAAAATGTATGCGGAATGGGTTTGGTCACTTGTTACAGCATAAGCTTATTTTGCACCTCTCGAATACGAATCACGCTCTAAGTGCATGAGTATATTTAGTTCTTTTACTTATTTTTCAGATTTTTGCAAATATGATTATGGAAACCATGGAAAAAACTTGTTACATACAGTGAACAATACATTTATTGGGTGGATTTTATTTGGCTTAATTACTATTAACCTATAAATTTTGAATTACCCTAGTTTAATACTAAACAATCTAATTCTTTGCTTTGCGTGTCTAAGAATTTATTTTATAATATCACAAATTATAACGTTGAAAAAAGACCGTATCCAAAACGTAATGTAAATCACTCATCTATAACTAATGAGCAAGATAATCATAATCAATGAAATTGAATACGAAATGTGCAAAAACGTATTATACACTCGTTGATTCGAGGCTTAATCGTTTGGCTACATTACTTCGATGTGACGTCACCAACTAACCAGACTCACAGGTGCCGATACCATACTCTCATTTACATTCCTGAGACAATCTAAACTACAATCCAAACTAAACCTTAAAACCATATTTTTAAGTCCAGTTCAGTTTAAATGCCATTAAACAATTTAAATATGAAACATAATAATACTGGTGAAATAACTATACGGCAGTTTTGTGGAGATTAATGATGATAGGTATGATATGGGCATTGACGAATGCCAAATGTTATTAGCAACAATGGATTAAAGTGATTCACAAATACGTGATATATGTGTTCAACGCCCACAGTTGGATAAAACTATGTTATTGAACGGTAAAAGCGTCAACAAGGTATGTGATCGATTGTATTAATGAGCTTCAAGTAGCATTGGTCTAATTGCTAATTTTCATATGGTTTATACACCGCATGCTTGTTATGACAGCACCATTTTTTGACCTGAAAATATATTAAAAATTGACGGAACCATTCGCGCTAATATTATCAGTCACTTAAGCCAGGATAAATGCAGTCGCTACTATACTAGTCTAGAAACAGATCTGTTCAAGTCGAAACTGTGATCATTCGTATAAACTTTTTCAAGTTTCATAATAATTACATCATACTTACTAGAACAAAAATGAAAACAAAACATATAAAAGCTGTTAAGCCACGAGCAAATTCGATCATAATCATAATCATAATCATCAACCTATTGCAGTCCATTGCGAAATATAATTAGTCCATCAATGATCATATCGAAGATTAACGCAATCAAGTTTGCTATGGTAGAATTAATTCATCTCAAGGAATAATCTCTGCCTGTTTCAATGTAATTTTGTGAGTAGATTCAGTTTTAACTTCAAATGACAATGAAAAACAATCTCCACATTCCTATTAAAGAATTTAATGGATTTAGTTAAATGCTAAACATTAGTATTCCTAGTTCAATTAACGTTGATATATTAGTATTATTTACTGCTTGCTGCAATTACATGCAAAGGTTAAATGTCATATTCGTAACTAAATGGATGTCAACACATTCCTCAGAATATTATTCGAAAGATCTTTCTTCAGAGACCTAAGTAAGAAAATAGCTTAAATAGGTTATATAGTTACTAATTGTGCGACTTCTTTATAAGCGAGTGTACTCATTACGGTTTTATAGAATATAAGCTATTATTGTACACAGCTTTGCTCACGTGATTTTTTATCTGTATTTATAACTTTAAAAATGATGATCTTCTATACGAAATGATGCGACTATCAAATGGTAAAATAATTTTTGAAATAAGTCACTTTTCTCACTTCACTTTCCTGGTGATCTGAGCTATAGACTCACGTCTAATTCAGACACCAGTCCTCTTACAATTGCTATATTGATGTCTAGTTTTAATAAGAATTAATATACAATATCATAGTCTCATAAATATTGCTTGTTTATAATTATAATACTACATAAATAGAAAATTTACGTTATGACTTTTGATTCGCTTGTATCGTAATATTTTTAATTAGACTCTGATTTCTATTCTGAAGTGAAGTGAGAAGTTAATTGTTATCCTAAACAATTTCAGCGATATGTATTTTTTTAAATAGAGTTTACTCAGCAAGATTTCCACGTCTTTTACTAATAATAGGACAGAGTCATACCAAAACATTGTCACCACACTTTACGGCAGATTGAACAACATTACATACATTTCTATACAAAAATAGACTTGCTGCATTATTCGAATGTTTGCTGCAAGAACCTACACCGTCACGCTATACAGATTCATTTCACAACCCCTCGGATGATCTTCACTTGGACTAGGCTCCTGGTTTTCATTTTAATATCGGAATGCTAATTATGAAATAAACGTTTCACTCTTAATAATAATAACTTCAAACATGGCCACATACAGTAAATATGATTAAAGAACTGATAAGTTTTAATCCCAACTGTTAGAGAATTACTAACTAGTACTCATTTAAAGGGCATAATCGAGGGCAAGCAACGATGGCGCGGTCGGTACCTGGATGGGTGACCGCTGGTGGCATGTTACCATGAGCGTCTCCGTGATTCGGAGGTCACGTTAAGCAGTCGGTCCTGGTTGTTATCATACGATAACAGTCGTGAAGCTTAGTTGGAGGCCTTCGGGCGGCTTAAAAAACATCCAACGGCAAGATATACGTAGCCACAACGTATTCTTGCCAGTCCCCAACCCGCACTTGGCCAGCGTGGGGACGTATGGCCTTAACCCTCTCCTGAGAGGAGACCCGAGCCCAGCAGTGGGACATTATGGGTTGTTGTTTTTTTGTTTTACTCATTTAAAGTATAAAAAGTCTATTATCCTTCACTATTGAAAGCCATGTTTAGACTATAGTTTCGACAAAATATTCTATATTTCAAGGCCAATCTCATTGGAAAACATAATAAGTATAGGATGTCCCAAAATTAGCGCAAGATTTGAATTTACCACTATTTATACGGCACAGTATTGGAAACCTTAAAAATAAACATGTTGACAGCTGACAGGTAAGGGTTAGCAAACATGGAGCGTTACACGATAGTACAACGTATTTTGATTATTGAATAATATCTTAACAGTAATGAAATTCGGCAATTGCAGTTCAAGTAAAATTATCCTAAGCGATAAAGCACAGTTTCACCTTGATTGTTTTGTTAATCGCCAAAATTGGCACATTTGGGGTCTAGAGAACGCACACGTGACTGTTAAAAAATTAATATATTCACAAAGCATCACTTTTGCTGCGAATTTTGGGCTGGAAGCATTGTTGGACCATACTTTTTCGAAAATGAGGATGGTCAAGCAGTGACAGTGACAGGTCTGATTGATAAGAATTGCCCCCTAGATCTTGTGATTTAACACCCTCGGATTTCTTTTTATGGGGTTATTTGAAGTCAACGGTCTATATCAACAAAGCCATAACTACCCGCGCATTGCAGGAGAAAATCAAACGCTGTATTAATGAAATTTAGCCAAATTTATGCAAAATGGTTATAGAAAATTTCAATTAAAGAGTGCTAACGTACCAAAAAAGCCTTGAACGCCATTCGCACGATGTGATATTCTAGAAATAAGTATACATTATTTATTTTACGAATTAATAAAAAAAACAATCTAAATACTGAAAACTGTATTATATACTCAATTCAAATCTTGCATTAATTTTGGGACAACCTATGTAACGATAAGAGTTGGTAAATGTAATGTAAAATCAAATAAATTTCTGTACTAAATCATATGATCACTGAAACTATTTTTAATATAAAATGAGACGTAAAACAAGTACGGCTGCAAAACATATTAGAGAACCATTTACACAAATCCATAATTCACCAGAAATGTTACGAATTATTTGATGTTCTAATTTTTATTCCTGCCTTTGATGTGTGCTAGTTACTGTAAGCATTCTTAAAACTTTAAAGCCTGCACCGGTTGGACTTTTAAATAACGCAATATTTAAAGCAGAGACGTGAATGAATATCATAGACGTCCTTCGTTTGTGTTAGGTTGTCAATGAAAAAGTAGCTCAATGTCATCCAAACATCTTTTTATGTCGAATACTATTCATAAAGAAAACAAATGAAGAAAATGCGTAGCGATGATGGATATACCGGTAAGGTGTTTTCACTCCGTCGACAGGTAATATTGCAAGAGATTTGGTGAATGCCATCATGTGGGCTACTTCATTTCTCTTTTGCATTTTGTATTACTAGCTATGATGTTATTACATTTTCTGTAACATTTAATATGTTACTAATATAATAAAGAACATTATTTATTCACAAATGTATCATCTAGAATAGTATGGTGCTAAATTAAAAAAAAAAGTGTCTTTGTTTGTAGTTATGTTGAAGCTTTTGCGGGAAACCATTCTAGAATATTAGATAACGGGATATATAACGAGTTAGATACTGCATCTCGACATATTTGTTAGTGTGTGTGTGTGGATTACCCGTACGGGTGTTTGTAGTGAATTATTTTGGTACTTGGTGTAAATACTAAGAATACTTACGCATAGCTATTAACTATATCGTTAATTCATATTAATATAACTATACATCATTTTAGCTTACACTCTCCTTTGAGGGTAAGATAAAGCTATCTTCAAACTTCAAGTATGTTAATCTAGCCTTACCTTTAGTTACGGCAATATAGTATATATTTTAGTCAAAGCACTTTATCCGACTACCATCCGATAACTATTTATTATTATTTATCGCTTTTTATTCCCATTTATTGCTATATATTATTATTACTAATTGCAAATAAAGTAACTTATATTATTTTTTATCTAAAATAATTGATGTTACACTGACCTACTTAAATATTGATAGCGTAGTGGTTTAAGCGGTTACGGTCGCTTGTAAACGATTGGTCAGTCGGTGGTCGGTGATCACCACATTGTTCAAAGTCTGCTTGTTCTTTGTCCATTTCGTGTGTCTTTTAAAGTCGCCGTGGCACAGGAGTTATTCCTAGTGCTGGAGTTGTATTTTTAAAAACATAGTAAAATATCATATCTGAACTACCAAGAATATAATAGTTTTTTTATAAGTATTATGGTAAGCTTCGTCAAAGAATAGATCAGTACACACACTCACATACTCACTTTTACCCGTCGGCCGCATTTTCCTTTAGTAGTTGGAGACTCGTGTCTGAGAACAACCTTAAGGGTCTAAAAGACCTTAAAAACTTTGTAGAGATAAACGAGGAGATGATATGCATTGTCATTTTTTTATGGTTAAGAAACCACATGATGGTATCTGACTCTCTGATCTCTGTCAATGAACAACTGGAACGTTTATTCATCATTCTTTCCAACATCTGTGCTAATTTACTGATGGTTTTTTTCTTTATGATTTACCTATACTGTAGATCTAAACTAGCAGTATAAATCCCAAAGCGTCTCTCTATCTCTCTTAGTTACGCTGTCACGGCTTAACCGCTGTACCGGTTTCGATGATATCTGCTGTGGAGATACTTTAAACGACATACATATTTTTCGAATTTACTGTGAAAACCGACATACACTCGGGCAGAGCTTCCGACAAAAGTTAGTTTTACACATTTCAGCTTTAAGATTGTTTAATAAGTTTCAGTACAAGCAACTAGTAATAAAAGATCTTCTTTAAAATAAGTTTTGTATAAATTACTACAAGTTGTTAAATTTATATACATATTACTGATGTTCTTGTTGAGTCTTCAAAGGTAATTAAGTATTTAAGCATTTGTGTATATAAAATGAGAAAACCTATTAATATAATCATGTATATTACAGCAATGCTTCTGCAATAAAACTCGTACCGTGGGAGAGCCACGCTTCGGCATGAATGGGCCGGCTCGACCGGAGTGATACCACGGCCTCACAGAAAACCGGTGTGAAACAGCGCTTACGCTGTGTTTCATCGAGTGAGTGAGGATACCGGAGGCCCATACCCTAATCCAACGCCCCCTATCCCCCTCACCATCCCCTTTCCCCCCAGGCCGCCATAGTGTGGGTCACCATGCTGCTTTGTTCTTTTTCGCATCGAGGATGGTGACCACCACTCTTGGATTCTGCTCATGCTTTCCATCAGGCAAGGCAGAGTCATTTTGGCAGCTTAAATATAAAAAAAAAACAAAAAAAAAAAAAACTATCTGATACTAATATTCGATATCAACAACACAGTACAAACTGTTTACATATTTGTCACCTTTGTCTGGACGCCTACGCCGGGTAATATGAAGGTGTCAAGTATGGTAACAAAATAGATTCAACCGATATATAACTTAAATCACCCATCTTCTTATATGCCCTTTAACATAAATATTTTTTTCCGTGGTGATTTCCAGTTTGAAAAAGGTCTGCCTGTATTGACTTCGTTTTGTCTCCTGCTTTGCTGGTAATGAAATTGGCCGTATTATAATTCTGACTCCTCCAGTTTTCTTCTGATTAATTTCGGTACGGTTCCAAGACACCTTAATTTTTCCTGGGACTTTCCGAGTATCGTAACTCGATGTGTTCGTGGTTCACTCTTTTTGGTCCTGGTTAGTGTACAGGAGTTACAGTGGTGAACTCTTGGGCTAGTATCTAGCGTCATTTATGATAAAAAATATGTTAAGTCGTTTTAGTATTCTTCAAAAACTTTAAAAAATTCGATCTTTTCATGGGATACCTACCCCTAATGTGATTTTTTATAAGAAATTTTTGCGTAAGATTTCTTGCTCATTACTTTTGCAAAGCACAATGTACCACAACTAAGCGTGTCAGGGTACTAGGCTAGTTAATCATACATTTAACATAATATTTCAATTAACAGGCTGATAAATAAATCAATAGTATGCCTTATTTCGAATTTAAATATTGAATAGTAAACGAGCCATTTAAATAGTTGAGTTTTTTAATGGTAAATGTCCAGTTTTTATTTTCTCAGCTCTTTGCGGTGTTGAGATTCACAACCATGATTACATGATAGGGTTCAAGTAAAAGACCTGATGAAGCACTACGCGAATTTAGCGAGACTAAAACAATACGTTGTTTGGCCCCGGTGAAAAGATGACCCAAGGAGGTCTACGGTATTTTATAACTAAATAACATTAAACATTCGTAATTAAGTTGACTTAATTCAATTTAGAAAATATAAATACATTATATATTTTCAAAAGAAATAAATGTAAATCAAATTAATTATTTGATAAAAGCTTTTAATGTACCGTATTTTTAAACGGTGGTAAATTTTATTTGACATTTTAAAAGAGTAATGAACCCGTGTCGCTAAATGATGCTCATGTCAACTTTTACAACTCATGTAAGACCCGGAAAGTAATTAAACTATGTATTCTAATAAGTTAAACTTTCAAGTACCTATATAAAACATGGGTTTTTTTTTGGAACCACTACGTTCGGCAATATAAATATATTTTGTAATATCCACTCTAAACAGTTCTCATTCTGATCTCAAGAAATACAAGTCAAAACTTAACCGACAACTGAGCAGGTACAACTGCATACAGACATGTAATTTGTCAAGCAATTTAAATAATATGCATGATTATATATCTATTAAAGACGTAAGACGTGTTGATATTGAGCTAATGAGGTAAACTCCGCAATGGATATTCTCCGTTTCGATATCGCCGAGATCTTCTGACGTTGAGTGAAAGTCTGTAAAAGGTCAACATTTTCTTTCCTTTACGCAGATAAGAAAGTCTTTGTAGGGTATTTCGCTTGATTATTTAATTATATCATTAACGTGTAATTATGTACATTTATGTCCATAGGGCTGGCATGTGCTTGTTTTGATAATGCAACTTAAACAACTGAAATCTTAATAAGTCCTTCGTTTAAATTTTTCAGATTACAAACATATTATAACTGTCAGTGTTTGTGTTATACAATGTTTTGGTTACTGGCGTAATTCATGTACATATTGAAGTATGTTTTAAAATTATCATAGTATTATCACATTAGACCATCTTTTTACTCGTATTGTATGAATAAAATGATTTAGATTAAAATGTATTCTAATGTTGAATATCGTATTGACTTTGTTTTATGTTCCAGGTTTGGGACATGACTTATTATTAGATTTGAGTAAACTGTATTAGATTTAAAAGATGCGTTTTAGCTAATTACGTCATTAATACTAACGGACAGTTTTTGATGATGGATAAATATTGATGTGTTTGTTTTTATGTTTTAAATTAAAATGTTGTAAAAACAAAATGAATAATCCCTAAAACCAACTTTAAATCAACAAAACAGCGTTTATTCCCAAGAAAGCAATACATTTTTAAACACATAAAAATTTCTTTGTACTCGATTTCCTGAGTCCTGATTTTAAATCTTTAAATAATTATTGAACAAAAAACTGTTTCCCACGTCTGACGTTACAAGCGAAACTCCGTCGAAGCCGATACGTGTTTATGTCGGTTGGTAATTGACTTGTCGTGTCAAATTACCGTTTATTAGTTGTGTTACGATATCGCCACTGTGCCTTATTATTTTGTCCGGCACTATATTTATTTGCATCTGGTTGTCACTACGGTGTTACGAAGTGCAGGCTCGTTGACTAATATCATCAAGTCCAATGTAGGGCTTCGTGTATTTTCTATATTGTAAATGTTGATTTTACTTTATTTACTGTATGTTTTTTTTTAATTTGTTTGGAATATATCACTTTAATTATCTTTTGTTTTTGTGTTAATTTGAGTAGCTACTCATATCACTCTCGTTCTCGTGCCCATTAGCATATCTACAACATACCAACGTCAACCGTCCGTCAGTGGCCCACCAGGCATGATCACCTTGCCTGGTTGGAGGATCCTCCCTTTGTGTTGGAGGAACATCACATCTGTTCCTCCACAACGGTTATTAGGATCATTTGATTAGATGATCTATATCTATGATGGTCTGGGTTTGGATTCATGGACGATTTCATCAAGAACCCATAATATACCACTGCTCAGCTCGGGTCTCCACTCAAAAGATGGTTTAAGTCTTAAGTTCTTACGTTGGTCAACTGAAGGGTTGGGGACTAGCAGCCCAAAGAGGTACGCGAGTGGCGTGAAGCCGCCCGTCAAGCCACGATGGTTCGGTGGTCGTCACGGCTGGAGGATCCACGTGCTGGTTTCGCCAACGTGTAGGCGCTCCAGCCGGTCATCCTCGAGTGGGCAGGGCAGCAGTATGAGATCCATTCCTTCCGACTGACGCCAACCCTTTTTTTTCCGAAAAAAAAAGAAAAAGATTGGGGACTTGCAAGACATAGTTGTGGCTACGTAATCTTGGCGTTGGATGTTTTTAAACCGCCCATAGGCCTCCAACTATGTTTCACGGCTGTTTCCTATGATAACAACCGGGACCAACTGCATAATCCGAATCACAGAGACGCTCATGGTATCATGCCACATGCCGTTACCCATCCAGGTACTGACCGCGCCATGGTTGCTCACACTCGATGATTGTTTCTAATCACCAAGTGCAACTGAGCTATGAGCATGATTTTTTTTGGTATCTACTAACTTTTTATAAATACGACTTCGTGATTGTGCAATATATGATGTTGACAATCGGCTTCTGTTTATTTTTTTCAATCCCAAAATATATTATGATTATAAAAATTTAATATAGAAATGACCCACGCTAAACAAGGTCTGCAAGTAATTGTAAATTTGGTACGTATTTATCATATTTATTTTCAAGAAAGTGCCATTATGTGGATGGCGATACACTAATGATAATGATGAAGCACCATCATGGATATTCATCAGTGATATTTATACAGCAACACGGGTCACCGGTTGTGGTTCTAAAGTGATCATGGATCATGCCGCCACTAACCCTGATGGGATAATGACCTGGGCTACAACAACGCTAAAAAAGCTCTTTAATAATTCACTTGCGTAACCATCATTGAATAATAATAAGTTGTTGATATCATAACCACTGTCCAAAGAGGCTTAGTTTTTTACAATAATTAAGTCAGTCTAAATTAATCAATAACGATGAAAATTAGTCCCCGACTTGTTATTAACCGAATAAAAAACATCAGCACTTTTTATGCCTACATCCATTCATCAAAATCGGGTCTCAACATATCTTGAGTAGAGTCTTGTAGATCTAGTTCTATACAAAGAATGATAAACTTTATAGTTATATGTTTAATAACATTTATTGAGTTTTCTTTCATTGTGAATTTTAGATACCGTCTTAATCAATATTTATACATGTCCGTTTTAAAGATTTATGAGAAACGTGTTTCAATTCTATTACTGAGAACGACACTTATCTAATTTTAACCTTTAAACAAGCAATTCTTGTTTAAATATGTAATCCGAATCTCAGAAACGGCTCTAGCGACATTCTTGACATTTGATACATTTTTGGAAAATTTACCAAAGAAAAATACCGCACTAAACTCAGTCATCCAGATTCTATTACATTAAAATAGTTTAAAAAATTATAATTTATTATAATTGTAGCAAGTATTTTAATTTACACAACGTTACAAACTTCTGTGTAAAAATTTAATCTATAAGCCAAACATAAATTTATATCCTTGTCTCTTTCTTAATACCATAAAAGATAATGAAAGTTTATCTGATTTCTACTTTTAAATTCGTTTGGCTTAAATACTTAACTGATATAAAACATAGTTACAGGTTACAAAAAAGTACCGAAAGGTATGTTTTGTTAGAAGGATATAATATCTCCACCTCATAAAAATATAAAGTTTAAAATAAAGGGTTTCAAAAGGACGAAACTAGAAAAAAATTCTGATAGATATTTCTAAATTTATTGTATGCAATGCAGAATTTAAAATCTTCCTTTTGACTTCGACATAGTCGGGTAATATCTTAAGAGATAGAAGGAACTGGAACATGAGCAAATCTACATACAAGAACTCGTAGATTGTATGAAAAACAAAAATTGGCAGTCATAAAGAACATAATATATAT
>PKRV01000563.1:1986899-2017030 GCA_003709505.1 Hyphantria cunea
TATTATATATGTATATATATATATATATATATACGCGAACTTATAAGATAAAAGTGCTCAATGCGGTTAAAGAGGTTTTCACTTCGAAATAATTTGTGTTTTGTGAAATATGCAACACGATTTCAACTTTACATACTACATTAACATTTCACCTTTTCAAAATAAAATCAAAATAAATAAAGGTGAAATATTACATAATCTAAAAAACGGCCGTATTCGACTACACTTTTGTTTATAAGTTGACCTACAAGTCTATCGTAGTGTTTCAACAGGATGTAAAGCGGAACTAATCGTCAATCGATTGATAGAGATGTCTAATCTAATAGTGGCGTCTCTAAATTATGAATTCTGTCTTCTTCGATCCGGGAGTAATAATCTGTTAATTTGAATTTCATTCTAAGAGACGTAACAATTTTAATTTTCATTAATTATTTTAATGCACTTTATTTTATTACTTTATAAAATAAACTTATTTTTCCTTGCGGAAATCCCATCCCCTCGGATACCACTTCCTGGTGGCATATCGGACTCGAACCGACTAAAACCGCGCACTATCTCGGGTATTAAGAGCCGGGGAACCAGGCTACCCGAAGTACCTCGGGCCACCAACGGTTTCTAGATGGCCCCCTCCTTTGTGGATTTATGCTAATAGCCTGTACTTAAAATTTAAGTACATTTGAGTATGTAGCGTTAATTGTAACGCAACTACAGTAAATCGATATAACTGTTTAATACCTTAGATTAGATAGTATCAACCGTGCTAATTACTCAAAAATAGTAATGAACTATGTGAGGAATTGTTACAATTGTTAGCGTAACTAACAAGTAAGACGATCCCGCAAATAGTACGAGTAAATCTAAGCTTAAGGTACTTAATAAAAAAAGAACTATTCGCTGGCAAGAAGAAACTTTAATAGGCATTTGGGCTCGACGACAGATTAACAATTCTTCATAAGACTATTAAAATATAATTTCACGGTAATATAGATATTAAGTTTGCCACATCATCCCTGACTATTTACAAGCGATTTTTCTTTAAAATTATTTTAACATGGCCTAAATAATCAATTTCCTTTCACTATACCACTTCTTAATGAACATTCACAGTAATGTGTTTGAATTGGGATTTCCATCGCTTTGTTGATTTAGCATGGATAAATTTAATCAAAGTATTTTTTACATCTTTACTTAAATTAAAACCGGTATAGGATATCCGGCTTGCTATTGAGCCTTTGTCTAGTTTACAGTTTTTATAAGTTCTTAATAATTACTTGTTTTTATATGTATCTATTCATTTCAATTCCATCCATTCATTTCATTCCAGTGTATTATTATTTACAGGATCTGTTTTTGCTACTAATCCCACAAAATAACTCACAGTGGTCGGAAATCAAATATTTATTGGTATAAATTCGCCTTTCCATTAGGGCATGATCAGTGCCAAGGTTGAACTGACTGACATCATTACAACAGTCATGAAGGGATGTTGTTTCTTTCATTATGCTTTTTCAAGACTTGAAATAGTTGAATAAAGACTGCCCATGACATCCAAGACATGGATATTTTTCAATGGATTTCATTAAAATTATTTTTCTTTTTTAAATATTTATCTTGATTGCAAACATAATACAAAAAATACAAGATAATAAGTTACAATATACATAAATATAACAATTGGCGGTCTTATCGCTCACGGCGATCTCTTCCAACCATATTATGGACAACAGGTGTTTAAAATATTTTGGAAGTTTACACACAAGTAAAATATTAGAAAATTCAATATCTATAGAGATCCTTACATAAATACATATAAATGCACATATTTACAAAGTTATTTATCCCATTCAAAATAAAACCGAAAGTATTCACAATGACCAATAGTGATCCTTCACCATCTTTTTAAACACAGTCAAGGTTTTGCTTGTCAGATTGTCTGAGGCAAGTTGGGCCAAAGCCTCACTGCTTGCACCGTAAAATAATTCCTGCAAATTGAGTGAAATGTGGTAGTATTCTTATTATTAAATTCTCCGATGACCCCAGATTACCAAATTAAATATCAAGTCCAAGTTTTCTTGTACGGTGCATGAATATTTTGATGATAAAGAGTAGAATAACTTATTATTCAAGCTTTAAATGAGTTCAATGAAATTGGAATGAGATGAACACATTTCGTTGAATTAAAACTTGTTACGTCTCAGCATTTAAACCAATAAAGGATTATGCAAAACTTTTATATATAGTTTAACTTGGTCTTGATTACAATGTGTCACTCATATGTTTATTAATAAAACTATTTTAATTATTAAGTGTTAAAAACGAACGAAATCTGTATCGTTACTCATACAATACAACCACAAATTTTAAGCCTATAATTGTATCGAATGAACTACAAATAGCGGAAAATTCTTTATCCGTTCATAAATAGGGCTAATACTGACTCACTTGGATGTAGCCGTTGCCATACTAGGTCATTATTGATATTAATACCCAAGGATATTGGATGATACATAGTCTTGAGGAAATGGAGTTTTAGTATCGCGTGCATTAAAGACGGCTTAATATACGTACAAAGAAACCTTAAGTACAAATGAATTGAACTGTGGACTGATGATGATTATGATGATACATTTATGTTCTATACTTAGTCCATACTAATATTTGAAAGTAACTCTGTATGTCTATCTTTGTGTTTATTACGCTTTCACGGCTAAACCACTGAACCGATTTGGATGAGTTTCGATTTATATATAGATTGGACTTTGGAGAAAAACAAGGCTTCTTTTTGTAGTGATAACAGACATACACTTTTTCTTTTAGTAATAGATCGTCATAAAATATACTTATATTGGAAGAGAATGGTCACATAAGTAATGCTCACTAAGAATTAAAAATTAGTAAGACGTTATGGCATTTGACGTCAGCATAAAATTATAGCCAATATTTAAAATGAAAATGAGGATAGTCTTGTGGCGACTTCCAAATACTATATAAGTACTCGCGCTGATTAACGTATGTACAACATCTCAACGTCAACTGTTGGGCTGTGGCCCGCCAGGCATGATCACCTCGCCTAGTTGGAGAATCCTCCAATTGTGTTGGAGAGACTTGTGAATCGTTCCTCTACAGTGGTGACCCCGACATGATTAAAGCAGCCTTCGAAGGAGCAGATCGACACAACAGTCACAATGCCACCATCATGCTCACTCCCACAGCAAGCAACCCTACGGCCTCATCAGTGTCTAGGCACAGCATACAGCACCTACGGTCCATTTAAGCAGAGCATCTCTCTCCCGTCTAAGCAGCAGCCAGCCACTACACAGCAACCGCCACGACTAACTGGGGACCTCACCTCAGCACCGCGCTCCGCGGGTCATCCCGACTCACTGGGATCTGCGGTCTTCAGCCCCGACTCACTGAGACTTTGCGGCATTTAGTTCCGACTCACTGGAACTGCCCACTCCTGGCACTAGCAAGCTCCACAACAGAGCACAAATAGCTGACCCATCAATCGACCTCGGGTCTTGGTGGGGAGTGAAGTGGCGACTTCCATATACAAAGCCACAATATGAACACACTACAACGCCATCTACCGAACATACGCCAAACTACGGAGTAACGGAAGACACTAAGAAACTACCAATCCTACATCGCGCAATAGAAGTTCTCGCGCCGATTAGCATATATACAACATCCCAACGTCAACCGTTGGGCCGTGGCCAGGCAGGCACGTTCACCTGGCCTGGTCAAAGGATGCTACATTTGTGTTGGAGGGACATACCGTGACCTGTTCCCCCACAGTCTCTTTACATATGTTATTTATTTATTTATTTTTATTTATTAAACTTTGTTGCACATCACTACAGTAATATTTTACAGACATACAGAGAAACATATACGGAGATCAACATCAGGTATTACAATAGGCGGTCTTATCGCTCACGGCGATCTCTTCCAGACAACCTTTGTACGGATATTATAAAATGTTATTTTGGGTAGTCAGCTGTGTTACTTCAATAGATTTAAACTATTAACAACATATAGAGCCACCTACATATACATACTTACACTACAATATGCTACATATAATAAATACATACCTACACTATATACATATACTATGTACTTCCAAATACATATAAATCCATACACAAATATTACCATAATTACCACAAAAATCACATATTGCTTAAAATCCATGATTAGTTAACTGAAATAATCCACAAGGTAGTAGTTCTTGTTGTTTTAAAGATATTAAATGACAGAGAACTAAAGTGACAGAAATTATATCTTCAGATAGACATATAGTCATTGAAGCAGGAGCCAGCATAGCATAGTAGGAATAAAGATAAAAATGTTATAGAAATTAAAATGACGCGACGGCGACGATAGGGGCGCTCATAGCTCAGTTGCACTCGATGATTAGAAACAATCACCGAGGGCGGTCCGTACCTGGATGGGTGACCGCTGGTGGCATGTTACCATGAGCGTCTCCGTGATTCTGAGGGCACGTTAAGTAGTCGGTCCCGGTTGTTGTCATACGAAAACAGTCGTGAAGTTTAGTTGGAGGCCTTCGGGCGGCTTAAAAAAATCCAACGGCAAGATTTACGTAGCCACAACGTTGTCTTGCCAGTCCCCAACCCGCACTTGGCCAGCGTGGGGACGTATGGCCTTATCCCTCTCCTGAGAAGAGACCCCAGCCCAGCAGTGGGACATTATGGGTTATTGATTGATTGATTGATTGAATCAAATTAACTAAAAAATGTTTTCTAAAGAGAGGCTTATGTCCAGAAGTAGATTAGTAATGTTGAAACTGCTACATGAAACCGTAGAGATACAAAATATATTTTGACCTTAAAAGTAAATTAAGGTCTATGCAATGTAAGTTCAAATTAAAATGGTCTTGTAATATAACAAGCCATTAAAAACAATCTGAATCAATTTCTAACATTAACCAATTAAATATAAGTATACTAGCTTTTGATCGCATCTCGCTCCATGTTTATATTGGTTATCGCAGTAAAGAGTAGTCTATTTATTTCCTCAAGAATCTAGTTTTATTGAAATCCGTGCAATGGTTTAGCCGCGAAAGCATAACAGACAGGTAGAGTTACTTTTGAATTTATAATCTTAGTATGAATTATTTAAGAACGCCAAGGTTTATGGTCCAACGGCTGCTTCAATAAGTTATTATGCACAAATGTTAGGTTAATAATACAGATGCAAATACAACTTTTTGATCACGCATTATTTTTTTAAAGGAACTTTTATAGTAACTAAAGTTAGGTCACCTCATTGTATTTGACAATTTAAGGTTCTAATACGATAAAAAGTATAAAATTAGTATCTGGAACTACGATGAATGAACGACGAAATAATAGACACGGAGTGGTTCGGACGGTCACCACCCTGCTCTCTGCTGCAGTTTTGTTGGCTCAAACCCACGTTGAATAACTTTTATGTGATTCACAAACCCATCTTGTACGTTTGCAAAGTCTCCCCCATCACAGTATATAATCCTAATGCGGATGTTGTCTTAATAATAATCTCTTTCACTTATACTCACTTCCAAAGTTTCAAACTTACAAATGGAAGAAGTTTAAAGTGTTAAAATTGTTGAGTTTCAGTATGAAATAATATTCTTGAGAAGAAGCCACGCCAACAGTAAAAGTAATATGCAAATGACTATTAATTAACTGCAAGAAGCAACATTCTCTAATGTTTACATACAAAGCAGATAATAACATAAATATTACACAATAAATTCTAACAAGTTGCGAAGTTAATAAATCGGCTCTTTTAAATCTTACGACATTGTCGAGTTAACACGTTTTGTAGTCGCACGCGCAGGTCTCATCTTCCTTCGGTTTAACTGCTAGTAAAACAAAGTGGGTTTAGACTTTAGATGTTATTTGTACGGCCGAAGCTATGGTGTCAAGTGTCTTTGTTTGTGGTATCGAATGCTTTAGCGAGATCGTGTGTATATTTTAAGACTTTTTAAATACTATGGTAATGATGTGTTACTTGAAGTATGATTTAGGATAATAGAGGAAAATCTTTATTCACAAATATATATACATATATTTAAAAGAATAAAAAACACACACATGTCATAACTATATATTTTTCATCATACTAGGCGAAATTAGGAATTTGTTGAAGGATATTGTTAACAATTCGTCTATATTATGTTGTATCTATTAAGATATATTTCAGTATATTTGTCAGCAATCTGGTTACTATAGTAAAGGCTAGTTTGGGATCAGACGGACGGCCGTATGTACTGTATATTAACTAGACTAATTATCAGCACTCTACTTGATTCCTTCTTCGTCTCTTCCGTGTCGTGCCAGAGTAGTCGTGGTCACATAGAGATGTCTAAGTCACGTTTATTCTAGTGGAATTAATGGATTGTACTACTCGTATAATCTTCTTCCATCTCTCTCTGTTGGCACATTGTCGGCTATAAGCAGACACGCGGTTGGACTGTGGATTTTACCTGGTCGATTCAGCGTGCAAAGGAACCTGGCCTTCTTGACCTACGCAAGTATAATTTGATTCTATTTAAATATACAAGAAATAAAAACCAGTTTTCAAAAATATATGTCTAAAAACATTTAGCATTAAATCTAAAGTCTTTGCTATCCTTAACTAGAATCACAGTAGGCAGTTCAAACAATTAAAACACTGTTACAGAACACAATACGAAACCTTTACTATTTTATTATATTTTACTCTTGTTTTGAAACTTATTTTTTAACATTTTTTAATAAACCTCCTTCTTAAGAGGAAGCCTGTGACCAGCACAGCAGACTTTTACATGTTATTAATGGTAATTTATTAACTTTTATTGACCCTCGTCTCTGTTTAGAACTAAACCCTTTTTAACCAACTATTATGAGATTATAAACTAAGACAAATAGACAATTTCTACAAAACAAAGGTTCGATGCTGTCATCAATATACCTATTGTATTATTTTATTTACATAAATTTTGAAAGGATACCATTAATAGAAACATGCTACCGGCGTTTAATGCAAACAGACAGTAATAAATCAAGTTTATGGTGAGATTAGCCTTGTACAGCACATATATTGATAAATTTATTTAATATTGGGTCTATTTTGTCAACAAGTCTATCAATATCATCTATCAATTAGTTTTTAATAAAACTATTTCCTCCTTATACATGCCAATAGAAAAAAGATTACCATTATTTAGTAAAGTGTTTTTGTATGGATTTTATTATGCAAAAAAAACTTGATTTTTTATTGCGTGTAAGCTTATGGTTCTTAAAATATTCTTCTTAATGTACACAGGAAAACTTCTGAAGTGATCATGCGTTTGAATCTTGACTTATAGTTGAAAAGCTATAGCATATAGTTTGTTTTACTGTATAAGTAAGTCACCACATCATTCCGGCGTCGTGGCAGTTCTAAAGCTGCTGATCTGATCGTTTGAAAGTTGCTTCCAAATGGATACCAGGTGAGGTGTACATGCTACATATATTCTAATCGCTGTATGATTACAACATAGAATGTGCCCACAGATTAACGTGCTCACATTAATTAAAAGATTGACTATAGATTAACTATTTGCTTTAGACATTTGGTCTATTTTAATTTAATGAAAAAAATACTGCTAAATGATATAATGATAAATACATAAAGGACATTACAGCAACCTAGGGGTCTTAAGAAAGCTGCTCGTGAGTATCAGCTCTTGCAAACTATTTAATAAATAACTCTTCTATTGAACATAATTATATAGAATAGCAAAATAAATGCCGAATACGAAAAATATGTCTGAACCTAATTTCAAAGGAGACATTAAGTTCACCCTTCATCAAATAATTAAAAAAGTAATACAATGTATTGGTGAACTTTAATCGAAAACATGTTATGGCGATGCTGTAGATCAGAAGTTCTAACCCGTATCAATACGACAAAGTTCCTTATATTCTAAGTAGTCACTCGTCATCAACAAATAGAAAAGTTTATTGCAAGGAATAAAGATTACTGTTATGAGCCTCTTAGCTTTCAAAGTGTATGTTCTTGTTGAGTGTCCAAATAAAATAAAAAATCTAATTATGACATATATTTTAATACTTAATATTGTTTACACCTATAAAATGAAAATTCAAAATATTATGACATTTGTAAATATATTGTCAGTCCCTTTTTTGGAAGATCGTTGTTAACCTTTACGCCTAATATTTGTTCCGAGTCAACTATTAGTTATAGATTGATATTGTACTTTTAAGTTTACACACAACCTGAGTACCTATCTATTTTATAATACTCTACCACGCAATCATGTTAATATATTATGTATAAGTCTGGTGTAAAGTTGTTGCTCACGATAAATACAGAAATGATCTAACCGATTTTTTCCACTTTTTTTTTTCAATTTTTGTTTTGCTTGCATGCCTAAGATACGATAGTTCACGATATAGAAGCTGAACATGATTGGAGAGAGGCGCAAATGGATTTTCGTGGGTCAATTGTTATTATATAATTGTTCAGCGCTTCACTTTACCCTCAGCTATTGTAAGCTGATGACTCTTGCAGGTTCCTCAAAAAAGAGAGTTCATGAATACCTAAATTAAAACTCATACATAATACTACACTTGTATTAAAACCCGAGTTATGTCTTCGTAGCTAAACTTTCTAAACTTTGATATATCTTACTTTGAAAATTGTGCCAATAGATCATTTTCTTCTTCTTTTTCCTATTTCTTTTCTACTATAGGGCAAAAGTTCGGTTCTATCAATTTAAACATAGCTCATTCTCTGATTGCATAATAATTGAAAGTAAATTCACTAAAATGCCATTAGGGCGATTCACAGTTCAAATTGGTAAATTATCGATAGCTTTTACCAGTTCACTGCTGGATATAGGCCTCTCCTAAGAAACGAGGTTTTAGTCTACTACTACACAACGTTAATCAGATGGATTGTTTCAAGTTTTCCCTTCTCTTTGTAGTGCTGACGTCCTACATGGTTGCTACCTTAACCTGCTCTAACAACACCCACTGGATGAATAGAGATGGTGCCATTTAATAAAAAATTCGGACATCTAACACACAACACTATTTGGTCCCAAGCTAAGCAAAGCTTGTGTTCTGGATACTAGACAACTGATATAAACACAAATATACTTTTTTTGTGGATACATACATATTATACATAGAAAACACCCAAACTCCGAAACAAATACTTACAGATCATACAAACATTTGGTAATAACCCGGGAATTGAACCCGAGACCTCAAGCGCAGCAGTTGCATACTCTACCACTACGCCACCAAGTTATTTCGTATTTTTAATGTCGCTGACACACGGACATTTTTAATTGGTACCATATCTTTTTGAAATCTACTTCAGAGCCGAAAATTGTAGACCTAGAGAACACTAGTCTATTACATCGACCAATGCATTAATAATTTTCGTTCACTTTATTTATGCTTGAATAACTATAACTATCATGTTTTTTATGGTATGCTAAAATTTTCTAAATGTGTATTGTACTTTTTTCTTTTTACTTATTCTTAACCAAAATCAGAACCACAATACAGTATATTCAATACGGAGGATTGACTATAATTCTCTGTATAAATAACGATATTTAAAAATCATCTAGTGATTCCCTACAAACATTATTATTGTTCATCATAACATAATCTGAACTACTTTCCTATATTTAATATGACTGCAGTGGTTGGTTTGGTTATTCCATTTCAGTTAAAATCATTATTGCATTCTATATGAAACATTCAGTATGCATCAAATATTGTAATGCTTCGTAAAGTCGTAAAATAGAGCGAAATTAATCTGTGAAACTTTAAATTTACATTAAATTATTAATTTAAAACAAGTATAACCTCCTAAGAAACAAGTAATATACAGCCGCGATAGCAAACTCCTCCTTATTTAAAGTCGATTAAAAAGATTTACAATTCAACATTGGCCTCAATCCTAACACTGCATACATTACTCAGCTTTAAAAATCACAATAAAAATCTCCACTTATCCATTATCTACCCATAGTCAACAAGCAAAGTCGTTTGACAAGCTGTTGGCACGTGCCAATATGATTTTTTATAGATAACACATCCTACGAAATCTATGACATTGACAACTCCTAATTGGATTGTAAAACATTATATTTAGCGTCGAATTTATAATTAGAGAGATTTTGATCAACCGTTAGGACCCCAATTACTTTACATTTAAACTACTGTTAGTTTCGAACAGACAGGATACTACTTGTGCTTACTGCCAAAAATGACATCATTGGTTTGTAAGCTGATTCACGTGTTACGAATCAATTAGTCTAATATCAGTTTTTGATAGTCCAGAGCGGATATAAAGGAAGAAAAGATAGAAAGAAGGATCAACAAACACCGCGTTGGCGTGACGAGTTATTACAGGGTTTTGTAGAGTTGGATGTCGTAAAAAAGTGTTTCCCTTATCCCTCCCCTCCCCTTCTCAGGCGTAGAGTAACACACCGTATAGTTTTAGTCGTCTTGATTCCGACACACCGCCCCGCCGCAAACCCCGTTGGGGCGTCGGCCCGTGGTAAAAAAAAGGATTTTGCAGTGCTGCCGTCCTGCCTGGTTTTCTCCCTTAGTAGTTTTACGACACCCACTGTAATAATAAGATTGGTGTAAAAAAAAATAACAACAACCCATAAATAATGTCCCACTGCTGGGCTCGGGTCTCCTCTCAGGAGAGGGTTAAGGCCATACGTCCCCACGCTGGCCAAGTGCGGGTTGGGGACTGGCAAGAATACGTTGTGGCTACATAAATCTTGCCGTTGGATGTTTTTAAGCCGCCCGAAGGCCTCCAACTAAGCTTCACGACTGTTATCGTATGATAACAACCGGGACCGACTGCTTAACGTGACCTCCGAATCACGGAGACGCTCATGGTAACATGCCACCAGCGGTCACCCATCCAGGTACTGACCGCGCCATCGTTGCTTACCCTCGATGATTGTTTCTAATCACCGAGTGCAACTGGGCTATGAGCGCCTTAAGATTGGTGAGATTCTGTATTCTTAGTCCGTCACCGTAAGATGTTTCTAGGTATTTCTTTTTTATTTTTGGGATGACTTTTACCGCCAATTGTACTAATGACCAACCTAGCTTTAAGTTATGTACTTAATTATCTGGTGTACAATAAAACGATTTACTATTATTCTTATTATTATTTACTCAAAAAAGTAGCATATTTTTTTCTATTATTTGTTATATGTATTACTTATATGTATTACTCTTAGTATTAATCCCATTTTGTAGGGTTTTCATACTGTTACAGTATTTTTTGTTTCTGAATGTGCCTTGTGTAAAATATTGAAACTTTTAATCTGTGTTTAAACTAAAAAATATATTCGTTATACTAACAGTTAAATACTTTGTTACTTCCTTATTCTATGTAAAATAAAACAAAATATATTATACAAATTAGTTTTATATAACAAAATGTGATAATTTCTTCGGGGTAGCGACTATCTGTGTTGTAATATAGGATGTTTATCCCGCCTTGTTAATTTGTACTGACTATTTATTTATCCAAACCTCTTTATTATGTTATTGGTTTATTAAAAACATATCAACATAATTATATATTCTTTCAAAAATATATTATTTGACCTACACGGCTATGTCCTGTGTGTAGATTAATGAACTATATTTCTCTCCGATCGTGCTTTCATGTCCGAGAATTATTGTCATCAGAATTTAATCAAGAAAGAGTATTCTGTTTCTACCTTCCTTTCCTTCTATTCAGCACATTTCTCACAACCCCATACAAATAAGGAGATAATGAGTATTTGACTTAGTCGGTCGTTATTGTTAGTGTACGACCGCGGGATATGTTCACAACCATAGTCAGTGTTTCTAAAATGTCTGGCTCTACGCACTGTGTGACCGAGATTTATAAATGAATATTTATAAAAATAATAATATTTAATTAAATAAATATTTATGCCATCTAACAAACAACTCCATCTAGTCCCAAGCTCAGCAGAGCTTACATTATGGGTACTAAACAACTGCCCCGAATGGCGTAAGATAGCGGTTCCCTGATCCCTTCCGTCACAGGCGCATAGTGGCACACCATGTGGCTTAAGTCGGTTCGATTCCGACACACCGCCTCGCCGCAAACCCCAGTGGGGGTAAGGTCCGTGGGGGTTTCCACATGTAAAAAATGGGTACGAAACAACTAATATAAATACATTATGCTTTTTTTTGTAAATACTTCATATTATATTAGAAAACACCCAAACTTCCAAATAAATATTTGCAGATCATACAAATATTAGGTCCAATCCGGGAATCGAGCCCGAGTCCTCAAGCACAGCAGTCTCATACGCAACCACTGCGCCAACGAGGCAGTGAAATATGTAAATACTGGTACTAAATCCGGATCAATGCATTTGTTTTTCCCTTATAATTTTATTCTTAATACCTACATATTTTGTTGACAAATCACATATATGTCGCTGATAACTATCCGAAAACTAGCTCCACCAGCACTTTTACTTTCAAAACACAGAATTTTGTGTTTATTGTAAATTGTATTTTTTTTTATATAATACTTGTTTTGACATCGCAAGATTGGTATTTTCCTACTCTTTTGCAACTGTGTTTACAATTTACTAAATAAAAACTACTCCATGTTCTTCCCTGTATTGAAACAAATTTTTAATATTACATTGGGTTTAATGTCAACGTGTAAATTATAGTACCGAGCCTGTGCTATATAGTAACCAGAATATATATTATGTATTTCTAAATACATACATATTATAGATAACATACACCCAAACTTAAAACAAATTATCTTGGCTGAATATTGAATCCACGATCTTCAGCTAAGCTGTCAGTGTTATAAGCCACTAGACTAATTAAGCCATCAAATACATGGAAGGTAGTTTTTGGTCATTTCTTTTATTAGATTTTTAATTAAATGGTACTATAAATAAAATAGATTCACTATTTTTTATTAAACAAACTTCAATATTTTTGGCAGTCTATCCATGTATGTTACACCGTAGCGCTGAACCGATTTTAGCGAATGAGTTCAATAGATTCGTAATAATAGATACGTAATAAAAAAAACATCGTGGAAGAGCTACGCTTAGGCATGAATGGTCCGGCTCGACCGGACGTCACAGAAAACCATTGTGAAACAGCGGTTGTGCTTCATTCTTTTCTCCGAATGAGTGAGGACACATGAGGCCTACTATACCCTAACCCTCCCCTCACCCTTCCTATCGCCCAAAGGCCGGCAACGCACTTGTGACGCCTCTGGTGCTGCGAGTGCCCATGGGCGGCGGTAACTGCTCCACATCAAGTGATACGTCTGCCCACTATTTCATAAAAAACAAATAATAATAATAGTTCGGGTGTCATAGGCTATGTCCATTTTATCATAAGGTTTTTTCGTATTCAGGTTTTAGTTCTAAAATGTTTTCTTGTTAATAATATTTCATGCTTACTATCTTGATTTATGGTTGTTTATTAGTTAATAAGTAAATGTCAATTAAATTTAATCCAATTAATTATATCAAATTAGTTATATCTGATAATTTAATCAATTTTAAGACATGAATCATATTGATAATAAATTAAAACCCTTCTATTCATTTCAAAGTTCAAGATATTTCAGTATCAAAAAGAATAAAAAACTTATCAAAATATTTCGACCATAGACATTAACATATCATGTATAAACATCCGTATTCATAAATATAGATATAATTTCCAAAGATACATTGTCAATAATTCATCGAAATTGTGAACTGAATGTAAACAATTTATACAGAATAACATTTAACATGTTTGTACAAACATAACTTATCAACGCCTATGACTGGTCGCTGGCGCCGGCAAGAATGATGCCATCAGTTCAATCGTATCAATGAAGCATGTTTACTTTACCTATTTATATTAAATGTATCGATTTCTAAATATAAAGTAGTAAAACTGGAAATGGGAATTTTACTGTTCGCTTTCAAACTTTTTACACAATATTAGCTGACCTGAGCAACTACCTCTGCGTCTCTCGTAAGGAATAAATTTGCAACATTTCTCATTAATGTTCGGTAACTAGTGTCAATTACTAAGCTGTCTTACATTAACATAATTTTAATTAACCTCTATAGTTAAGTATTTCCTGAAATGAGAGCGTTGAACCAAGCAAAACCGCAAACTAAGGTAGTAAAAAGTATTAATTACTCTAGATCAGGCTACGTTCAAATAAAACTAAATGGGAGCCGTTAACGGCGGATATGGTCGAATCTCTCTATTATACGGTAGCGAGGACCTAAGAGCTTTATATTATTGCAATATTTTGATGCGATGCCCGTATTCTAAACAATATGGTTCATATACGATTGAAATGAATTTCTGTAACATTCGATAAATAAATTGTAAGAAACAAAATCTTAAGAAATAAAAGTGATAAAGCGAGATTTATAACACCAGTGATTTTTTATGCTTATTTTTTAATATAACATCAATAGTCAGGTCATATCATGTTACTTAGATGTTTACACTTTTACCCTCGAATTTTAGACTGTTAATGGTTCTATCCGTCAGAATTCAAGCAATTGCGAAGGCAGACAATGCAACGCTTGAAGCTTGGCGACCCACACCATGGCGGCCTAGTGACGCTTCTGCATCGGCCTCCGGTCTCGTGCTCACCAAAAAAACACGACAGCATAAATGCTGTCTTTTTGGGTTGATCTTCTATACGAGGATAATACTATCTCGATCGAACTGGCCCGTTCGTGCTGAACTCAGCTTGACTCTACTAACTCTATCGCCAAGATATATATATTATTGTTTTCATTTCATATTGTACCTTTGTATGGCACTTACGGAAAATGTATTATCAGTAACTTTATCAATATAAAATCAAAAATTATATAGTTTATACAGCATTAATGAATGAACCGTTGTTGGTGCGTTCTTCATATACCTAGACGCAGCGCAAATAATAAGGGATTTATTTGTGATGTAGTGAGAAATGAGTATTGGTATTGTGTCTGTAGACGATATAGTCTGCTTACGCATTATGATTTTATCTTATCGATATATCGGCAAACCGATGTGCAATTTTGATATTATATAGAATACTAGAAAGCTAACTTCTACTGTTGTAACAACCAAACAATTGAATTTGTGGTCTCCTTTTCAAATAATTTTTTAAAGTGGTTTAACTGCTATTGGTTTTAAAAAATAAATTTGAGGATAAAATAGTCACAAAAAATAATGAAAGAACTATGTGATGAAATGGGTAAGTTTTCCTTCGGAGATAAATGGGTTTATTAAAAAAGAATAGTTTCAATGTAATATAAAGATAGATTTCATAGTTAATTCATACAATGAATCGCATTAAATTATGATCTTTAGTCCTTACTGTTGTTGTTTAAAATTACATAAAATAACACTCTAAAATCTTAAATTGTTTTTTTTAAATAACGAAGATTTGAGGTAATGATTTTAAATCGCTAAATCGCTATCTAACCGGTTTTTAACAATATTAACGACTCGAAGCACGACACTACCGCCAGCAAGACATTTGGGTAGGCCGGGGAAACACTCAAAACCATCTCCTCAAAGAAAAATACTAAATATGAATTAATATTTATAAACACAAAATGGATTCAGTTAGTAGAAACTAATTGAAAAGACAACATATAACAAAAAAAATATCTATCACTTTTAGACACAAAATATTAAATGCAAGAGTGAGCATCATAAATCCCAATCAAATTTGTCATATAAATAATCCAAAACTGTATAGTAAGCCTTTTCACATACAACATGTTGATAATATGAATGTCGCTAAACTTCAAGAATAAACGCATATTTTTCTTATCATATACTAAATTTTGACCATGATACCAATTTTTTTCAATTTATGCCTGAGTGAATGCCTATAACTAAGATTATAATATCCATGAATAGCACTCTTCTGCAACACAAAGATACTTTGATTGTCAGCAGCATTCCCCCGAAATAAAATACCATTTGACATTACACTTTGAAAATAACTAAAATACACCAATCTAGCTGTTTCTAAAGCGGTTAATTGGCGAATTTAATAAATTGCATATGCTGCAGAGCTGAATCTATTCGACAACTCATCAATGTGTGGGCCCACTGAAATTTAATGTCCAGAGGTATATAACATCATTATTTTTATATAGTATAAAAAGAAGTCGTTTCCGATGTATGATCACTTAGATCTTTTAAACTACTCAACGAATTTTAATGCAATTCTCAGCAACAGATAGTGTGACTCAAGATAAAGTTTTATATGTGATACACGCATATTATAGTTTAGGAAATCTGTGAAATCCAAAGACTTCCTTGCAGACCAGGTCGCTAGTTACTTATCTTTATGTAGATAGTAGATGTGATAGAGTAACGCAATAACAGGGATTTTCATCAGCTACAAAGCCAAAATCAAAGTGGAAGCCTTAAATATAATTCCAGTTTAATGACGTAAATAACAAAATTTACACCACTGAGTTGTTTAATCATTAACTGTTTGCCTAGAAATATTATCTGTATGTATTTGCGTCACTTGATTTTTGAAATATTTTTTCCTTAACACTTGACGCTAATTATCTTTGCAAATACTATTAAAACTATAAATAATCTGTGAATTAGAATTTAAAACCATTAAAGATACATACACAAAAAATAAGCGATAAATTCAAGCGCCTGAGTACTAGTGGAATGACGCTAATACATATAGAATCATTTCAATAAAACAGGAAAACAATAGCCCAAAGAAAATCAGTTCCAGTATCAAAGGATGAAAAAGACTCCTTACGATATGGTCTGGCTAGGTGGACAGGTTCCGGATCCTCTACGGGCTCTTGAGACCGGTCATCGGGCTGGATTTTAGGCGGAACACCACGTACTCCTTTTTTATAAGTCCGCAAGAAGCTGAAGATCTGAAGGGGTTTCCCACACCATCGTCAAACTGTGTTTAGGAGATAATATTTACGTGTGTTGCACGTTTCATCGTAAGAGGTAACTAAGAAAATAAACTGAGCAAGGTAACACCACTGCAAAAAGAAGAAATAGGAGATCAAGACATTATTTATAAATACTAAATTCTCAATTTCAAAATCCTTAACCTACCTTAGTGAAAGTGTAAACATCATAACTCAATCAATTAAAAGTTAGTAACTGTTTAAGATTATATACACAAACTTATTATTTCTTTACGTAAACGATTATCATGGCTTATAAATAGACTTCAAACATTAAATTTCTAAAATAATTTACACACGATAGGTATTCATTACAGAATTATAAAAGAATATTAACGTATGAATAAAATAGAGTAAACGAGTTGATCTGAAAAGTAATTTTAATACTAATAATTTTATTAGAAAAATGCGTTGGAGTGCTAGATATAAAGTAAATCAGTGATTGTAGATATTAGTAAAACTAAAGTTATTGCAGTACAAAATATCCTATAAAGCGCCCTACGTAGCCTAATTGAACAGTAAAAGATACAAATGGAGTCGAAATTACAAAAGTATTTTCTCATATTTAGTTCGACCCATTACTAAGGGGTAGTTTTTATTTTTTTTAAATATGTTTAGTGGTAAATTACCCTGTCTTCTAACCCAGGTTTGATTTCTTTCGAGGATGAATACTATTGTAAAAATCACGATCACTTCTTTTATGTCTGTATATAATTTATGTATAGCTCACGGTTTAAAAAATACATTCCAATACCTTGCTCATCCCAGGCGAACACTATTCATTTTTTTATAAAAAGTAGCATATTGTATGTTTATCCAGAGCTTCAGCACCTTAATACAAAATTTTATAAAAACATATTAGCGTAATGTGTACGATGTATCATTACATCGTACACATTACGCTTATAATAATATATACGATCAGCAGTGTAGCTACCATAATTTAGGCTCTGTCTAATTTGCGATCAGAGGGTCCTGTGTATCATGTGAGATGCTATTATTAGTATCATAATTAGAAGCAGTAACTATGATTGACTACTACATGCGATCGCCTAGAGTGAAAAAGAGGTAGCGGAGTAGCCATCTACCTTCGTGCTTGTGCTTCGTGGAGCTTGCCGTATAAAGCCCTCGCCACTTACTTTTCTGATCTTTCGACAACCACTGATTACCTCTTCCTTGAAGTCTCTGCCAGCAGATTGAATGTCTTACTAATGGTAGTTTATTGTCTATCTGCTGTCAACTACTTCTCCAGTCTGGAATCAGTACTGGAATCTTTAGGGTCTGAATACTCACATCACATCATAATGTGCGATTTTAACACTGGTCTCCTAGCTCTTGATCCGTCCCGTACTCGTAATCTCTTCCACATCATCCAATCCAGTTGTCTCCATGTCCTTCCTCTTCAACCAATACACCACAATATTAAGCATCAGGATACCTGGCTTGACTTAATACTCACCTCTGCTCCAAATCTTATCCATTCCAATGGTCAACATTCTGCTCTTGGATTTTCCCAGGAGATTTAATCAGGAGGCTTAATAAACAGCTCTCACAGTTTGTTTACAGGCACAATCTTCTTAGTCCTTTTCAATCAGGGCTTAGACGCGGTCACAGCACAACCACAGCTCTCCTCAAAGTGACTAACAATATTAGGGAGGGTATGGGGGACACTAAAGTCACAGTGCTGGTGTTATTTAATTTATCGAATGCGTTTATACCGTTTGTCACGACATCCTACTGGCCAATCTCTCCTATCTTGTGATCTCCTCAGAAGCTCTAGAATGGTTCTCTTCCTATCTTCAGGGATGTCAACAGTGTGTACGTATTGACAGCTAGTTGTCAAGTAGGTTATTTTGGCCTTAATGCAGACCTCCTCAATAAACTAGACCGCCTTCTTAATAACTGCATTTGAATCGTTTTCAATCTTTGCAAGTATAACCACGTGTCTGTTTTACGTACCCAATATCAGGGGCTCCCGATTCATCAATGCCGTAGCTTGCGTGCACTCACTTCTCTTTTGCTTTTCTCAACTTCTTATTACTAACCCATACCCAAATACCCATACCCCACTTTTGTCTACTATGCTCCAATTATGATCGAAACCTTCGGTCAAGAGACAATTTGCTTCTTCTATGGTCCCCTCATAGGACCTCCACAGGCCATTTGGAGTGATGATTTGCGCAAGACGGCGGCAGGAGCTGAATGTGAGAAGCCAAGGATCGAACTAAGTGGGGTGCAATTGGAGAGGCTTATTGAACTGCAATAAGCTGATGATGATGATGATGATACCTGCAACTTCATACCTCCCTCCTCCTCATGCCCCCTCATACCTCCAACTTCATCAACTCCTCCTTCTTTGTGCAGTCAGCCAGATTAGTCTTTGGAACGCGCTCCCAACCGAAATCAGGATGTCCACTAGCCGCCTCGCATGCAAGACGAAAATACGTGATCTATCTACTCCGGAATGAATTGGCAGAACAGTCACAATGATAGTTCTCCGACTGAGTTGTTATGTATTACATTATATTTATGTATTGTGTACGTTTTACTTCTATGTATGTATGTACACAATTCAGTAGTAATTTATGTATATTTATTTTATGTGTCAAATTAAATTCTCTTATGCACCATATTTTCACACAGCCCTAAGGTTGACTGGCAAAAAATTGCCCAATGGTATTAAGGCTGCCTTTGTGCAAAATGGGCATCAAGTTAAAATAAATAAATAAATAAAGTTAAAAATTTAAAATATCCCCTACGCAACCAATTAATCGGGTAATCATACGCCAGAAATGCCTTACATCATTTTGGAAAAGAGTTGATACTCTTACACTGCTTTACCGATATTAATCACACTTCGCTAAAACCACCAAATAGAAACTGGCTTTCAAATGAAAAAAAACGCATCGAAATTGGTCCATCCATTCAAGAGCTACGATGTCCCAGACAGACACACACACACACGCCTCTCTTTTTACGTCGGGGGTTAAAAATAAATTCTTCATATTCGAAAATCGTGAGGTCTAGATAAAATCTTCATCATCAACCACCCATACCACCCATCATACCACCATCCCACTGCTGGACTCGGGAGACCCCTTAACCCTCTCCTGAGAGGAGTCTCAGGAGAGGGTTAAGGCCATACGTCCCCACGCTGGCCAAGTGCGGGTTGGGGACTGGCAAGACAACGTTGTAGCTACGTAATCTTACCGTTGGATGTTTTTAAGCCGCCCGAAGGCCTCCAACTAAGCTCCACGACTGTTATCCTATGATAACAACCGGGACCGATTGCTTAACGTGACCTCCGAATCAGGGAGACGCTCATGGTAACATGCCACCAGCGGTCACCCATCCAGGTACTGACCGCGCCTTCGTTGCTTGCCCTCGCTGATTGTTTCTAATCACCGAGTGCAACTGGGCTATGAGCGCCTTATTATCTCATAATAATCTTGATTGCTAATAACGTCACGGGTTTCTCCCCAATCAAGTTTAGATAATAATCTATTATCAGTCTATTTGCACATGCTCATTTTAAGATCAATTTTTTGCACATAGTTGCACGAGTTGTAATAGTTATTTCTTCAGACATTGAATTTAATATTTTTTTGTTTATTCTGAGTGGTAATGATGGGAATAAATTAACGCCACCTTTGGACACCTGCATTAGTTTGGGAAAAACTGAAAAGAATTGCTGAATACAGGTTGTATGTGAGGCCGTGGTATAATGGTTGAATATAATTTAAGAGATGCTTGATTTTACTAAATAAATATTCAATTGACAATTTATGTAAATTCCAATCACCGTCCACTGCTGAACTAAAGTCTCCCCTAAGGAGCACCAACTATCCCCACAATTTATGCAAGCCCATAAATAAAACAATAAAAAAAGCCGGCAAACGTAGTGTAGGACGTCCACAGGCCAGGTGGAGCGATGATTTGCGCGAGACGGCTGGCAGGAGCTGGATGCGAGAAGCCATAGATCGAACTAAGTGGCGTGAAATTGAAGAGGCCTAGGTCCAGCAGTGGATTGCGATAGGCTGATGATGATGATGATGATAAATTTAAAGCTCATAGCATATTTAACTTCATTTGCACGGAAGGTGATCATTATACAAATATTGACACGCATGTTGCAAATGTATAAGGGTTTGTATATTATATTTCTCAGTAATCAGCCCTATGCCTATCAATCAAATATTTGGCGTGAGTACGCGCACGCTTGAATAACCACTTGCGTCAGAGCAAGCACGTTGACGCATGCGACACGCGCCCCGCCTTTAGAGGTGTGAACTAAATAAATCTAGGACCCGTGGCTATGACGTTTCTTATTGCTACAGATGCTTCCTTATGCCGATTCTTAAAATAATTCAAGGCTTGTGGCTGTCGGTGAGGTAATAGGGTAAGTCCGTGAGGTCATAACATTTGTTACATTTATTGTGAGTATCGGAAACCTGAAAGACCAAGCTTTGCTGGGTTTTTTTCGGTAAATTTTGTAAAAATGATTCCTAGCTAGATAGATTGATCTCCCGTAAAACCCACTGGATATACTTCATGAAATTCGTTGGAGCCGTTCCCGAGAATCCGATTATATACATACAAGAATTGGTCGTTTAAAAGGTGTTATTTTAGATAACGGCGAAAATGAAAAAAAAAATTGTTAACTGATTTATATATAAAATTAATATGATCTACTTAGAGAATTTTACATTTATCCATATAAAATAACCTATTAAATAAATAAATAAATAAATATTTGTGACATTTAACACAACGCCATCTAGTCCCAAACTAAGCAGAGCTTGTATTATGGGTACTAGATAACTGATATTAATACATAAATACTTTTTTTTTGTAAATACATACATATTATACATAGAAAACACCCAAACTCTGAAACAAATATTTGCAGATCATACAAACATTTGGTCCGACTCAGGATTTAAGCCCGAGACCTCGTGGACAGCAGTCGCGTACGCTACCACTGCGCCACCGAGGCAGTCAATAATATAAAAAATATCATGCTTCAAAAGGTTTCTTTATATGTATATAGATACATATCAAGTTTATACAAGCGTTTTAAAATGATACAGTATAGGTTATTGTAATTATTAAAAACGAGGCTATTCTATTTAGTAGAGATATGCTGCCCGTGATTTTGGCCGAATAACCGGTCAGTCAATTTAACAACAGTATGTGTGAATGAGGGAATTTGTCTTTTTAAAAAATAAAATGGCTGGTTAATCGACCTAGACTATCACTGATAACGGAGTATACGGCAATTTAAGTAAGGCATCGTTTACAGTTGATTTGTGAGCAAGTCATAACCACTACCGATAAGTCGTGTTGATATATGCTTGTTTACTTTTTGTTGTATCTTGACCAGAAGAGAAATAGATACAAAGCAATAAACTGAATTCTGAGAGTTTATTATATCATTGATAGCTTTTGGGCTTGCAGGATCCTGTTCTTGATGTAATTTCTTAAAACTAAAGGAAAGACTTTCATCATGATACTAATTTGATTGGCACTTGCTCTTGATTGATGCTTGAAAGTCATCTCCATCTTTTTAGGCAGTATCAGTATGAGTTGGAGTTTATTGACCTTAAATAATACAGTCATTGAACAATTATCAATTTTGTTATCACCAAACAACTGATTGAAGGACTTATAAATTTTGATAGATGACATTATGTGTATAAATTATATTTTATACATTTAATCTCTGTTGCCATGTTCCAATGCAGGATGTCAATATAACACATATCCGTCTGTGTAAACAACAAGCAACTCGTAAAATCCAATATTGTAAATATCCGCTAAGTATCCATACCTACTTTTTTCTTTATATTATTAAAACTCTTTCTCTGTGAAAATTGAACAAAGGTGTAGTCTTTTATATTTTAAGATGAGCCTGCGATGTGCGTATTTGTCACCAAACGTGTAAGCTATGTTATTCTACTACAGCAATACAACAATCAAACTGCAAACAGTATGCTCTTGCGCAAACCATAGTTTTACGTAGGTTAACTAAAAACGTGGGCTGGTAGTGTCATTGGTGATATCATACACAGAGTGACTTGATGCATTTGGTTGAATTATTATCCTTTACCTCTAATGACACGACATTAAACTACTCATTTGCTCAGTGTCAGTTGCAATAAGTGTATAACTTCTAACTCTAATCTTGTGTCATTTTAAATAACTTATTACGTTGTAGTCGTATCTTGAAACAATTATGATGCTCCTAGATTAAACAACTGTAAGCTTAAGTAAGTACCATTCTCCTTTAATAAAACGTAATATTATTTTAAACAAGGTTAATACTTCTAGCGTTACCGGTGAAAGGATTTCATGATGTAGTCAAAAGATTTGTGCTAAAATTGTTTACACTATTTCAATACTTACACAGATGTGGTCGTGTCATTACTGCAGAACCCAGTTTCGTTTTCTTTAAAAAACATTACTATCCTTCTTATTCTGGCGTAGTTGGGTAAAAATAGAGCAAAATTTTATATCTAGTAATAAAAGGATTAATAATGTAAACGATTGCAAAGTGCATATAGCCAAATCAAAAAATATATTCTGATTAGATAGCACCCAAAAGTATGATAAGTTGTCGCTGAAATCCGGGGAAGTCCCTGCAAAAGATTTAAAAACAATCATTATTATGATTACAACTGCTAGTGCAGAAAAAGAAAACTTATAAAATAACCCAAAATCGCCCTATATTTTTTTATTTTACTCGTTTCGTTGGTTTTTTTTCCTACCAGAAGCGTGAACCTGGGGTTCGAACTGATCGTTACCCTTCCAGAAGCAGAGGTTAGGCGGGTGTGTCATGTGACCTTGGCGCACTTATCTTGTCTCGTACTCCATGGTTTCTATATAAAACGCCTGTTTTTCAGTCGGTGAACAAGTTATAGTTATATTCTATGAGTCTATTATATTTTATAGTTCTATGAGTCTGTGAGCATTTTAAATATTCATAAGTTGTTCTTACAATAGGCCTGTAACGGACTACCGTTTGGTTTTATGCGGTTCAAATCCAATTTTATAACTTCGGGAAACAATTTTCCATTTCGGACTTATTAAATTATAGGCAATATGTCAATTCCAAAATAATAATAATGACTAATGACTCTGTTTACTGTATCACTTCTCAACTGATGATATATAATTCGAACGAGCTTTGTCAAGATAAGGATAAAAACAAACACTTTTACTCAGAGATAAATAAATTGGTTGACAAAATTAAATATATGTAAGTAAAACCGCATTTAAAAGTTAGTAGCTCGAATATATTTTACAGCAGTACAGTGTTGCAGTACGTTTGTCCCGGTTGCAGTGCTGTTTAGCAGTGGGCGTGGCAATTGCGTGGGCACCGGTAGCGCCGTCCATCTGCAGTTGAGTAACTGTCTGCAGTCTATACTCGCTTGTACAAGGAACTTTATAGAGCTGTAAAAAATTTGTTATAGTCATATATTACAATTTCTTTAATATCAGTGCCTTTCTAAACTTAAACTATGAGGGTGTAAATTAAATTACATTTCGTTTGAAAATGTATCTTTACTTCCAAACACGTGAACTTACTGTGAATTACGTAATAGTTTTTTCTTGTTACCAGTCACGTAAAACCGTAATAAATCATTTTTGTTTTTATGCTCGGTTCTAATAATTAGAGAGTTTAATATAAAATAAAACATTGAGAACTAAAAACATAGCCACAAGCAATTTTAGAAATATAATCACTAAAACTGAAATCGTAATGTGTATGTAGATACATACACATTACGATTTCAATTTTAGTATTGAAATTATAGTAGATACTATAATTTCTTGCCACTACCACACTGAATCTTGACATATCCAATTTTATACAGGCACATCTCAAGCAGCTTCAGAATATCCTCATGCTTCAAGTTATAGTCCATTCATTCGTACGAACAAATCGAATCGCTTGCTTTCATTGCTTTCCTTCATTCAATAAGTGGAGTCAAAGTGGCTAGGAACATCCATCAGGTTACATAAACTGAATACAATCGAGCACACTGCGCCATAAAAATTAATAGCACATCTTCATCTTTAATAGGATTTTTGCTAAAGTCGTTTTTATAGTACCTAACCTTGTCTAGGTGAAGTATGATATACAAGGTAATACACGAACAAGTGGGTTAAATACGTGTCACTCTTCATATTATCTTAGTTCACAGTATGTTAATTGCTCTGAGTGAATTTAAAACTATATTTTATTCTTAATTAATTCATCACTATAGAAGCTAATGACTGCTACTACAGAGCAATTGAAACAATTTTGAATCTAATGAGAATATATATATGATACACATTTCATTAATACGGAACCTCGTGGTGCTTAAGTTTACGATCAGTACGAGTGACAATATAAAATTAAAAAATTCAAATTAATAAACAAATATCTCATACCAATTTTAACTTATTCTGTCTTATTATATTTAAACTATATTCAATGTTTCTAGACATTTTAAACATCTATACAAATTAATAAAATTGGAGTGTCTGTTTGTAATCTTAAAATAATTGCTTTTACACGGTACTAATACTAAAATAATGATTTTTTCAATTTTTGTCTGTCCGTCTGTCAGGCTGATAGGTTCCCGGCTAATCTCTGGAACGACTGGACCTTTATTTAGACTAGCTTTACCCCGTAGCATTACGCGCGGTTATTGTGCCGCGGCTAGCACCACGGGGCTCAGCTAGTCTGAAATAAATCCGTGAGATTTATAATAACGACGAACGAGTAATTAAAATTAATATTTTCGAATCTACTGATAGATTAGAAAATATTAATTTGATTTTCTTTCATACTATATTGTTAATTTAGTATGAGGAACATGTGAAACGTTCCTTCAATACAAAGTAAGGATCCGCCGACCAAGCGAGGTGATCATACCTGGCGGGCCACTGCCCAACGGTTGATGTTGGGAAGATGTATATATGTTAATTGGCGCGAGAACTTCTAATGGGCGATGCAGCATTGGTAGCTTCTTCGTACACTACGTTACTCCGTACTTCAGTGTATGTTCGGTAGATGGCGTTGTCACAAATTTATGTTGCCGCTGTATGTGGAAGTCGCCACAACTATATATATTATATATTTCTGAAAGATAAATTTAAACATTCAATGAAAATAAAATCTCACGCACAAAGGATTAAATGCATTTCTACTTTTTACTCGTTAATTTATTTACTAAGTTTTAGTCACATAAAGAATTTTCAATAAAAATCCTTCGAGCCTATTTTTATCAAATTAGGTTGCGTCGGTTTTAAGTCTGCTAGGATACGGTTGAACTTCAATAATTAACGTGAAGCAATTGTCGTCAGTCCTCCACAACCCAAGTAGGCGAAATTCTTTTTATAAATATATTATTTTACTTTTTTTACGTTCGATAATTGCCTCAATAACCCCATCAGGGTTTTGCTGTGTGGCTTTATGTTGATAACGACACACGGTATTGCACTCCATTCTTGAAATGGGAGGGGTATGGAAATAACTGTTATTAAGACATCTGCTCAGATTATTCTACATTGTCACAACTCTTCTGATTCTTCTTAGTGTCTATTACACTAAGTTCTAAAATTTCTCATATTGAACATTTTTAACTGCTAAATATTATTAAAGTATTTTTACAAATCACTAACACACCTTTTTATTGTTTGTTGTATAATTTCTTGACTAGACATTTTAAATAGATTAGATTTTATATCATTAGTATATAAAATAAAAAAATAACATGCAACATCTTATATCTACCAAATGTTTACATAGATAACCAGAAACCATCTCAGTGACTCATCACAAGCAAGTTTGTGCATATTCATTAAAAATATTTCTACTTTATATTTACAGTTTTAACTTAACTCAACGAATGAGCGATTTAATAACTAAAAGTAATATTTATTATAGCTACATTATAATTTCAGTATAAAAACGGATTTTTTATGTATTTGAACTACAGGTCAGTGGCACAAACTTTTAGTGATATAAAACTGTGCAATAAAGTTTAAGATAGAGAAAGTTGTGACAAAAACATACTAAGGTAGATAAATAATGGTAGAAATATAAATAGACGTGTAAGGCTCTCCGAATCGCACCGACACAATTGGGGCAGCTTGACCGGAGCGATATCAAGGCCTTCCATAAAACATGGCCAACCAATTTCTGCGTTGCTTTACATGGTTTGCGTAAAGTTACTAGAGACCTTCACCGCATTATATTACGAGAGGGGGGAGGGATGAAGACAAAGAGTGACAACGCACTTGTTCATTTGGTTTGTAGGTGTTCAAAGACGTTCGTTTTCACGTTCCATAAGGTAACCATTCCGATCTTTTGTTCCGTTTCTCATCACAAACAACTTTCATCTTCATCACTTCAATCAACAAGTAATGAATTAATAAAAAAAAAACCCGACAGCGTATAATTTTATTTTATTTTATATCCTTTTAAATTTGATGTACCCAGTATCACTCTTACGATTAAAACGATTCTATTGACACTACTCACATAAAAATACGACTAGCCGTTTAGGCTCTAGGGCAGCTAAAGAAATATACACATACCTTCCTTCTTTCGCAGTTGGTCTTAGATGATCATTTGAAATATTTCAATGCAACTGCATATTACTAAAAATTACATTATTCAGAATCATGATAATATCATCACATTATCACACAAGACTAAGAAAGCAAGACATGCTTATCGTAAATTAACCACGAGTTCAGGGTTCTTTGAGATCGCTAGGTAATAGTAGGCGATCAAGGCCAATAGCTTAAAGCTTGTCTTATTGTTGACGAGACAATCTCTCTGACGATGTCTTCAACCATAGTACTCTATCTCTACCGTACCAACACTGGAAAAATATGTATGTGCACTTAAAACCCAATGGTCCGCTAATGGTCAGCTATATTAATGTATTATTTCAAAGCAGGCAAGTGAGATAAATTTTTCAATATATACCTGCCCTCTTCCTCACTGAATTACCCAAACAAAAACTGACACTATAGTCTCCGATGTGTGTTTTATTCATATCATACCATATTAAGTCATCAATTCAAACTTTTAGGTCCTAGCAAATTTTAAAGTGCTTTAACGAATCGTGTGTTCATAAAAGAGTAAAGCAACGCTTCGGCATGAATGGGCCGAATCGACCAGAGTGGTACCACGGCCGCACAGAAAACCAATGTGAAAGAGCGCTAGTGCTGTGTTTTATGGAGTAGTGAGATAGGATACCGGAGTTTCATACCCCAACACCTCCCCCCATCCCGCCCCGTTCCCCAAAGGCCGGCAACTCAATTGTGACGTCCCTGGTATTGCGGGTGTCCATGGACGGCGGTAATAGCTTACCATCAGGCGATACGTGAGTAGACGTATCGCCTGATGGTGGAAGGACGCGAGTGCGTTAAAAAAAAAGATAGATATTTGAATTATACATTTTGCAAATATGAGCTCTGAAGATTCTATATTGTTGAAATGCGTGTGTGTATATGTATCAAATAATAAATAATCTATACGTATTTAACTAAACAAAGTTTTGCTTTTCCCAGTGCATTATCTCCAGCCCCTAATATTGAAACAAGGTATTGACTTGTTATAAACGTCAAGTAAGTTTACGGGTTCGAACCGATAGTAAATCTAGATGGTAACTAAGAGAGCTGATGTCTCACTATTGCATTTCAATTTATTTGTAAAATATAAAGAAGATATACGATACAAATAAAACTTTTATACACACAAATTTCAATGACACGTAATGATAGATATAGACCCGAATATAAATGTGTGATTAAACATAAGTGAGTATATTAATTTCAAGATATAAATACATTCATCTAAAGCACGCACGAGTACACTAATTATTGCCATTGATGGTTACTATCCAAGAGCATAGCGACGCTATTTATATGGAATATAATGTCACAAAAGCGTGTGTGTCTCCAAAGTAATGAGCCTGTTAATGATCGTCCGGCACTATACTGAAAAGTGGGTTAAGCTCACTATCAATTTACGTAGTTCAACCCAGAGTCAAAGCAGATAAGATCAGGCTCAGAATCGATCGAGATTTGAACTATCAATGGATGCCGTCTGCCCCTTCCAGGGGTCATAGGACATTTAAGACAGAAGAAGAGTCAGATTGCACGACCATGAACAGTAGGAAAGCGGTTTTATTAAAAAAACGTTTTTATTCGTTCTCTAATTACTAAGCAACATACATTTAAGAACGATGAGAGAATACTACATCTGTGTTACAAGAAAGTTAGGATAGCCGATCAGTGTGGGCCGCAGGCTGTCTAAATAGAATTTTACAGCTCGTAGCTGTGTTTATTGGCTATTATCCTGAACTATTAGTCCTCATTTAAACCAATTTAGAAGCGTGCCATTAATAGATAACTGTTCGTTTGTGAAATTGACTCATTATAGTATCATGTTACACTTATACATTCCTACATGACTACTTTATTTACCTCTCTGCAAGAGCCTAATAATAAATAGTTTCATTTGTAGACAGTTAAATAAAGTTACAAATGAGTATATTGAATCTACTGGAGCCTATTTGCATCTTAAAAAACGCTTTCTATTTCTTTAATTCACAAATATTTTCGTCAGCATTCGTCATATTGTCACTGCTATTGCGTCAGTAGTACAGCAAGTCCGCATATCTATTTACTTTTGTGTGGTAACGTTGCCTATTTGGGACAGTTACCCTGATTCATAGAGTCCGGTGGGCGGGCGGGCGCCTGTTGCTGATGACGTTTGTAAAGGTCGTTATTACTCAGTATTGCCTTCGTTACGTAACTAAGGAAATATATTGGAATCATCCTCGTCACGTAGACAAAATGCGATATTTCGCTGTACGCCCGATAGCCGTTTGAAAATCATTCGCGTTTCCGTGTACCTATGAATGAGTATTGACACTTGTGACTCAGTTCCGTTAAATCAGCTGCATAGCAGTACATTAATGTACGTAAATATTCATTGGAACTTTACTTTTAAGCATTACTTCCTTTCGTCGATATAGGTAAACAGGTTTTCAAATTTTTACCCCCATGGGGTATGTATATATATATATATATATATATA
>PKRV01000563.1:2017179-2089364 GCA_003709505.1 Hyphantria cunea
ATATATATATATATATCTATATATCGATTTAAACTTACTTTTACATTTCTAAACATATAAAATGATATAATATTTACACCCAGACACAAAACAATTGATCATGCTCATGAAATTATTTGTCCTAGGTAGAATTGAGCTCACAACTTCTGCACACATCAGTTTATTAGTCGGAATTGCTAACCACCACCACCAACAAGCCCAGTTATGTAAATAACTAGCTGAGCCATGCTGTGTTACCCGTAATTGTTGTACAGCAACAAACGCGTAAAAATAAACCAATGTTGTACATGTACAACAACAAACGCAGGAGACGCAGCGGGTGAGTATATAAGTATCCTAGTCTCCTTATATCATCACCTACCTGCATTGCCAGCTGAACCTATTTTGACGGGACTTTCGAGGGAAAGTTCCGTCAAAAGCATCAAAAGCAGCATGTAGTGAAAAGCTGCTAACATTAAATTACAAGCAGATTTTTTAATTTTAATTATTTGTATAGATTGTAAAATTCGTGAATTTCGAAACTGCGTGATGACTTGAACAGTCGGCTGCAACACATACGTACAGACAGGCGGCGGATTGTGGAAGAGTAACGTCCTATTTGACATAAAGTAAGTTACACAGTGCCGTCGCGCTCATCGCTTTCTCCTATCAAATTGCAATGGCTCTGGCTGGCCGCTTCGCCTATCCACTTCGCTTGTAAATTATTCCAATATTGATGTTTAATAGGAAACGAATAAAATTTGATTCACATTTGTAGTGATAAGTATCTAAAAATTATTTTTACTTAAAAAATATATAATCTTTTAACGTTAATTAATACCATAAATCAATTTATGGCAAATTTAGTGTGATTCTACTGATATATTTTTGAAACTGCCATATTTTATCGTGTATGGGTATATTAACATTTTTTTCCCATTATCAACTAGAGACGAAGTTAAAATTTCACTTAAGAGTTCGTCAATCATGTAAAATTAACTCGAAAACTATTTAAAGAATGTGCTAATACATAATTGGAAACAGTCTAGTATCCCCCGCGTGGAGGTGAGTAACTCGGTAACGTTTATCTGTGGCGACTTGTAGGCAATGATGTAATACTACGTCTGTCCTACTATATGATTCACAAAATATATATTTGCACATTCATAGTGAGTGAATGTGTGAACTCAGACCTTAGTTAGGGTTGTCACCTAATACTATATTGTGTAATGGTCATAATAAATAATTATTCCGTTAACGACTAAGAAAAAAAATTGTTGGTTATTTATACTTCACACTTTTCGTGAAACAATTAACCACTGAATAATTATGTACATGTATATTTTCAGTCAGTAATTTGTTTTACTTTTTTAACTAAGATGTCCATAAATTTAATGCTTTTAAATTGAATTAAACGATTTTGTCAACCCTAAATGCAGAGTCTTGAACGAGACTTACATAAGAACTTCACGGAGACATTTATATCTCAGGTCAAATATATGAAAATGAGTAAAAGTATTTTTTTTATATTTATAGGAGGCGCTCATAGCCCAGTTGCACTCGGTGATTAGAAACAATCAGCGAGGGTAAGCAACGACGGCGCGGTCAGTACCTGGATGGGTGATCGCTGGTGGCATGTTACCATGAGCGTCTCCGTGATTCGGAGGTCACGTTAAGCAGTCGGTCCCGGTGGTTATCATAGGATAACAGTCGTGAAGCTTAGTTGGAGGCCTTCGGGCGGCTTAAAAACATCCAACGGTAAGATTACGTAGCCACAACGTTGTCTTGCCAGTCCCCAACCCGCACTTGGCCAGCGTGGGGACGTATGGCCTTAACCCTCTCCTGAGAGGAGACCCGAGCCCAGCAGTGGGACATTATGGGTTGATGATGATTTTTTTATAAATGAATCATCAGTGTTGGCGTGTAATAATATATTTATTCAATAGTATATTAAAAGTACCATGCAAATTGATTTTGATTATATGAAATTATGGCAATTACATATGATTCACGTTAGTATATAATTTTGGCTAATGTAAGCATTTATTTACACCTACATCGAATTAAAACCGCAATGTAGACCGAACACTGCAAAAAAGTATATACTATGATTATCCAAAATATATATTTAAGGATTTTGAACAGGATAAGTACCATTATCTGGAGTTAATTAAGCGGAACTAATCGGACGACATAATTATTTCTACTTCCAAAAATATAACTAATTAATACAATACTAAAACCCTTCGTCAATATGTCTGTAATAACGGAAAAAATCAACTAATATATATAATCCTCAATATTTTATTGTGTGTATGTATGTATATATGTGTATGCCTGTAAGAGGGTATGTGTATATTCTTGTATGTTTCCTTAATGAATTTTATTATCACCTCACATTCTCTTTTCTCTTTTCGTGTTAGTATTTCTTTCTTTTCAGTTATTTTTATGTACTTTACATTTTAACTAAAGTGCACCTTATCAATCACCTCCATACCACCTTACAATAGACTAGAATAGAATGTCAATAGCATTAAGTCAAGTTTGAGTAAATAAATAAATATTATTCGAGTTTATTTAAAGATTTATAAATCTAGATTCAATTCAACATTATTACCACTGGCGAAATTTTCAATTATAATTTTTTTAAAGTAAAACTGTAACAAAAACGGTAACTGGATAAAATTTACAACCACTTGTAATCTAATAAACAGATTGTAATTTTTTGATAAATTAAAATTTGCATCTCAAAATAGCTTTAATTATTAAATGACATTTTTAACTAAGATAAAATTTTGTATTCCAAGTACGGTAACATGTAAATATTTTATAAATATATATTCTATATCTACCGTGGGAGAGCCACGCTTGGGCAGGAATGGGCCAGTCTCACTGCGCTGCGTTTCGCCGAGTGAGTGAGGATAGCGGAGGCCCATTCTCCAATCACTAAACCCATCCCCCTTCCCATCTCCCAAAGGCCGGCAAGGTTCTTGTGACGCCTACGGTGTTAAGATATCCATGGGCAGCGGTAATCGCTTACCACAAGGTGATGCGTCTGCTCATTTGTAATAGTAATATAAAAGCTGAAAGTTGTCACCTATTTCTGAACCTGTATTACAGGTTGTCAAAGTCCTGATAAACAATACCACGCTTATGCCATGCCAGACGACAACAACCTTCTTGTAGAGAGTTGCGTTATGAGCTAACCTAACTATTTGAAATTCACAGAAATAATGTCAGCACGAGCTTTTTACTAGCTCCTGTACAGCTACTCTTCTAAAACTTACGTTAGAGTATGCTACTGTATTGTAGAGTGGGCCTTCCCCGGGAATTTCAATCAACCGACCTGCAGGTTGCGGATACTGCTCCTACCTGTGGATAATGCTCCTTGCGGGTCTCAGATCCCGTTAAGTGAAAAAAACACGTAGAATATAATATAAGTGTATTACCTCTCTTTGGGTGTATAAGTTAGGTGTCCGAAATGCTTTAAGGTCATTCTTCTAAAGATGACTGGCTAACAGCGACCTACGGGGGCTTCGTAAGCCGGCTATGACAATAGATTACACGGACCAAACCACGGGTAAATCTATTTCTAAGTCCAAAGTGTTTGGAAGACGAGCAACCCAGGGGAGAGACCCGCTGTAGCAATCAGTGATACCAAAAAGCTGTTTTCAAAAAAAGGATATGCTACGTAAGTCTTGTTATTAATAAATACCTGTGGGAGAGCCACGCTTCGGCATGCATGGACCGGCTTGACCAGAGTGATACCACGGCCTCACAGAAAACCGGTGTGAAACAGTGCCTGCACTGTGTTTTCACCGAGTGAGTGAGGATACCGGAGACCCATTTTTTTTTTGTTTTTTTTTTGTTCACACCTGCTCGTTTGCCTCTTTTCCATATAAAAAAATGCATATCATTGATGTCTAAATAAGAAGCTTGAAAGTCAGTAAGACAAATATACCAAAAGGGTAAATTTAAACTGTCTCTTAATTACATATCACCGTACGTTTTATATACGTTTTTTTTTATGTATATGCTGCCAAAATGACTCTGCCCTGCCTGATGGAAAGCATGAGCTTAAGCTTGAGCGTTAAGATGCTAATAATGATAAAAAGCTTAATTGTACACCAAATAATTAAATATATAACTTAGCGCTAGGTCAGTACTAGAGGCGGCCTTAAGTTAAGTTCTTCTATTCAATCCCCGAGTAAGGTGATCTTATTCTTATTTTCTTTGGCAGATTACATACAGCAGTAACTCTTATATTTATTGTTACTAAATCAACCAGGAACGCAAATATGATAAATATAAAAGAAAAGAAAGAAAAGAATAGAAGGTCATCGTATAAAACATCTTCTTTAGTTAATTTGGCCATCTCAAAAGGCCTGCTACTTAATTTTCTTCATCTACACTTTATTGAGCAGATCAGAGCACAGCCATTAATTACGACTGTAATATTAAATTTCCTATCATATGATCTATCCCTTCAATTAGTTTGATAATCGATTAAAATTCACTCTATCTTATAGAATTCGACTGATTTAAAATCGGTTTTTATGTGTCGCAAGTATGATTAATTGTGATAAATGATTCTGATTATCTGCTTTATATGTTCATACTTGTATTACTTAAAATGTTTTATCAGTGTATTCTGAGTTCGAAACTTTACACTGTCAAAATAGAATAGTAATTGTTTATACCCAGCCACGTATACCTTTAAATCTTACATGAAAGATAATTAACTTTTTCTTTTTAAATATTATACATTTGACTTGCCTATTCAGAAATTTATTTATTTTTTTCGATTTATTTCGACTGTTACGGACTCGACTAGCTTAAGCTCCCTTTCTTTAGATTATTTGATATAACAATATATGTACAATTATCATAGCCCGTTTATTCGTAATTACTAATTCAAAATTAATACTTACTTAAGGGATTTCAATAAAAATGTATGACCGTGTCTTTGAACTTATCGTAACGTTATAGTCACGTCACATTATTAAGCACACTTCGTTCACGTAGACGACTGCACGGGTTGCCTAGTGATTTAATCGGTCGCCACGCCACTTTCTGTTTTGCATACTGTCGTCATCCTGTCATCCTGAAGGTCCTCATTTAATGGACCGGCGACTTCTTTGCGTCTTTCAAATACAAATATACAATAATGTTATATACATACTCTGCTTAGTTTGGGACTAGATGACGTTGTGTGTCAGAAGTCCAAAGTATTTATTTATTTATTTAAATAAAAATATCTTTAAGTCCAAAACAAACCACATGTAATACGACCCTATTAATGATAAGTCAATAATCCAACAGAACCACATTATTGGTTACTTGTAGATCCATTAAAGTTACAAAATGCTGATATCCGACTATAGTCAGCTACTTAAATATAATAATTACAGAATAGTTTTAGCAAATATCAGTCGTAATTATGCTAAAAGTCATAATTAAGTGAACATAGCATAATATATTTCTATGACATAAGTCTTTTTGAGATCACTGTTATACAGTACTTCTACAAAATAACTACAATTTGTGAAGTAGTCACTCTAAAAGTCTTGGATTCTATTCATTCTTTTCATGAAGCAGAGTATAAACATTTTGGCAGGTAAAACTTAAAAAAAGGCCAATGCAAATTAGACTCGCGCACCGAGGGTTCCGTACAAACCTTAACCGTATATGATGTTACTAAAAATTTAGGCTTTTCGCAGTTTTACCTTTATCTGTGCTATAAGACGTTGCTTCTTACCACATTTCAAGATTCTGAGTTAACGGAAAATGCCCTGTAGGTTTTGATTCCCTTGCGAATATCGAAAATTTGCAGTATAAACGGCTGTATCTTTTGATTTTGTTGGCCTAGAAGTCAGATTTTTTCACAACTCCAAAAGACTGTAGACCTAAGTATTTGGTGCATTACATATGAATTTCAGTTTAATACGTCCACGCGTTCCTCAGAAAAAGGGTCGTGACTGACAGACAGACGGATAACACAGTGATCCTAGAAAGTTTCGGTTTTTTCCTTTTGAGGTACGGAATCCCAAAAAAATTTAAATTTCCAGTTGAGTTTGCATTGCGTAATGTTGTTCTCCTGGTTTTTGATAATGACTTGATTTAAAACAATATTATTTTGCAGATTTGCATTTATTTAATAAATTGTCGTTTATAAAGATACTTATATACTTATGCAGGAAGAATGCAAACAATACAGCAATTTAATGTATAAGGTAACACAAAAATAAGTGTAAGTTTTTGCAGGTGGCTTATTTTAATTCAATATTATCTATTATTGAAGCATGATTGATGTTCATAAATTATGTAAAACTAATTAAATCGTTTTCTAGATCATGGCTTCTACGAGTTCAGCGACTTTTTTACTGAATGTTCATAAGAAATTTATTAGGTTTTGAATACCTGGAGCTGCTAAAACAAGTCATCAGCTCATTAGTAACAGTTCAGTAGGTGTTTACGAGGATCCACCTGTTTAAAATGAGTCATTTCCCCTAACATGGTTCGAGGATCACACCGTGCGTTGTTAATTTCACAACAGAACGTAACATCGCCACTGTTTACTTAATTTGGTAAATTTTATAGGCTACCAAAAACTTTTCTAATTAAAATGCTACTAAAAGGTGTGTTGTTTTGACAATAACATTTGTATGCACTAAACAAATTGCATGTTTATTACTTATATTAATTAATGCCTTATCTCTATATGCTGTATAAGGAGTAACAGAAGTAGGATGGAGTAACGATGCAATACGATTCAGAGCCTGTGCATTTTATTAAGGAAGGGGACACTCTGGATGTGTACAACTGTACGTGGTACGGACATCAAAAAATCTATTTGTATTTTTTATCTGTCTGTATGTTTGATCTGGCTATTCTTCTGAACGGCTTAACTGATTTTGAGACAACTTGCACCGGTAGATAGCGGATATTATATGGAGTAACACAATTTTTAGAACATAATTAAAACTGAGTAGTGTAATAATGAACAATATCCGATTTACAATTAAACAAAACAAGTAGCAGCATGACGGCCGGTATGCAACTCAAGAGACACAAGGCCTCGAACTGATTATAAACCAAACGCCAGGTCGTCTTGGGTGTTATACATGTACATAAATATATCTAATGAAATCAGTTTCAAACCAATCATAATACGTAACAATACCAGCAAGTTTTACTTTCAAAGTCAGACAAAAGCCTCAATTCGTCCACGTACGTTGGATCAAGTGACACAGAAACAACTAAAAGTACCACTAAAGAATAAGTTATTAGATTCCACAGAATAATGACATCAGATGTTTTACCAATGAATCTTTAAAACACAATAAGCATGTTATAAAAAAGACTGCCTAATATTTACATATATATCATTTGGAATCTATATACGCGAAATGTTAAGTTCGTTTAAATGCTTCAAAGGTCTGCAACGATTCAGCTCAAAATTTGTCACAATACACAAAACGTTTCATGGCTTTTATCTATTTGTCTCAAACATATTATGCCATATATTTTTCACATAAATGTATATACGGGGTATATATAGGTAGAATAGTTTTTATTTTATTTTTAAGTAAAACGACATTCAACTAAAGTTTAGAGAGGAGAAGTATAGTTTCTCTGTTTACTTGGATTAGAATTTAAGACTTATTTGAAGAAATAAAAATATGATGTATAACCGAGGTAATTAATTGATTATTGATTCTAAAACAAAAAAACAACAACAAGAAATAATTATAAAAACTAAATCTCTAGAAAAGTTTTTGATAATAATTTAGCCTATATTACTCGGGCTATTATTACGAATCTATTGATACTTCTTTCATTAAAATCGGATCAGAAATTAACACGCTACGGTAGAGCATACAAACATAGATAGATTGTCAAAACTATTACCCTTCCTTTAGGTTTCGCCGTAGTCAGGTTTTACTATCGCTTTAATATGCTTTTACCCGACTGCGAAAGAAGTGGGGGATAAGGATTTTCGAGTGTATGTATGTACCGTGGGAGAGCCACGCTTCGGCATGAATGGGCCGGCTCGACCGGAGTGATACCACGGCCTCACAGAAAACCGGTGTGAAACAGCGCTTACGCTGTGTTTCATCGAGTGAGTGAGGATACCGGAGGCCCATACCCCAATCCAACGCCCCCTATCCCCCTCACCATCCCCTTTCCCCCCAGGCCGTCATAGTGTGGGTCACCATGCTGCATTGTTCTTTTTCGCATTGAGGATGGTGACCACCACTCTTGGATTCTGCTCATGCTTTCCATCAGGCAGGGCAGAGTCATTTTGGCAGCTTAAATATAAAAAAAAAATGTATGTATGTATATTTATTTAGCATGCCCTAAAGCCTACCGGCTTGTCGTATTTTTATGTGATTGGTGTCAATAGATTCGTCTTAGTCGTGAGAGTGACATAGGATACATCAAAATTCAAAAAATAAATGAAAAATTATACGCAATCAGGTTTTCTTTTTTATAATTCCTATCTTGTTTATTAGTACAGGGTGGGTGGGCAAATGATCAGACATGATCAAACGCGATCAGGCGGTAAACAACTACGACCGTTTATGGACACTTGCAACTTAACCTCCAGTTTAGTCAGTTAACTAGCTTACCGGAAAGTTTGTTCATTAGATAAAAAAATGGTAAATATATAATACTAAGTAAATATATAATATATTTAAATATAAATTATCATTAGAAAAAGCACCGGGAAAATATAGAATAAGGGTGAAAAATGTAAAATACATTCCCGTCATTAGTACGATTTATATTATATAAGTCAGAGTGTCACCTAGAATATACCAACTATAGACCTATTGCAATACTTCCTGTGATAGACAAAATTATAGAAAAAGTAATTGTTGAAAAAGTTAATAAGTTCTTTGAACTTCAAAAATCAAATCAAAAAATAATGGTATACTATGCTCTTGCAGACTCAATACTCGTACCTCGCCAACAAGCTTTGTAACTTGGCGAGGAGTTCATTTATATTTATTTTAGAATTTATGAATAGATGATTTAAAAACTCCCAACCTCAATCTCTTAGCCCCCGAACAATCAGAGAGAGAGAAGGTTTGGGCTTTGATACATTCACCCGGTAAAAATCAACAGCTTAACCGGTGCTAAGCAATTTTCCCATTTTTTTCCTTAAGAAAAGAACGACAACTCCCGCATCAGGAATATAAATTATTTTGTCTTTATAAACATACATGAAACGAACACAAAGTACACCCAGACTTAGAACAACAATTTATGGATCACACAAAGTGTAGTCCAATGTAGGATTTGAACCCACAACACTTGGCTCAGTAAGAAGCGGTGTGGCGACCACTGAAACCACTAGGCCAACCGTGTAGTCATTGATTTTGGCTAGTAAACGGGTAGACTAAGAGCCCGTGGTATGAGTCCAGTCAGCCTGTTTCTGAAGAAGAAAAGGTCTCTCATATAGATATGTATGAGATACATATAAATAGTACTAATGTAACAAAGCATTTAATTTATATGTCGAGCACGTATGTACTTACAACATTGAAGCAGTCAATCACACGGGGCCCCTCACTTTCTCACCACACCCACCCACACCGTCTAGTCAAAAAACCTACACACTGTATTAGAGTCATGACTCTAATGATGGTATTTTAAATGGGGATGAGCAAGATTTCTCCCAAAGAGATAAAAACCTGGTCAATGACAGATAGATCTTATCTATCACACCAGACAGACAATCCTGAATTACAACAATGAACCTTCAACATGAAAACAGAAAGGCGACTTTTCCATTTTGATGTAGTACACGAATAATGGTCTCGAAGCTGCTTCTGTAAATGCGGACCTGGAATGTCGGTTTCAAGCAAGAGCTCAAGCAGAACTATGATCGTTTTGTACTCACTAATGCTTGGTGCGTCTATAAATAGGAAGAAAATTAGTTTTCTCTCAATTAAAAACACTTATTCAATGCTTTACCTGAAATAACGGTTTATATTAGTTTACTATAAAAATCATGTCACGGACAAATTTTGAACACACTAAATTGTGATCAAAAAATCAAGATCTGATATCTTAGAGGCACCATAAAGGACTGACTAATATATTTTTTTGAAGCTGTCCGACAAAGGAAACATTTCGTCCATCTTTGATATTGCTTTAAATTAATTATATACAAAATAATTGAAAATACAACACTATCATCTTCGACGCTGTTGACAACAACAAAGAACTACAAAGTCAAATTAAGTGGTTACGAAGTTTTCTAATTATATTAAGTGATTAGTAGCTAGCACATTTCACTGTAAGCTCCTTCTAAGCTAAATGTGACAAGTTTTTTGAATTCAGTGTTAATGTAAAATGTCCTCAATTCATTTTTATAATTGATCGATTTGCATAATTTATGTCACTTTCTCACAATTGTAATTGTTGTTTAAGTGTTTTACTTGTACAAATATTAGCGTAGGCTTCTAGCGGGTGTTGATACGACCTTCTGTTGAAAGCAATACTATCATATGCGTAATTCTTTTGTTAAAGTCTTCAGGCTCTTTTATTGATCTTAATCACGGTATAGCAGTTTTGTAGAAACTTTTTATAATATCAACTATACAGGGAAATAAAGCTATCTGTAATACTTAACAACACACACATACACACTTATTTGTATTTAAGAAGGATATATTAAAGTCCATTCATTAAAGTCGTGTTATCTGAATTGTCAGGCTCTGACAATTCAGATAACACGACTTTACAGAGGTTGGCTCGACCGGCGTAATGAAACCAGTGTTAAGTAATGTTTTCTTGGATTTCCACTAATTGATACCATAGAATCGATCCCCATTAGCTCTAGAGTAAAGGCGGGAGTCAACAATAAACTACTTCCTCTTGCCTCTTGAGGTCTTAAGTCCCTGAGATGCAGGTGTTTATGGGCGTTTGTAGTTAATTACTATCCATGATCCGTTTGTTTGTTACGTATAGCCTTAAAAAATCGAATACGGATGAACTGTAAATTGTAATAAACATTGCTTAAATACACTATGAGAATAAGTGTTTTATATGCGTTATACAAATTCGTTAATACCAGGAAATATATGTACGTATTTTATATAATACTGAAAATTTTAATAATAAAGTCACCTCCCTTCTTTCATTTTTTTATAATCTGTTTTTTTGACAACTGTTTTTTTAAAGACTACTTTCGAGCTTCGTATATTATTGTGTCGCTAAGAACTTACAAACATAATACATGAAACGGATACAAACAACAACCAGATTCAGAACAACGTTTTTTTTAACACATAAAGTATTTCACAACACTCAACACAGTGAAAAACAGCGAGGTAGAACTTACATCGCTACGTCATTCGAGCAATCGATATGAAGCCTAGACTCTGGTCACATCGTTATGTAATTAGAAATTCGCCGAAACTTATATCGCAATTACATGCAAATTTAAATTACTATCGGTGCACCTACTATTAAGTAGTGCCACGAAAAGCCATGCAATAATGGTAATAATAATTATAATTATTGCACAGTTATGCAGAAAACATTTCCTCCGCATAATGATCCACAAGCTGAGCTTACTTGTCCCCGTCGAAGTAATTAGTGTCAGTAATGAGCTTAATTGTGTAAACGGAATTCTACTTTGCCTGACATTGTCGACTTATAGTAATTAACTTGTAAATAAGTGGTTGTAATCAATGTACATATTGTTAACAAATACCTTTAATAAAATAAAGTCTTGCTCGTAGTGTTTTTTAATAATTCAGGAAATGTTTGTTTCGTCATTAGCAATAATATTCTAAACTAATATTTTAAATAAGGCCCAAAATCCAACCAAATCATCCCCCTCCCCATCCCCCAAGGCCGGCAACGCACTTGTGACACCTTTGGTGTTACGAGTATCGATGGGCGGAAGTAATCGCTTACCATCAGGTGATAGGTCTGCTCGTTTGCCCCATATTCCATAAAAAAATATAAAGTAACTCTGTCTCTCCGTCTATTTGTGACTCGGTGCTAAACCGATCCAATCAAATAAATCGATTTCAATTAAATTTGGCCCAGAAATAACCTTTATTGCGATAACTCACATTTGCGCCAGCGGGAAAGCGTGCATAAACTGAGTCCCACGTTACTAATAGTATGTAGCAAAACAAGGACCGTTACAAGTAAACCAAGTGTCATCAATCCACAAATCCTTGCACCCACCAAGCTTTCACTCTGACATAGGAAACCACTCAAAACACGCGACACTTATCTCACTGACAATGAACAATTTATCATATGTTGTGTTTAGTCGTTACACTTACCCAGTAACCAGAGAGAGTCTGTAACCTTGATACCAATTTGCACCACTACAAGTCTATCGGTGTCATTTTTTTCGTGAGTCTGACCCATGGATATGCAAATAATGGTACCGCAAATTTTGAGTACATCGACCTTGTGTTGATCGCCCACAGTCCACAAAGTGTTCGAGTATGAATCAATGCACGAATCTAGTGTAACCACATCTCACGATAAACTAGCAGCTCCTAGTGACCTACTGATTTCCATAAGGAACGTGGGCGTCGCGTATCGAAGTGTCCCGTCGTAGTAATGCGTACCAGACGTTTGAACTATCATGTTTGCCAGATTTATTGAAGCCTCTGGACTTGTAAGGTTACTGTCAGTTAACTGTGCTTTACTATTAATAACTTAACTTCTCTTAACATCTCATAATATAACTATGGAACCTCATCTTTGCATAAAATTTCTATCAAAACTTAAATTAATTCTACATGTATTTATGTATTCGATAAAAAATGTTTTAAAACCAATTACGTAGTATGAAAGATCTCACCATACAAGAAAAAGAAGCACTTCATCTTACACAATCTTATCTTATTATAAATATGTAATTCTTCTGTACGTGTGTTTGTCACCTAACTCCTCCTAAACCGCTGAATCGATTAAGATGATTTTTCGTGTGTACATATTTATTGAAATTTGCACAACCTACACACTTCATTATTGGTTTGAAAACACAATTGGGCCCGGTTGGTGGCGCTGCTCAGTCAGTATGTCACCAAATCTGATTTGCTGTACAAGATAACATTTTATCATTTGGTACTTTTTATAAAACTGTAAGCGCATCTATTAATTTTATTTTTATCATCAATCATAAATTACTAGTTTAAGGATAAAACTGTACAAAAGCACAATACCGATGGCACACAGGTACCCAGGTACCAGAATATTAATAGCAAAAAAACATAAAACTTCTTATAATTTTTAAGTCTCAAATTATAAACTTTTTCACATCTGACCTATAATCAAATTAATCCATACGAGCTCCTTTGAAAGTAGGTGGAGGCCTTTAACAATTACTCTACGGATAGCCCATCGGCACCTTCCTTATAATATTTGATTTGTAAAACAGTTTATACTTACTATTGTATTAAAATTGACACAACAGTTTGAACGGAGTTGAAGAAGTCACCGCGGCAATTATAATTGATCGAGTTGAAATTAAGTTAAGTTCTTAAGACGGATTTATTTGTAGATAAAAAAATGAAAAAATATTATGACATATAACTCTTTTTAAAAAATGTGCTCTATGATGTATTTTAACGTTTTATCGCGTTCCTTTCATTGAATTTGAAGTTCAATACTAATAACCTTTGAAAGTCACAAATAATGTGACTTTCTATTAGTAAAAGATTTTTCAGAATCGGTTCAGTAGATCAGAGGTTACCCTCTACAACCTTACAAAGTTTGCCTTATTGTAATTTTAGTATAAACAACAATCGCTTAAGTATTACGTGTTATTTCGAAGAAAACTTCCGTCAATCATACAAAGAATTTCAGTTTCAATCAAAACATCAAATAATGAACACTACTTCTACTTCAAGTACGTGACCCTAGTTTTTAGTATGCAAAAAGTCAGTAAACTTCACTAAACGGACCTTACGGTAAACAGCAATCTCTAAATGGAATTAACAAGTAAACGAAAAAATACGTGGGTGATGTATTTTCGACTAAGTGCATATTGTATTAATGTCTTAATTAAGAGAGATTCAGGTAGCTAAAAGTTGTAAACATATTTGTTCAAACATGTTCTGTGTAGGCAGCAAGCCATCAATTTTTGAATTGGTCATATCAAGAAGTTGTCTTCAAGAATTAAAATTGTTTTGCATCAATTCACACCAATTGAAAATTTTACTTTTTTATAAATGAGCCTGCCAAAGTCATTCTATTCTACCTGATAGAAAGCTTGAGCAGAATTCAAGAGTAAGGGTCACCATATTCATTTCTAATGCACAAAATGCATCAAAACGTCCTATTAAGATGCTTCTGCATCATTGATTTGGAGATGAACTATTATAAAATTTGTTAAATATCTGTAGAAAAACATATTTTTAGAATTTTCACAATAAATACAATACATTTAAAAAGGTTTTAAAATTCTGAATAAAAGCCTAAACTACTCGAAAGTATGACAAGAAAACTAAGAATATATATTTTTTGCAGTAATTGCTTTATTTCATTCTGAGAATTTCTAATATCACAGTTTAAATTCTAATCGCCAGCGACAGACGTTTCATACCCCTCATCCCGATTTACAGTCCACATCTGTGCTCTTTTCGAGAAACTTTCTGCCTCGCAAAACAAAACTTTGGAATGAACTGTCGCCTGCGGTATTCCCGGACTAATACGACCTTCAAACCTTCAAGAAAAGAGCGAACTCCTTCTTAAAAGGCCGGCAACGCACTTGTAACGCCCCTGATGTTGCGGGTGTCTATGGGTCGCAACCCACAAACGAGCCAACGTGTCGCCTGATGGTAAGCGATTACCGCCGTAATCACTTACCATCAGGCGATACAGTCTGCTCCTTGCCTCCTATTCAATAAAAAAACGAAACGATTACTGAAAAAAGCAAAGGAAATTTGTCATATATAAAGTAATCGTATATATTATAATAATAAGTATAAAGTAGCGTTATATTCAAGAAAATAGAGAGGTATTAATCTTCAAAGAAAAGGGTAGGTAAATATCAAGTAACTAATTATATATTTAGACACTAACCTTTGTAATTAAAATTTACAATAAATGAAAACTCTTAAATTTTTGCAAACGGTACTGGATGGAATTAAAAAAAGTAATCTGTTTATCGATTTTTTTTTTATTCCATCCAGCACCGTTTGCAAAAATTTCGTTTGCAAAAATCAGTTATTGCATACACAAATAACTTGCCAAAATATCAAACAAAAGCTATAGAGGTCTTTAGCCATTAAATTAATGATTAATATTCCTCGAACTTATATAAAACAGTTGCTTTAATACTCTCATAATTCGGTGTACAAACTCATTTGATTTAAGCAGATAGCGTCAAATTAATCGTTGACAAGGGTCCTTCTGTCAAAATAAAATGACAGATCAATCACACAGCTCACCTCTTTACAAGGAATCTCATGTTTAATTCGCGAGGTTAATTAAAATATGTTGTTGATATTGTTTTAAAGATAGAGGTGAGATTACGATTTGATATGTGTTTTGATTCCTCGAGCGATTACCGATTAAAAATTACAAATTTTTCGATTGTAAATTTTATGTTTAATTAGATTGGGTACCAAACGGTGACGGTTTATCTTAGTTTATGAAAATATAAACAAAATGTAATGTAATGGCAGTCACTTTAAATTAACAATAACACACACCCATACATTGCCTATAATTATATAAGGTAATTAAAATGATTTGGTGTTAAATCCAGGTGTATATACTAGCTTAATCGTTCAATCCTGTTGTAAAAATATGTTATTAAATATTAGCGAATAAATATTAAAATAGTATTTGAAACATCAATAACAGCATCAAATTACATTTTAAAGCATAGTTATTTGTAAAATATCTTTAAAATAGATCTCAATTTAGCTACTTCTTTTACAAATTTTCCACATTATTTTCAACTCATTTCTCAAAACTTCTAAATCATTGCTGTAGATTTCCTAAAAATGTATCATATTTAGAAAATTTAAATAAAATACTTACGACACCATTTTGTTTAAGATAAGATAAGTAAAAATGTCGAGAACAACTGACGATAGATTGACTTGCCCAATAACTAATCAAAGGTTTATCATCACATCGTATCATATTCAACGACTAAACTGTACCTGCGGTCAACCACACTCACATCAATTGTATAAAACCACAAATATAAACAAATGCCATGAGGTCGACCGCCTTGTCCCTGACCTCACTTATCACTGATCTCTAACCCATCAAATTTAAAAGAAAGAAACTTAAATGAAATGGGTAATTTTTGTAATTATTTTTTATCAGTTAACTATAGTTATACTAAAAAAGCGAAGAGTTGATTTGGTTAAACGCACTAACCTTAAAAACTTTTGGTTCAAACGAAATAATTAGGGATGAAAAGTCCTTGAAGAAAGACTATACGATATATAACATCAATAAAAATGTTGCAATGCGGGTCAAATTTGTTCGTTTTGAATGACACAAATAAAACTGTGTGGGTCAATTAGCTAAAGAGACCCTTAGTTATATGAAATATAAATACGAGGGAGACTACAAGAAATAGTTGGAAACCTTAAATAAAATCCATACGTATAAAATGTGTTGCCTTAACTAATTCAATCAGATCAACACAGGACCTAAACGATTAGGCTTCCAACTTTAAATTGTGGTGTTTTCTGTTAAAAACTCATAGTAAGAAATAATTTTAGAAATTTCCCCCTAAGGCTGTAAAATAACAATTAAGTGGTTGTAAGGAAGTTCGTGACTTTCAAAGTTAGTAATATTAATTTACAAAGAACTATACACAAAAAATAATAATTAAGTTACATTAACAAGTCTAATATGATGTATTATCAATCTATAATAAGAATCTTATGACACACTTTAGAAATCGCATAATTACTAAAAAAAACCTAAATATATATATCAAATATTTACAATATTTATTATATATGCTTAAAACAAATAGTCTACAATTGATTGTGAGTCTAAAATATATAACTATTAAATCGATGAATTTTTTGCTATCGTGATGTCTACGAAAACGAAACCTGATGTAGGTATCAGTAACCATGTTATAGCGATGTCTTTTGATCTTGTCTGGTGTAACAGAGATACTTTCTTCAAGAAACCGTTCACAGTTAAGCTATAGTGTAACATAAAATTATTGTAATTTGGTTTCTACTAAAACGTAATATATGCAATAACTCCTTCAAAATTAAGAAATATCTACATAAACATGAATTTCCATTGCATAAATTTTATGTTTTAAGGATCTATTGCAATTGTTTAAATTTTCTACCCTACGAAAGTGCGATCAGATTAGTTTGTTTTCTTAAAACTGCTGTACAATGTTCCCAAACACTAGATGTTCCAGAGATAAAAGTACTTTACGACTTCAAGAAACTCTCGCGATAATTATGTTGTTATAACATTTTATCGGCCTAATAAAGAATTTATTCACTTTTTTATATAGAAATTAGCAAAGTATTTTTTCTTTCCATTTATTTTTGTTAATGATATTTTACAAAATACCAGGATTATAAATATAAAAAATATACTAAACGAATCTGTTATGTCGATTTCTACTAAGACCCAAAATTAGGGCTTATAAAGTATTTTAGAAAAATAACTTTGGTAGACTTTGTGAATTACAAAGATATATATTATGTAAACCCCCACGAGTAAAAAAGTTTCCATTGCTACCGACGACGTTGCAGTCGAATGTTCTACCGTAGCGTCAAACTCCAACGCCTCTAATGCTTGAAGCCTCTTCAGTTCGACATCATTGACTCTTTACATTTAAAATTTGTATTATTTTGTGTATGTGTCCTGAAAGTTCGGGATAAAGCAGATAGATTAATAAACTAGGTAATTCTAGTTAGTAGTTATTTTAACTGTGTATTTTTCTTTAAATATTTATATTAATTTTCATTATTTTGTGTACTTTAGTGATTTGTATACATTACAAGTGTGATTGGTTGTTTTTGTTATAGATTTTCAAAGAAAACAAAGTATTAGTAAAAATAATTATCAAAAATTGACAAATAAGTAAGTATAAACAAGGAAACAGAATTATTCGTGTAACTATTTCTTGCATTTATAGACATTGATGACCTGAATTTTTGTTGAGTAACTAGTGGCGGTTATTGAAAGTATCAGAAGATCAGAAATGAGATTTTGGCTTTTAAAATACACGAGAGGAGTAGGCTCTTCTAGTATGTTAAGATAGAAAGTTCATAAATAGTAGAACTGGAAACCGAGGTCCATTGGTATTATAATTCAAAGAAATAAAACTCAATGCTTTAACACACGGAGAAATGACATTCTCGCTATAAATTTTGAAGCTAAATCTAATATCATAAGGCACTAAAAAGACATAATTTCCTCTGAATCAAATATTAACTCGAAGTCATCATCCATAAAGTCTCATTTACAGACAGAGATATGCGAATAATATTTCATGAAGTTGCTATAAATCGATATTCGTTTTAGTAGTCATAGAAAATAAACCTCCTCTATTTATCCTTCCTTTTCGAAGAAGAAAATGAAAAATTTGTTTTACATAAAAATAATATTATTTTACCAATTCTGTCTTATTCAATATTAAATCATATTTATTTTTAAATTGAATCTATTGCTGTCCGTCATAGACTTTACCTTTGAAAGGGATTTGGTAGTGGGTTTCTTACAAGTTTTTCTTTTCTTAGCAATTCTCCATTAGTCTGCGTAGTTAGCTCTTTTAGTCGACTCTTACATGACCCACAGGATGAATAGGGAGTGTCACCAACTCCATGCTCTTAATCCGCCACCGCACGGGCACGGGTCAGATCTAATCTTTATTAAAGCTTTATACTTGGTAAAAAAACTGTGTATTTTTTACTTACTTTTAAATTTTTCTGTTCTGTTAAGTCTAGGTACATACTGGCTTATTCCACTGGAGCGAACGACGGCCTCTCAGTAAATCTATGCTAAGCAATTCGTGCGTGGCATTTCCCCTAATGAGGAAGGTTATTAAAGATTTAACTCCCCCTTCCAACGTTGTTATAGGTCACTCAAAGGTCCGCATCGCACTTATGACTCTTGAAAAAGAATTGGTTATGACAGTTTTGACACAAGTTTAATTCATTAAAGGTATTTCTTGCGCATTGCCAAAGACTTTAATCAAAAGTATAGTTATTAAACACATCGGACCACAGTTATTAGTTACGGCCTATTATTTTGCAACTAAGTGCAAACTGAATACAGTCGAAGCCTTACAATAGCATTAAACTTTCATCTCAGACTAAGTATAAAACACCTATTAATTCTGCACTGTAATTAAAAGATATTAAATAATGTTATTGATGAATTCAATAAAGGTTGTCACAGTTACAAACCTCGCATTCGAAGTGTTTATCGCTCAACAAAATAATATTTCCCATGATTGACTAAACTTATCATTATGTTACAACCGTGGGATTGAGTCATTGGGTCAACCAGTGTTGCATAAAATTTAATGTTTGTGATGGTATTAGTACAAATTACTCGTTAATTAGTGGTGTCTATCAAATTATTGAGTATACATGCCAACGGACACTGGCCATTCAATAAAAGGAAAAAAATACGCAATACTGTTCTTAGTTATAAAAACTTACAGGTTTATAAATAACTTCTTTATATTTATAAAACGTTCGAATTGTAAATGTAAATAGAAGCTTAAACAAAGGTTACTGCAAAGCGGTTTTATTACAACGCGATATTAACAAAGTATTTGGCCATTTCTTTGCTTTTATATTTTTTCTGGTGATATATAATACACTCATAAGCCCTCAGGCATAATGTCTTTTATAAAATTCGTATACATTCTATTCGGACACATACAATCCCTATAACCCTTGTTTATTACATAATATCAAGGGTTCGTACTGCCTTTAAATAACAAAGGCTCTGCCAGTAACGGAAAAATTCTTAATTCATTTTACTACTAGATTTTTTTAACTTTAAACACACTACGTAAGTTATGTAATGTAAACCCTTATTCTACATACTATATTTTTAATAATTTATAACTTGTTATATTGGAGGAAACACTTTTCAATTTGTGACAATTAGTTTTCAACATGTTGTTTTTTTAAAAGCCAACTCACGATTTTGAAATAATCATCTTTTTCCGCGGGTAACTTTACAAACATACATGTAACTTACAAAAGAAGCACCCAAACTCATAACAACAATTTGTGGATCACACAAAGTGTTATCTTATCTACCAGGGATTTGAACCCACGACACATATCATACATAGAAAACACCCAAACTCCGAAACAAACATTTGTAGATCATACAAACATTTGACCTGACCCGGGAATCGAACCCGAGACCTGAAGAACAGCAGTCGCATACCCTACCGCTGCGTTACCGAGGCGATCGTTTAAAACTACATTCAAAACTTAGCTAAGCGTGTTTGGTAAAATATGATTAAAAACTTTTAAAAAATGCTTGACAACTTTTTCTAAACGTGTTGAATATTTCCAAAGGGGTGATGACCGAAGTGATGTTATCGATATGTGAAAATTAGTTACAAAAAAATAATAACAAATAATAGTAAACACCGAATTAATATTACTTTTAAGTAAACGATCCATAACTTCATCAACACTTTTTAATTTTGTCTTCTTCTGTTTTGTTCTAAATTATATTCCATTCTGTTGAAGTTAATACAGCTATTATATTTAAGTGGATGACGATGTAAAGCGACGCCATGTCCTCCTAATCAAGCTCAGCTTTATAATGTTTCAGAATACAACACTGCAATAACGAATAATGATCTAGTCAGATCGCTATTATGCTACTTATCCGCTGTAATACTGACATGTTTTACTAAAAAGGAATCTCTTTCAAAATAATAACAAGTGCATAGTAGAATGAGTTATTTCAAGCCGGCTTAAGCAGATACTAAAGCGTCACAGAAAACGTAACTAAGGCAGGCTGGTTTGGTTTTGTTTCCATTTGTAATTGGGCGACGGTGGTTACGTCAGAGGTAACTTTTACACTTATTTGCCATTTTGCCATAACACTATGTGAGTTTTAAGCCCTACTCAATCAAAACTATAAGGTCAAAATGATCTATACATTTTTATATATACTTGTAATACTGCGTTCACTTGAAATCAATATTTTATTAGAGTCGTTTAGTTGGGACTAATCAATATTTAACTTTTGCCGTATCTGAATTACAATTGGATACCAATTTGTGTCACCCCAACTAACTTGAAGTATACCATTCTCTTATTACACTTCATATTGGTACACTCCTCCAACACGAATCGTTTTACGAGAGTGAAAGTGTATAATTATCAAAGATTTCAAATGATAGTGAGTGATGCGTAATCCTTCAAGTGGAGGCGTTCTTATCTTATGATTGACAAGATTAATACTTGATCGTTTTTTGTTTTTGCGAAAGACGGTCCCCATTTCATGTCATCCACATTTTTTATATTTTTTATCATTAATTCCATCACGACGAAGACTTGAAGACTTAGAATTGAAGACTTGAAATACTTGACATTGGCAGAAATAGCTGATCCGGCTGATTGCCATATCATCAAAAGAAGAAGAAGATTGATACTTTTTCTTGCAAATTTTATCAACGGCCTTTAATAAACATTGTTAAACTTAGGTCTCGTCTTAGAAAGGAAGTTTTGACCTACTATACCACGCTAGCCAAATAGATTAATTAACGCAAACTTACCTGGGCTGATCTTGGAAAAATAACCAATATAAATAAGGATGATCTTCCACCCGTCAGGGGATCGTTGCTTTGGCGATTGCGTTATTTTGGCGGTTGCGTTGTTTTGGCAGTTACATTGTTTTGGCGGTTGCGTTGTTTTGGCGGTGTCTTAGGACATCGCCAACGCATTTAATAATCTGCCAATTGGCTGCATTAGGAAAGCGCTCCACTACCACGGGGTACCACGGAGTACCTGAGGCGGTAAGTGGCAGACTATTTGCAAAAGCGTACTGTCGTGTACAAGGACCGAGAGGGCGTTTTGAGACGGCGAGCCATGTCGCTCTGCTCTAGTCCCACTGCTGTGGAACGTGGATTGCTCTCCGAAACTTATCAACTGAATTCCAGGCGGAGAACGGTTTTCGCCCGAAAAGGTACGCGAATGGCGTGAAGCCGCTCGTCGAGGCACGGTGGCTCGTTGGTCATTCCAGCTCTCCAGCTGATGATACCTCCGTATCATCCTCGAATGGGTAGGGTGGCAGCACGGGAACTTTTCCTTCCAACTGACGCAGGTCCTTTCCGGGCACGGTTGCTTCGGGAAGTACCTGTACTTGGTCGCTAGGAGAGAATTAAGTCCCGCCTGCCACCACTACGACGGCAGTGAGGATTAAGACCAGCAAACGTTGGTGGTATGCCCCCCTGGGCGGACAGCGTCGGACCCTAACTGCAGTCATTGAAGGAGATCTGTCGCGATCGGCCGTCATACGCTTCATGGCCGGAAGCAACATCTGTTTTACCGCAGTCGCAACTTTCTGCGAAGACGTAATCTTGCCGAAGGAGCCGGCGGAGAAGGCCCGGGAGCACGACCTCCACTCGGACCCGATCCGCCGCCGGCGAACTAGGCGGCGGAGGTGCGCCTATCAGCGCCTCATGCCACCTTGAGTGTGGCGGCGAATCAATTTAGGCGACGTACGGTACACGCGTACGTCACCTAAATTGAGAGCAAACTATCAGGCAGTGTCCGCCTTAGTGCGGGCAGGCGCTGGGAGGGGTCCTGATGTGTTAATAACAGCAGTTCCCGAAACCCTTCATTTTCAGGTGCAGAATGGCACATCGTGTGGCGTTAGTTGGTTCGGTTCAGACACACCGCCCCGCCGCAAACTCCGATGGGGTGTCGGCCCGTGAAGACTTACTTACTTACTACCCACACGTAAAAAACATTTTATAAAGGCCGCCCCTTTGTGAGAACGCATCCATAACTTTTTATTTGTCTCGTTCGGATGCTCGCTCTCTCTCTCTCTCTCTCACCCAGGCAGATAAAGTGTCGAGTTCGTTTGTGATATATTTGCGTAATAAACTGCACCATTAATTAATTACTGTGGTTATTTATAAAGATATTACACCCTTCCCCCTCTAAAATTTAAACAGGTGTCTCGAATAAAATGTCAAAATTCGTAACAGTAATCACTGTTTTCAACTTTAAAGGAAAATCATAACAACTTATTATACGATAACATTATTATTTCAAAAGTTATAGAAGTGAAACGAAGTTACAACGCTTGTAAAATGCACTTACTTGGAAAATTACGTACAAAATAGCGAAATAATGAGTAAACATGGGTAATATTTTAAAAAATTGCCTGACACGCACTTGGCCGATTTTTATTACTTTGGCGTATAGAACCGTTAATCGAGCACCGATGTTCTGTATTCATGACCTGGCCCGTACATTATTTTTATGAGATTTTCTTAGAATACTGCGATCATAACCTGAAATAATTCACCACCAAATTAGTTGATTGGTAGTTTTAGCAAGCCTTATTTGATTTTTTAATTAATCTATACTCAAATGGTTCATTAAATTTTTATGCATTACTGTAAGTTAAATAAAAACCTATTAAGTTCAGTGCCAATCCGTTATAACTATTACTAATAAAATATTCAGTTTATTTGTTTTCTCTATCAAGTACTACCTTTCTTTGTTAAATATAAGCTTATTAACTTATCTTGAGCATAACGAAAATAAGAATAATAACAGCGTGGAACTATAAAAATATAACTGGACTAATTTTGAATGAAATAAGTAAAAAAAATTAAAGCAATGTTCGCAATATTCTAGTTACAATTTATAACTAGACAAGCAAATATCGATTTAATCTTTGTGCAGATACTTTAAAGAATCTTCTCAAGGTATCGTTTACAGTTTTCTTGGTCCGAGAGCAAGTTTCTTTCTTTTATGTATATAGGTAATAGGGTGCTTACGAGATTCTATGTTAAAATAACTACTTTCATTATTTTTTATTCTTACTGCTATTTTAAATCAATATCAAGATAGCAACAAGGCTCAGCGAGCACGAGAAATAGTTGGCCCCGGGTACCACACGATATCTTTCGCAATCTGTACAGGTTATATTATGCCCTAAAACAAATCTTTTATAAAAATAAACAGTCATTAAACAGGACTTCAATGTAACTTAGTACGTAGAATTTGGAGATCTGATGGCAAAATACAATACTTACCCCTATCGTAGCAGATGTTAAAGTCGATCCCAACCTTGTTGTATATGTGTATAATAAGTACAGAAGATGGGCCCTGACTCCTCAATTGCTGGAAAAGGGCAATCGAAGCGACGCAACTATGATGTTGATTTTATATGATATACAATTGTAGTATATGAGAACATACTTAAATACACCTTCCATATTATTTTCATAGTTCCTTTAAGTCGGTGATAGCTGTATGTGATTATTAGTGAGCGTTGGTATGTTCCAAAACGTTCTCCTATATGATTATAAGAGAATATTTTAGACACGTAAACGAAATCATTTTTATAGTCACATCTGTATATATAATCACAGGTCTCAGTACTATGGAAAAATGTTCTCGATACAAAGTTCTAGATCACTGATGTCACTAACATATTTGAATGATAAACATGATCGTTACTCAATGGCAATGAATATCGTGAATTGTGTGTGAAATTCCGTTTCATATTTAAACGTTATAATGTGTTGACAATTTTATGGCCATACAATCAAGTAAAGATTCTCGAATGTTGAGACACAACCAAATTTGGCACCGTATAAACATTCACTAAAACTGTTTTGCCAAATAAGCCTACAGAAGTGTAATAAACATCTACATTTTAAAAACTGCTGTTACATTCGTTTAAAAACATATAGGGAGAAAGATAGATTTTCCGTTACCGTAAAATATTGATCGTAACTTTTAGTGCAATATTTCGTTTTTCAATCCGGATATTCTTAGGTGAATCCTGATATTGTTTTTGATAATTATTACATATGAACAGTTACGAATGATTCTACAAATTGCTGATCTGTGCCTTGATGTGTTTTATTCTTTAACATATGCTCCACATCATATTTAAATGGTTGAGAATTATTAATATTACGAAACTTGATTCTTGGGTACTAACAGTATAACTGCAGAATAATAAAAAAATAACCTTTTTTTTTAATCATAATATTTATCAAAATAATTAGGGACTTTTCACTGTTTATGGTATCAGTACGTGTACCTACAGTATCGCTACAGGTTATTACTTGAATAATAAACGGCGTCATGTTATTTGACATATACATTCCATCTGGCTCTCTTTTGTGATCTGAGTTTATTATGTAAAAAGTAGACTAGTATAAGTCCGCCTTTTGCAATGTAATTGCATGAAGATTAAATAAATAAATAAACAGGCACTGCTAAAAAGTACACTACTGTAAACTGTATACATATATTATTGTAAACTGATATCAATTTTTGGCAAAAATGATTACCAGTACCTTCAAACCAGTTATTCCTGTATTTATAATTTGAATCTCATAACGGCTTCTACGATCTTCATGAAATATGCAAGGGAGTGATAAATCGGTTTGTTTAGGTTTCATTTTTTTAAATTTATCAGAAAAAAAGAGCAAAGCACGGTTATTCAAGTACTTTAAGTTTTTTTTTTTCTAGAGTGAAAATCTAATGTGAGCAAATGTTTACTAAAGTTGCTTATATTAGAAATTGAAATATGAATCAACGGACTAACGTAAGAACCAATTTGTAAGTAAATCTGAACTCTAATGTGAGTTGTATAACGTTGGGGTTCATTTGGCACATTTTGTGATTATTAGTTGGCTATTGTATTTTACAAAATCTTTTCGTTTTGTCTAATTGTTCGAGTGACGGTTTTCCAGAATCTTTGTTGAAAACTACTATCTATTGACGTGTATGCTATTTGCGTGCGTGAACAGGTGAAGTTATTGCGTATATTAAAACAATAATATGTAATGTTTGTGTGTTTTATTGAATTGCAGATATCTTTCATAAAAATAATTCTGAATTATTGTAAGGATAGTCCTTGATTATTAAAAATACTGTAACTATCGTTTTGGTGCTTTGGTGCTTGAAGAATGTCATAAGCAACTCTTTATCGCGATAACCGACATATACAAGGGCAGAGCCGAGGGTAAAAGCTAGTGTTACTATATAATGTTAGGTGGTTCTATCTTCCGTCAATGGAAAGGATCCTATGTCACGAATTTTTGGACCGGAACCACTACCACCCTTACTCCGATCCCAATGAAAAACATGGCTGCGCACCAATTCCGAAGAAAACACACACAAAACTCAATGGAAAAACAAGGAAGGATACAGGCAAACAAAAAAGTGCAATTTCGGTAGCATCAAAAAGACTAGCCCGCAACCTAATTAGGCTGAATAGGGACGATTTTAGGAAGTCAGAGGTATTCTAACTAGGCATTGTCCTCTAAACAAGCACCTATTCACTATAGGCCCAACAGACAGCCCTCTGTGCAGGGGATGCATGGAGGCTAAAGAAACGCTACAGCATGTTACAGAATGTAGAAATGTGGCAGATCCACGGGCAGACATCCTCCAATCAACATCACTCCCGGAAACATGTAGACACTTGAAAAGATTGCTCAGCTTCTGAAATGATCAAGGATGGTTGGAGTAAGATGATGACAAACCCACGTACAATGGCCTAATCAAGAGACTAAGTCCGTCCAACTAATAAATAGCCTTAGAAAAAAGAAACCCTAAAAAGTTCTAACTAAAATTTTTTTACGAATTATGGTCGAATATCGACCTCTAAGCGACCACTAGTTCAAATAAAAATTTAAAAATTTATAATTATTATGTGACTACCACGTTTAGTTCTGCATCACCTTAAGGTTGACTGGGAAAAAATACCTACGGCATTAACTTCCCAATTGCCCAGTTGTGCACATAAAGACTTATTTATATAAATAAATAAATAAAAAAAGTACTTGACAACTTACCTAAGAAAGAAAACTTATTCAATTCTAATAGGAAAGATTAAGGAATGTTCCGACCCCTCAAAAAAGGAAGGATAAAATATATTATCTTTACCGACAGAACTATCATTTTAATGCGATAAGTTAAGTCAGTGTATTAAACGATAATAACACTACAACTCATTGCACATATATAAGATTTTTTACACCATAAGATAATACTATATCAATAGCAGTCATTTATTTTATTAGCGATAACACAATGAATTAACAATTTTTGTCATTAAATAAATTATTGTCATTATGGCTTTCTTTAAGTACATGTTGCAATTTGGCCTGCATTTTTGAACTAATCTAGTCCTTCAATCTTCTCGTTCCTAATTTCCTGATTGCTATACTGTTTATAGTGTTAATGTTATCAAAGGTTTTTTGTACTTTTTTTATAGAATAGGGGGCAAAAGAGCAGACGTGTCGCCTGATAGTAAGCGATTACCGCCAGTCATGGACACCCGCAACTTCAGAGGCGTCACAAGTGGGTTGTTGGCCTTGGGGGACGGGGATGGGGATAGAGGGAAGGGTTGGATTATGGGCCTCCGGTATTCTCACTCACTCAGTGAAACACAGCGCAGGCGCTATTTAACACATGGTCTTTTGTGCGGCCGTGGTATCACTCCAGTCGAGCCGGCCCAGGCATGCCGAAGCGTGGCTCTCCCACCGTTACTTTAATATAACATACAAAATGTTATACATAAATAACCTAATTAGATTGATAGAGTATGCCTGAAAGGTTTGGGTGGGTCAGCGCGCATCTTTAACGCCAACAGTCGAGGATAAAAATCTGAATTTTCTATAAATCATAAAAATGAGTATATTAAAGAGAAAAAAAGATTTTTCTTGCCTTTCCTTTCTTTCTTTTCTTATAGATTCAGATACGAAAAATCAAAAGAAAAGAACCTTAACAGAGTCAAATGTATTAGTAGTAGATATATTGGAGTATATCTGTATTAAATTACGTCTTATTCTTACTTGCATTATAACTCGTTTTTAAAACTTGTCTAATTAATACAAATGAAATAATAACAGACCATTACAATTTAAGTATGAACAAAACCTGATTTAAATATAGAAGTGCGTCATCATCTTAGAGTTAGATAATTATTCTAATCTTGTTCCTTTAAATCACGTCAAATGAATCACGATACTTCTCATACTACCGGAAAAACTGGAAAGCATTTCCATTAAACACGACTTTTTGTTAAAGTGCGATTTGAATGTGTTAAGTCTGGTCCCACGGTCGATTGACATGGGTACTTACAGTAGTGGAGTGTTCACACTACGCATTAATTTTCTTATGTATCTATGTAAAAATCTTAAGTTAGATTGATTCAAAAACTCAAAAGCTCTTCACTGCTAGAGCAAAAATTTTCACAAAAAATATTAACTACTTCAAAAATTCTTTAATTGCTTTTCGCGTCACTTTTGTACCTCGTTTTTATGAACGCAATGACGATCTGCTACAGCAAAGTCATCTTCAAAGTTTGATATTAATTGACTACAATGGTGCTGCTTTACCTTCGCTCCTAGGTATTCTACAGATGTTTGTCACCTAATTTACTCAAATTTTGTGGAATCAATCTTAGTAGAGTCAAGCTGATATCAAAACGAACGACCGGGGCGGTACAACCCTCGCACAGAGTTTCAACGTAAAATGATGCATTTGTGCTATCGTGTTTTGTCGGTGAGTGCGTAACTGAAGACCCAATGATGCAGACGCATCACTAGGCCACGTGGTGTCAATATGTGGGTTACTATGCAGCATGGTCTGTATGTAGTGTTCTCTGCATTCGCAATGAGTATGATGACTACCACTTTTGGATTCTGCTCATGCTTACCATCGGGCATAGTAGAGCCACTTTGGCAGGACAATAAATAAAAAAAACCAATGTTTCTAACACTTGTTACTAGTAATTAAACAAAGTCAACATCTGACCTTAAACCGATTCACCATCTATAATAATAATAAAACCTTTCATCTTCTCTAAGGAAAACTGAATGATTCTCAACGCGGAAAAACTACCACCTTTATTATCTGTGAGAGTTTTAGTGCCTCTGAAAAATGCTAAAATGTCTCTCATACTCGGTTTTATGTCGAAACATAATGTTATATCTAAGAGTCTGAATAAATAAACGAACCCCGGATAAATATAAATCATCTCCAATGCATCATTGTGGTCTCAGCCTATGTCTTTTATCTTTACATGTCATAATCGATATTGAAGATTATTATACAGCAAAAAGGTAATGAGCACAGGCTGCCCACCTAACGATACATAGAAATTATTCAATTGCAAAAACCAACTGGATATTCCGTGGCGTGACTTTACTACGTGATTGTGATGCTTCTTATAACACCAACGAAATTAGGCATGCAATTATGACCTTTATTTTCTAAACAATTGCGGCTAGATAAGCATCTATAGATAAGTGGACGATTCGGCTTATTGGATTAAACGTATGAAAATTTCATGAGTGCTAATTGTATAACAATGAATAAAAATGATTCGTGCAAAATCTTTGTAAATACATAAGATTTCACAAAATAACACTTATCTCATTATCCGTTTCATTTTATTTTATTCAATACCAATTACATTATCTAAACGAAGTATATGGCAACACGTTACTTAGGTTGTAGTGTTATATTTTATAATTGAGAACATTGAAAGAGAGTGTTGATAATTTTGTTTCAGTAATTACGGGTCGTTCGTACACAGCTGAATTCTTGTAAACCCAAACACATTTCCTAACTTCAAAAGTTTAAATTTAGAAGAATTTCATGATTTAAGTTGGCCTGAAGATTTTCACAAGTTATTATTATTAGCAATGACACAATATTACATAGACTGACACTCCCCTTTTTTTCCTCGTGCGAAATCCCCTCGGATACCACTTCCCGTGGTATGTCCGACATGTATGCATGCATGTACTATTAGCTGGGGAACTCCGCCGTTTCCTTGGCAAGCATAACTTGCTCGCAGAAAGAAACAGCGGAGTTCCACGCGCTCTCGCTCCGCAACATGGCCACAATCATGCTACCGAGCGAGAGAACTCCCACCCCGATAGCGGCCACGAGAACACGCCTCGGCTCAACCCACGCCGGACATTCTGCCAGCGTGTGGAGCGCCGTGTCCACGGTCTTGACATCGCAGTGGTGGCACTCAGGCGTTGGCTCCTTGCGGATCAGACACAGGTGATCTCCGAAGCATCCTTTTCCAGTGATCACCTGTGTCAGCCGATATGAGAGGGTCCCGTGACGCCTCTCGAGCCAATCCTCCATAACGGGTCTTACCGCCGCAATAACGGCGTGCCCAAGACTGACACTCTCCTGTACCATGCCCTGTACTCCAGAAAAGTTCACTTAAATCTAGGTGGCGCGCAAATTAAGTTTCAAGAACCAGTTTAACAAAGCTTAACAGCATTTAACTGATATGCTTCAATTCTTGTAATTAAATTATTATTTTCTGAACACAAATCTTTCTTTCTGTTGCTTGTTTTCAAAAATTATTTTTCAAATGCATAACTAAAAGTTATCACCTATATTTAGGAGATTTCGTAGCAATCGATTTAAACAAACTTGTAAATAATGCCCCTTTAACTTCGCTAGATGTCACGTTTATAAGTTATTATTGATGTGACATATAAAATATAAAATGTTGCGAGATGACAGCGCCAACTAGCGGCTATAGTTACGTCGGCCTTTGAAATGTGAAATGGTTGGTTATCTTATGAAAAGTAAACAAACAAATAATTTTTAAATGAAACATGACAATTTAAATATATTCTATTCGATCACGTAGATCTTAGTGTAAATAATAAGATTTTAACACCGCCTATTGTATCATTTGCATATTAGTGAGTTATCCTCTATTTTAACTTTGTAATTTTGCATGTATACAATAAAGATATATAAATAAATAAAATAAATAAAGTGTATGGTACTTGGATGAAAATAAATATTTAACACATATTTTTCATTTTATTTACATTGATCATTCGTAAATAAAATTAATGATTTTAATGTAACATAGGGTAAAAAATTAAAGTGTAAATATTTCTGTGCAATGTATTTGTTCATAATCACATGAATGTAATGACTTTTCTCTTAGACATTTACTTCAAAGTATTTCCAAATCTTATGGAATTCTTTAACTGTTCTCGTTACAAGATCTTCCAATCGTTAAGCATTTTTCACTTTATATTATCACTATATACTTTATAGTACCGTGGGAGAGTCACGCTTCGGCATGAATGGGCCGGCTCGACCGGAGTGATACCACGGCCTCACAGAAAACCGGTGTGAAACAGCGCTTACGCTGTGTTTCATCGGGTGAGTGAGGATACCGGAGGCCCATACCCTAATCCAACGCCCCCTATCCCCCTCACCATCCCCTTTCCCCCCAGGCCGCCATAGTGTGGGTCACCATGCTGCATTGTTCTTTTTCGCATCGAGGATGGTGACCACCACTCTTGGATTCTGCTCATGCTTTCCATCAGGCAAGGCAGAGTCATTTTGGCAGCTTAAATATAAAAAAAAAAAAAAAAAAAACTGTTGATTAAAATTGAATTTATAGATCAGAACAACGCTAAAATGACGAGCAAGCTCCACCATATAATTTTGCGAGTTTGTGAAACATGATAAAATTAAACTGATTGGTTAGTAAAGCCACGCTGATTTCACGAATAGGCCGGTTTCACCGGAGCGGTACTATCATCTCAAAGAAGACCAACTTAAAATGACAGCATTCGTGCTGTCTGATTTTATTTGTTTGCATCTCAATAGGCCGCCTTAGTGTTGGTTTGGTACTATGTTGTATTGTTACTTTGCCAGCATTCGCAAAGACTTTGACGACCACTATTCTTGAATTTCTTTCATAGTTTCCAACAGGCAAAGTAAAATTCACTTTGGTTCAAACAGAAAAAAAATCATTTTTTTAATATAGCTCCCTGGCTCTTTTACTGAGTTTTATCTCAAGTATATCCTTTCATTAAGTAAAAAAATTAATAACTTTGGGTGTTCCATTCGCTTTTAAGTTATACCTATTTGAAATTTTAAATTTAAGGCACATATATTATAAAAATAAAAATATATTACTCCTTATCTTAGCGATGGCTTACAGTGTGCGTTGTTTTCTTCATCTTAGGCCCTAAAAATTTAATGCAATTTATAACTTTATACTTTAGAAAATCGGTCCAAATAGGTCTGACATAAATAAATTAATTTGGACATAAGCACAATACTCTAAAACTTCATTTTAAAACTAGGGTTTCCTCAATTAGAAGTCTATAACTTCTGATAATACTTTTGTAATAAATGAAGACACTTAGATATAAATTTGACCTTGCTAACACAACGTAGTGCCTCCTTATTGACCTCTCAATATTTAGGAGTGTGTGAAATACTATGGCATTTCCTTTCGGCGGAGAACCAGTTTGACCTTTTCGGGGAACATTCCTTCTAACGTCAGACAGTTAGTCATCAAATAATTATTATAACCAATCTAATTTGCGAGGCATGTGGAACGCATTTCAAACGTTGCAATATGGTGACGTAGCAAAACATATTTTTGATAAACCGTCATAGGCTTCTTCTAATACCAGAAACTAATGAGGCTTCCTTTTTTAATACTGAGAACAATGGCTTAGTATTTTCCTCCTCTGAGAACTTTTAAGAATATGTGGGTCGCAGAAAGCAATAGGGGGTATTTTCTGATATTTGTTTTTGTTAGCAGACGTACTGCATAAAGCACACACGTGTTTCGTTATTATGTTTCCTCATCCATAAAAATGTTCAAGGAAAAACACATTTTTCTTACTTTTTATTTCAGACGGTTAAACATTTCACAAGACGGTAATGGGCAATCAACGCTTATATATACCTGTAACTCTATTGAGTCCCCTAGGGGAGGTGGAAATTTTAATTCACGATGACCTCCATCGTTAAGAAAAAATTTTAATACTAGTTTATGAATGGCTGCATCACTTCAATCGACTTAGCCTAAAAATTACAAAGCCTAATACTCAGTCACGGTTTGTAAATTTAAAATAAATATTTTTAAAGGTTGTTTTTGTATAATTTTAAAAATTAAATACGGGAGAGGGCTTAATAAGGTTAAAAAACTAAAAATTTTAGCCTCTGTTACCCAAACCATTTTTACAAATCTATTGACACCTCATTGTTTATTATTGGTTTAGTGGTTAAGGTGCTACGGTGGAATGTACAAACATACATAGACTGGCAAAAGTATTAGCATTCCATTTGGCTTCTTAAGGTAGATTTTTTTCTGCAGTCTCATGATATACGGCGCTCACTCCAGATGATGTGATGATGATGTTCCAGATGGCATACAGCCATTCATATTAAGTGATTTTCTTGAAACACTGGTGGACTGCTTTGAAATACATTTATTTAACTCATGTATTGACACGGCAACGTTTCTTGAACGCTGGAAACTATCACTGATGGCTCCAGTGCCAAAAGTTAAGGGAGAATCAACACTCAGCAACTACAGACGGTAGCAATCTTGTGTACTCCGACTAAGGTATAGGAAATCGCCGTTGAAAAAAGATGTGTACATCTTTTTATGCGTAAGTGGCAAGCTATGTGACTCACAGTATGGCTATCGCCCGGAGCTACCAGAACGATCAGGCGGGAGAGCGGCGGGGAATTTGATGAATCTGATGTCGGAATTAGTGCCGTCTGTAGATGCTGGTTTACAGGTTGGCGTCGTCTACATAGATTTCAGGAAGGCATTCGATACGGTCGACCATGAAGTTCTCCTATTGATCCTATCAATCTCCTATCTGGGACCTCTTCTCTTTATCTTGATGGTATACGACTTACCGAAATTGTAAATATATCAACATGTTTGCCGACGTTTTTGCTGAAGTTAGTTTAAGAGGTGAAGCAGGATGCGGACTGCGTTGAACTTCAGATTTACATGGATTAAGTTGTGGAATGGAGTGTAGAAAACGGGCTTTATTTTAATGCAAGCAAATGCTCAGTATTAGCAACCTTGCAGCGTGTGCAGTATTACCGAGCACGCGCTCCACTCCTCCTCCACTATTATTAAGACGAGAGCCCAATGCGGCGTGACAATGAGATTAAAGACCTAGGAATACATTTCACGGTAGGTTTAAGATTTCAGAAACATTTAATAAAGTTTTGTAAAAAAGTATAACAACTGAGAATTCCTTTTACGTCAGGCCAATAATTTTACCTTTATTAAGGCACTGAAAGAGTTATTCAAGGTTCTCGTAAAAAATCACTTGAAGTGTATCGCTGTAACCTAGTCTCCATATGAAATAAAATACAAACTTATGCTTGATCGACTACAGTATAAATTCATATGATTTTTGTATTCGAAAGTGTATGGAGTTTATCCGGGGTATCCACTTCTGTATCCTGCCCTGTCTACACTCGGAATATAATAAATTAGAGTTATGTGGAGAAGTAGCCTTGGTTACTTATTTATTTAAAGTATTACATGGTAAAATGAATAACCCAGCCATCCCGAAAGAGATTCCATTTTGTGTTCCAGACGGATACCGGGACCGGCGGCGGTGTCAAGCACCGTTTATGGTGCCGCACACACGCAGTAATTTCTTGCACGACGCGCCAATGACTAGGGCTCTAACTACGCTTTTGAAACAATGTCGGACCATACTGATCTATTTATATATATGTTCACAGAGAAGACACAAGAATTTCATATTAGTCTATATGTTACTGTTAGAAAATATAATAGAAAATATGACGTTTTTGATTTTATTTTTTATTGTTTCATAGTATTTAATTGGTATGTTTGTTTTTCATTCACTGTGAAATCCTATATAACTATCTGTTAGGTTGAGAGCCTCTGAGAACTGCGCATTTTTGTAAATAAATAAACAAAATTAACACGTTAACCGACAGAATTTTGACATTTTAGACTATATCTGTTTCAGTGCTTAATCATAGTAGTAAAAATCATGATAAACTGTTAAAAATGTATCTAATTCTAAAAGTCAGTACAAACTACCCAAGTTTAATTCTTCATTTCATTTCACTTCATTTATTAGTAGCTACATAACATAAATCGAAACGTTACAGCAATGAACGAGAAGCATATTCATATTTTATACACTAATTTTCCATTTGGAACCCAACAAATTGACCCGTAACAATCAGACACGATCAGTCAACGTATAATAGCGGATTTGCATAGATAATAAACAAAATTACGCAGGGGTTTTCTCGAATAAAACGTCATAACATTTTCTAGGTTATCGGATGTGGATCAGGATGTTAAAAATAGACCTACGTATGAATACATTACATACTATGAACTTCAGGATTCCCTGAGAAAGGTACAGTCATTATGCGTTAATTACTTTACATCAGTCTCCTGTTACACCGTGACAAATAAGACAATGAGAAATGAAATATCATTGTTAAATAAAATATTGACAGTATCCGCTTAAAAAGTAAGAATATATCATCATTCCAAATTACTTGATCGGCTTAAAACAATTCTGGACACAATCTTATTCGCCTTTTAGTGACGAAGTGGAAATATCGTCGGAACTCCAGTTCTTGACCCCATAATGGTAAAGCTGGAGCCACGAGTATGTGGTATTATCACCAATAATCACTCCAAAGGCTGGTCTCAGGCAGTCTAATCTAGTGTCTGACAACTCTTACTTGTGTATTTTACGTAGGCTAATGTTTCCTCAAGCTTATAAAATAAATATATGTTCGGTCCAAGATCTGGTGAGTCCAGTTAACGTACTACGTTACGTACGTTATTAGTTTGCGATATCAAGTAGTTAACGATATCAAGAATTATGGTAAATATCAAAATACCAATAGATTCAGTGGAATTTTTCTAAAAAATACATTTAGTATTTTATTAATATTCGTTCAGGTCTAATCGTGGCTTTTATGTTACGGTGTGATAGTAGCTTCTATGCATAATTATATGGCTTTTGTTCGTATTTGTTCCGATATGACAATTACTGAGTGAGAAATAATGTGTCCCGTCACGAGATAATTTAACACATTGATAGTACTGACTATAAGTTGCTATAAAACATGATTGAACTATTTCAGAGTAGTTGATAAAGATAAAATAATTTATTTTCAAAAGTTTTCAGGTAACCTGATAGACCGAGACCATTAAGTAAATGATTCTAGTGTGTAACAAAAAACCATCACTAATGTTATTGGAAACTCCATTTTATTCCAAAATAATATGTAACAGTTACGGTTAGAAAAATTTTAGTCTTACCATAGAAATTTGCACTACATCAACCAGATGTATTTCAGGTTATATTTTGATGTTTAAAAAAGTTATTTTTTATAAGTACGACTCATATAGTTGTATTTTATATATTCACGATTGTCGCAAAATATGATATCATGTTGTAACAATCCTCAAAATCTGTTCAAAAAGACGTAAAAATTCTGTATTGGTAACTTATGCTTCTTGCGTACTTCAATTAATATAGGTTAGTTTTAGTTACTTTTGGAGAAAGCAATGACCTAATTCTTGCTTCAGGCTATTCAGCAATTGATGTTTTAGTTATACAATTGTTCAAAATAATATGTAATTAATTAATTTAGTTCACATTCATGTCGATAGATGAAGATGTAATAATTAGAATATTAACTATGTTGTTAAGAGTTTCAAGTACTTCGATACCTTGCTGATATTATTTTGAATTAATAAAAACATTCGTTGACATACTTCCTGGTGTTATTTCTCTCATTAAACTACATCATCCCGTGAACAACGATCTTTGAATAAGACCAAATGTCTGCATGATCTACAAATATTGCTTTTGGAGTAAGGTTTTGTCCATGTATAAAATATATCTATTTACAAAAAAAAGGGAAATCAGTACCCTCATATATAATATCGACTTTTTTTTTACTGGCCTTCACCCCACCGGGGTTTGCGGCGGGGCGGTGTGTCGGAATCGAACCGACGCAAACCACACAGTGTGCCACTCTGCGCCTGAGACGGGAGATCTACGCCATCCGGACCATATATAATGACGACTAGTTCAACCTTCGATTTCACCCTCAGGTTTGCGTAGGTCCGATGCCAGTCGCTCCGTGTAAAAAACTGATATTCACGTAAAACCGGTTGAACTAGTAGCCGACCAAATCTTGGGAATAATAAAGGCTAGGAAGATGTTGACAAAAATGTATATGTATTTATATCAGCTGTCTAGTACCCATATAACAAGCTCTGCGTAGTTTGGGACTAAGCAGAGCAGGTATTGTTTGTCAGATATCGGAAAATATTATTATTAATATATTAATATATTAAACATATATATGGTGACATATTCAAAATATTATTAATTACACATAAAAATCGTTTTCCTGTTGTTATGCTCTATACTTTCCCCATACTTCCGTTAGGTAAATTAGTCAATCACATGCCAGAATATTGTTTAATTAGGTAAATAATTCCAATATCACAGGGAGTGTGCGAGACGTTTTGAACACAATTTCCTTAAGCATACTTTACATCAGCATTCTCGAATAGAAATGACATTAGTTGGTTGCTGGGAAAATGAAATACCTATCCATCGTTTATTACATCAAGTGATGAACTCAGTTCGAATATTCGTAACGCATTCTACGTCAACTAAAAATGAAGGAACCTTAACCTATATTTTATGTCACACCAGGTGTACCATTGCACTGTGAGACATTATGACATTAGTGAAAAATGAAGAACACAACTTACGTGAAAATAGATAAAACAATCCTTTTTTTTGGACATGGCCATCTGTGCCGATGTCGACAATTCTGCCAATGACACATGAATGTAAGAGATTAGTGTGTTAAAAAAAATACAAAGATAGCAAAGTGAAGAAGGAAAACTGATTAAAGTTTAATGAAATAACAACGTATGAAAGTCATTAACGCCTGAATGAGTTCTGGCGATGAATAGGTTAAAAGAGAAGAGAAATTAAAAAACAATCTTTGAAGCGGGTTGTCAAAATTTTAAAATCGATAAAAACAATCTTTGAAGCGGGTTGTCAAAACTTTATCTAAATCGGTGAAGAACTTTTTGTTAGTAGTAGAGTAGTAGTAGAGTTTTTTGAAGCGTATACAAAAGCAACTCAACCTTTTTATATGTACACATTATTACCTATAGTTAGATGTGCATTAATTTCAAAGTTAGAGTATTTTAATTTTAAAATTTATAAAATCGTCAGAAGATTTTATTATGGTACAGCGGGTTAATCTCCTTTCTAAGAAGAGGATCCAGCAGTGGATTATTAAAGGCTGTAGACGTTGATAACAGTGGTCAGTTTCTATGCTTAACATCCTTGTATACCTACGACTCAAGATTCACAGATGCGTGGCCGTCTTATGAATCTTCCTTCACCAAAGAGGGTGCAAGGGTTTGAGCTCCAATGACCACACTCACTAGCCTTAAAGCAGTGAAGGAATTATTTAAAACTGGTTTTTTGAACCATTGATAAAGGACTATAGAAAGACCTTTCTACCAGTCTACGGCCGAAGCCAAAAGGAAGGATGATTGTTTTGGCAGCCTTTATATGTGTGTATTTGTATATTCCACAGAACTAATTCACTAAACACGATACCTAAACTACTGAACCATTAGAGGCATTTAAATTCCTAAGGTTTATAAAAGGAAATAGGAGACAATTGTATGATTAGAAGGGGAAAATAAAACAATAGTAAACGGTTGTGAATAAGGTAAGAAAATTTTAACCAAATTTATAATAACGTTATTTTTTAATTTAAGAAAAAGTAGTTCTAAGGTTTCTTTTTGGCCATGATAATAATTTAGTTATTAAAATACAATCTTACTAGCTTTTGCAGCTCCGTCCATGTGTATGTCGGCTATCACGGTTAAAAGTAGCCTATGTCCTTACTCAAGAATCAAAGTTTCTACATACCAAATTTCGTACCAAAAAGCGTAAGGCCGTGCCGAAACCAGCGGGCTAGGCAGCGGAAACTAGAGCGGTTTAAGGTTGTGTTAGGAAAAAATACACCTGGTCCGGATGGCGTAAGAAAGCGGTTCCCGGATCTCTCCCATTCTCAGGCGCAGAGTGGCACACCGCCGCAAACCCCGGTGGGGTAAAGGCCCAAGGGAGTTTCCACACGTAAAAAAAAGGAAAAAATACACCTCGTAAAATATAGCTTGATACGGATGATAAATGTCATAAAAATTATTAGAGATTTGAAATAACTAATGAAATTGTCTTCTTTGGTAATATTTTGTTGTATTAAAGTACCTAGTTCTCTAATAGCACCATATAAATAAGTTAAAGTACCTGCTTATGTAATAGCATCATAAATATGTAAAACATATTAAATTATTTTTCTGAAATCGTATAACCCAAGTCTTATAATCTTAGAAAAATATTGATTAGTCGTAATTGTATACACAATAATTTACTATAATTGACAAATTAGGAGGATATAAGGTTGCTGTACTCATCCAGCAGTAGAAGATCATAGAAATTACAATGATAAAAGTAGCATCAACCAAGCGAACAAAGTTATAAGTAACTGCCCACTGCCCGCTCCGCTTCCGCGCCCCGCTCTCGCTGAGTTCGTGTGCGCGGCCTAACAAACAGACTCACAAACAGGGTTACTTTTGAATTCATATTATTAGTATTGATATGAGATATAGGTCTTTTGATCTTATAAGTAAATTATAAGCAGCAGCTTAGCCGTGAAAGTTTAACAGACGAATAGAGTTATTTTCGTATTTATAATATTAGTACGGATACATGTATACCGCTCAATACACAATATATTTTGCCAACAATTCCTAAGTCGACAGTCCAACTTATACACACTTACAAATAGAAGTGCAATGAAAGTTTAATCTTGTTATTATTCTAAAGCAATACATAGTACAACACAAGAACATTAAGTGAGATAGGCATGTAACATTATAGAGTGCAGTAAAGTTAAAAGCGAGTTGTAGCATGTAATAGGCGAGGAGATTATTCCCAGCGACCAATCGAACGGGACTATTTCGGGAATGAGGCCGAGAGGCGGACTCTCTCGGAGGTGGGATGGAGTAACACCCCCCTGAAATTTAAACACGTTTATAACATGACCGAATAACTTGAAAATTAAACATCTTAATTATATGTTAAGGCAGGTAAGTACCTAAAATGCGTATTTTATCTAAACTATTTTTTTATTAATTGATTTTGGAGACTTCACATCGAAGATGTCATTTTGATATAGAAGTCCATTACGATAATGATTTTCGATACTGATAATAGGCACTCGTATATTCTCTAATATCATAATTATTAGGTAACTAAGACTCATTTGTATTTATTAATAATTAATTATATGAGAATATTTATAGTGACGTAATCTTCGAAAAATGTTTTTTTTTTTATTTTGTACATCGGTTTTCGAGATAAAGAATAGTCTATTCTCAAAAAACAAAGCTATCTCCATAACGGGACTATTTCGGGAATGAGGCCAAGAGGCGGACTCTCTCGGAGGTGAGATGGAGTAACACCCCCCTGAAATTTAAACGCGTTTATAACATGGCCGAATAACTTGAAAATTAAACATCTTAATTATATGTTAAGGCAGGTAAGTACCTAAAATGCGTATTTTATCTAAACTATTTTTTTATTAATTGATTTTGGAGACTTCGCATCGAAGATGTCATTTTGATATAGAAGTCCATTACGATAATGATTTTCGATACTGATAATAGGCACTCGTATATTCTCTAATATCATAATTATTAGTTAATTAAGACTCATTTGTATTTATTAATAATTAATTATACGAGAATATTTATAGTGACGTCTTTGATTTTTTTTTTATTTTGCACATTGGTTTTCGAGATAAAGCATAGTCTATTCTCAAAAAACAAAGTTATCTCCATAACAAAATTGCTTTAAATCGGCACAGCAGTTTAACCGTAAAAGTGTATCAAATAGACAGAGTTACTTTCGAATTCATTATATTAGTATGGAAGTATGTATAATGGTATGGTATTGATGGTAACTGACAACCATCTTCTAGTGATACTCACAGCTCCTGTGTCACAAGTGTCAACCCTTAAAGTTGAGAGGAGCGTTGATCATCTGCAACCTACACCGTAACGTAACATATTTACACCGCTTTTCTACGAGGCTATGGTAGCACTCACAAAAAAAACTGGGTACTGAAACATTCAAACGGGTTGGACCGAATGCTTTTATTTATAATCTGCATAATATATATTTGTTTTGTATTTGAATCAGTTGTTTAGTATCCATAGTACAAATACAAAAAACTGCCTCGGTGGCGCAGTGGTAGCGTACGCGACTGCTGTCCATGAGGTCTCGGGTTCGAATCCTGGGTCGGACCAAATGTTTGTATGATCTACAAATATTTGTTTTGGAGTTTGGATGTTTTCTATGTATGATATGTATGTATTTACAAAAAAAAATGTATTTATGTATTCATATCAGTTGTCTAGTACCCATAATACAAGCTCCGCTTAGTTTGGGACTTGATGGCGTAGTGTGTTAGATGTCAGAAATATTTATTATTTATCAGAAATATTTATATTTATTTACAATCTCATCTTAATTTGGGACTAGATGACATTGTGTGTCAGATCACCGAAATATTCGTTTTTATTTACTAAAAGTATAAAAGCAAAATATCACTCGCGTCATAACCTAAACATTAAAATATCAAATATGACTAACTTAAGTTATAAATAGAACCAAATGTATTCCAATACTGATAAATAGTTTACAGAGCGAGGGGCTCATTTTCACACACCTATGGATCCGGTTCAGAACCACGTGTATTTATTTGAACAAGCTATTGCGTAGGAGCATGTGTTCGCTTACGTCCTAATCGCGAGCGACGTTTATCCGTGACGTAATAGCGCACGGCAGGGCTCTCCAAATTAAACAATCGGTTTTTTGCACCCTTTATCACGGTATCACTGGAGTGCCGGCCGACTACATAAAAGCCGTGGAAATCCGTGTAGGACACACATTACAAGTAACGCGTCGAACTGGACGCATCCAACCGCCGAGATCGTTTCCTAAACATAAATTGAAACAACCGCGACACACCGGTTCTATATTTAAATATAATAAACAAATACCGCGCATGCGTTCACCTGTACTTATTTTTTTTTAAATAGTGATGGCGATCTGAAAGTTTTGAACTTTTTTTAGTGACAATTGGAGCCAAAGATTTTTTTGTGATCTGTGATAGTTTTATAAAAAACAAAAATGGTTTACAAGTTAAGTTTTTGCATGGGATGTTCCTCAACTAATCAAGGATATGCCTTTGGACATAGTAAGTATTATTGTGTTTATTATTTTTCTTAAAACATTGAATTTATTTTCTGAATCATTTTCTGCATGCTTCTATTTTATAAATCCATACTAATATTATAAACGCGAAAGTTTGTATGGATGGATGTTTGTTACTCTTTCACGTAAAAACTACTCAACGGATTAGGATGAAAATTTGCAGTAATAAAGTAAAAGCTGATACATTAGAATAATACATAGGCTACTATTTGGTTATTAGTATACGGCGATAACCGACATGTACGCGGGCGGAGCCGCGTGCATAAACTAGTATGTTATAATTCATTGTGGTGCTTCATTATTTTTATAATAAAAATTATAACAATAAATAATTTTCAAAAAGTAACAAAACAAAATTACAATATTATTCATTACTAGTTTATGCCCGCGGCTCCGCCTGCGTATATATCGGTTATCGCGGCCTATGTATTATTCTGATGTACAAGCTATATTACTGCAAAATTTCATCTAAATCCGTTGAGTAGTTTTTACGTGAAAGAATAACAAACATCCATCCATACAAACTTTCACGTTTATAATATTAATTTTATCATGTAAAATAGTACCCAATCAATTATTCATGCATAAGAGTGTATTTTCATTAATGTTATAACTGCACACCTATTAATGCCAGTGACCTAATATTTACTAATGAATAATTAAATACCACTTTCTATTCCAATTAATAATTGACAATAATGATGATAGAAGGAAATTACGCGAGCAAATTGTTTAAATGGTTAGTCACAGGCATTGTATAATGGGTGATCACATCTTCCGTAAGTTACATTGTAAATGACTTGCTATTTAATGACATTTTATTTACTACCAACAAAACTTTAACCAAGGACTTCAAAGATAAACTACGATTTTACTACAAGTAGAAACATTTTTATAAGTATTCTAGTAGTAAAACTAACCTTGAAGTACATGCAATTGTGCCTAAAATACATATTTATATTTATTTATAGACAAATTTATTTTTAGTATATATGTGTTTATGAATCAAAAGCAACATCAAATTTTAAATATCGAAATTTATTGACAATTCAAGCTCGACATCTTAAGAAAAAAAATGATTTCCAAATTCAAATATACTACTACTTAAAAATGAATAAACCTCTTTTTTATTAGCTACTATTTAAAAATAAATCAATCATAAAAAAGAGTTTTAAGTTTAACACACATTTTAAAGCACCCATAAACAACGCAAAAAAAACCGTTTTGTTTCGAGACAAGATTCGGAATGTTCACACGACTGTCAACAGCGTCAAGTATAAATTATAAACAAACATAACCCCAACAGGAACCGCACACATTATAAACAACAGTACACTTTTCTACTTCACTAAATTGCCGTAATCAGTTTTGAGAGCATAGTCTAAAAAAAAACCTTCCATATAACTGAAACACTGGGCGTTTCTCATTATCATGGTACACGTTAGCTTCAGTCTGTGCCTTGAAAGGGGTTAAGGGTACGTACACAATGAGTAGAAGCTTTCGTATTGTACGCACAACGCATGATTTATATTGTGGCTCACAAACAATGCCATTGCATGTATTGGCAATGTTAAGGCAGCCGCAGCGGATTGTCGCGGAAGCTGGTGCTTAAGTTTACGGTAAATTTAAATTAGTTGCTGAAACTATGTTGGTAAAGGAGTTTAACGATCGATCATCTGCCATCATCGAAAATATTATTGAATTACGTCATCGCTGACATCGCAAGTCATAGACGTCAAATTAATCTAATTTGAGATCAGGCATCTTCAATTTAAAAAAAAAATATTTAAATGTAAGATAATAAATAATAATAAACTTAAAAACATTTGCTACTATTTTCAGTAAATAATTTCAAGTATTTAAAAACCAAAATTCGAATATCTATTGTCAACTTTCAGTGAAATCAAAGCAAATCTTTATGATCACAGTTCAGGATATACTGGTCAAATAAAATACTGAATCATTTAAACGCAACAAACTCTTTCCAAATATCGACCCACAAATGATCTCATCTAAAAATATCACTCAACAGCCAAAACTCGATTGATTGATTAATGGTTATAATTAAATAGAAATATAAAATTAAACATATTATAGGTAATTTAAACAATATCTTTTTGTATATGATATTGACAAACTGTTACAATATTATCTCAATCTGCTTCCATTAGTGTAAGTTATTTAGCACACCACTTTAGATTTCAACAAAAAAAATACTATTTACAAAATATAAGCCAATGGCAAACCTTTTATCGATAATTTTTAAAGAAGACGAAACAAATCAACACATACGGATAACAAGCGTCGATTCTGACGGATAGATGGAATATATTTTCTCAAAACAATGTGCAACACATCAACGAAGTAGCTGCGCTGTTTAAATATTCACTATAGCAAATGCTCATAACTCCGCCCGCGTCCACTAACACTACGAACTATGAACTACAACATCGTATCTCTACAAATAATTCAAACGCCGACAGAAAACAAAACGTTCTTACTATAGTTACAATACAAAGCTAATATTTCAATTTCACAGTCTGTAAGAATTCAACTAACATTATACAAGAAGTTAAAACTTTAAGCTTTTACAAACAAACGGACAATTGAACACAATATTCTACATTAATTGTCTAATGGTCAGGTAATTTGTAAACATTGGGAACTGTTAGTATTTAGAGTGAGTTACGAAACCACACTTTTTTTTTTGTTTTTCGCCATTTCGTAGCACTTAACATAAATATTTGAGACATGACGAATTGGTTCGTATTACGGATTCACCTCGTAGACTTTCTACGGGTGAGTAATAGTGAGCTCATGCGACGACTTTTGTAGGCTTTCAGGAGTTCATGCGGCGGAAAATTCGGAAAATCCGTGACTCACCGATGAGACAACGGCCGGAAAAGCCTCATCTAGTTACAATCACGAGTTAATTTTTGTATAAAAAGCCTGCTGAGAGATGAAAGGCGTGTCATTATGTCGCAGGCTGGCAACGATAGCAATGGGAACCTCCTTTGTATTATTGGAGGGAACAAAAAATTGTACCGCGTTCCGTTCAGTGCGTATTAAGTGCGTGGCTCACCTCTACATTACGTCCTTGAGTTTATGTAGAACGCCAATTATACCATTACATAATATCATAAATTTTAATATTTATTTCATATTTGAAACAAAAAGGATATAATAATATAATTTTCTTATCAAAAATATTATTTTTTTAATATGAAAGACCAAAAAAAACGAGAGAATTAACATATTCAATAATTCTATATTAACACCATATTGACACTATCACTAATTAACATGCACCGACTTGTTAAAAACTAAACAAAAACGTGTCAATGTAAACACAGATATGTGCGTTCATATCACCAAACCATACGCCACATGTCAGTCATAATACCGCTAAACCATTTTTTAAACGAGCAGTAGATTAACAAAGCTTTAAAGAAATATTTTCTTCTGTGACCTCGTAAAGGACGTATTTGACCCAAAGTGCGTTGTCGTGAACTTCTTTCTATCTGTGTCAGTCGAGTCTTTCCCAGACTTGGCACACTTTTTTACAAGCTCAGTTTACTTTCTTACTTAGTCCTTGGTACAGTCATCTTATGTTTGTTAGACATTGACTAGTTATTGACAAATGAAAAAAAAAGAAAACGAAAGTTGTTTATGAATTAACAACCTCTATAGTTAGGTGGGGATTTACGTAAACCAGATATGGATGCGATACTATCATCGATATTTTTTAAATCGATGTATCGTTAAATAAATATTATTTTATATATTTTTAAAATATCTTTTAATTTTAAATTTATGATCACTTAATTCTGATAATTATCTAAAGAAACGGATGTAGGGCACATATAAACCCGGTAAACTGTTATCCTGCATGAATTATTCTCAAAAGTTACAGTTAAAACTTATACATATATTAAAAAAAATAGTAAAAAAAAAAAAAGAATACATAAAAGTTAAGGGGTCTTTATAAACAATTACATATGTATATCGTTCCTCACACAATGCGTAACTTTTAAATTCTTATAAAATATAAAAAAACTTTATAAAACGAAAAGGTAAATAGATATCGTAATAACATCTCATATCGTTAATAGGCCACTTGGTATGTGGGAATTACATGATTTAATCTGTCTAGTTGTTGTGCTAACTGATTAGTATTATAATCGTCAATGATCGTGTGCCCACGTGTTGTTTCGGTAACAGTGCGCGCGCCGGTGCCGAGCGCGACTAACGCTAACGGCCGATAAAAACTTACTTTAGGATAGACTCATCGATGAATCATCATGGAGGACTAAATTAATAAATGTATACACTTGTACAAGATTTGGAAACAGCAAGCCGTGGAAACGCCAGCTTTCCTTTCAATAACATTTCATTACAACCAATTACGTTACCCTTATTACGTAAATTTGATATTTATAATTTGTTAAACAATTTCTGGAATGTCAATAATATCCCTAACTACCTTATCCTATAAAGATAATGCGATTCATATATAGATACGTAAGATTTGGTTACTGATAGACAAAGGTACTTGAACCTGATTAATAACAGTATCAGCAATGAATGACTCAACTCATTTCGTTTTAATGTGTAATACTGAAAATTTTACCTTCACTTTTAATAATTTCATATTATTTTGATTTTAAACCCAAACAAAAAAAATCTAGACCCAAGGAAGTCTCCACAAGGGTCGAAGTTCACTTTCTGACTGTTGGGTAAGGGATTTCGCGTAGTGGTTGACCGGCTATTTCACGTACGGTGCCGCATTTCGGTGCCCATTCAACGAACGGAGGCTGCTCGCGCGCCAGTCTCGCACACTCGCTCTTCACACCACACCGGTGACACACGTTCAACAAATAACTACAAGAACATTTAATAATTCCAGTGCGAATTAAATACCATTAGTGACTTCGAAATTTAAAAAATAGTGCTTCGATTTTCAAGTGTTAATTCGCGAGTGCTTTTAGCAAGTGACAGAATTAGTTTAATTGGAAAGTTTGCATGTCGTTTTCTAAGATTTCGTTTATCGGGAATAATATATTGTTCGCATGAACATGGACTTGCCCAAAGGAGCAACATCAATGCACTGTTCATGGATGTCTTTTTAACTGGTGTGTTTTTATTTCATAAAATTAATTCAAAACTTCAACACCTACTTAATTATTTGTTTGACAACTTCAAGTGTGCCGTTCGTTCTTTGAAGAATGTAAACAATTAATTTTGTTTGTGGGTAAGCTTGAATAAACGCAAATACTCATAAAGCTATCACATTACAATCAACACAGATTTGTTTAATTAGGATTTTAATGGATATTAGCGATGCAAGAGGCACATACCTAGGTATATTATAAGTAGAATTCGTAAAAGGTGAAGTTACCTAATATCATAATTAAATTACAATTAAAGTATAATATACTAATGAAAAAATGATATTTAAATATGAGTATAACTGTTTTATAATTTAATATTTCACTAATTAGTAAGTTATTAATGAATATCATCTAATTATTAGTAATTTATCATGCAAAGAAAATAAATGGAAAAAATAGTAGGATCTAGGTTCATCTAAATCGTTGAGATGCAGACTCAGACTTGTTACCGTTTTGGTCGCTACCAACCAACTTTCTAAAGAAATCTAAGAAAGTAAATAATATATAACAAAAAATAAACAAACTATAAATCTAGAAGAACTCTAAAAGAGTTAAAAAAAATAATTCATACACCATAAAACCTAGACCATGAAAGGTGAAATGACACATGACTAATTGCGGGACTAAATCGATTAGTTAGTATTTACGTTAATCATTTTTGGAAGCAGACAATCGAGAATCGAGTGTTGTGCACGAATCGTGTGAGAATGTTCAACATTCGGCCGTCGGCGTCCGATCAAAGGGATTTTTCGCTGAAATACGCTCGCGATGTCATTCGATACAGAGGAGCTTCACTTGCCGTGTTCCCAATATTCAACAACTTAGTTAACTTGGTTTTTTACAATCGAAACTTTTTTATTTTTTTTCTCAAATTCAAATAATTTTTCCTTTTTAATTTAATCTACATTAATTATGTTTTCTGACATTTCATTTTCAGCCACTTAAGAAATACGCTTTAAAAAAAATATACCAAAACAATCCCAACTTCTTTTTATGTAGTTCAATTTTAAAGAAACCGATTACCAAACAAAAGTTATTTTAGTTTTTACTAAATAATATATATAAAATTACATTATAATACAACTTTTTCTGTCACATTGACAGAAATAATTAAATAAGTTTTATTGCTATAATTTATTGACAATAGTAATTGTAGCTCAACAACTATAATACAAGTTGAAATAAATATTTTTAACTAAACTGGTTAAAAAATTTAATAGCAGTATATATATGGCAATAGTCCTCATTTGGCAGAACTATTTTAAATTTTATTGTCTACAACCAATTTCCGGTTTAACGGAAAAGTTACTTTTTAAATTAAAAATTAAACAGTATTCGGTCTAATATTTCACAGCTGTAATTAATTTGCCTAATCTTAGACTAAACAGTAATATGCGTTATACAATGAACTAAAAAATCTAAAGAAAGAACGAAAACTAACCTGAAATAACTTTAAGAGACTTCTAGACAATGCCAGTAATAAACATATAAATTATCCAAAGTCAAAAGAAATGTGGTATTAGTAACCTGACCTTAGTTTCTTATTCCGAATTTGGAGTATTGCGTTTTAGATTTCCGAAAATCTGGCACTCGTCTAAAACGGGAAACTTTGATAAATGATGATGATTAAATAGTACCTATCTTCATCTTCTTAATTATCATCACTACGTATGATATATTATTATATATATTGTTGTTATATATATATACATTGCTTAATACTAGTCAGATTCATCACGTTTCAGGAATGACTATTTAATCGGAAAAACGCGAGAAACATCAATAACTATTGTTAAATATGTAGCCGACCATGAGTTCGTTTGTCACCTATTTATTCGTTTTTACCATAATCATAATGCACCGTGATGAACAAAGATTAATGTATGTATGGTTTCTTAGGAAACATAGTTAGAGATTCTTACGAACTATTTTATTGCGTGTCTTGGTAAGCCTTTGCTATCAGATGAGAGAGTTGTTTATATTCTAGTAGGTCATTAGAACTGGGCGTTGACGTACAATCTATTACAGGTATTCAATAGGACAATAGGCGATAATTCGAGCAGGCGAGTTTTTAGAAGAGAAATATTCTTTTCTTATTCTATTTAAAATATTGTTTACGTTTTAAAGGCAGTGTTGAGATTATGTGGCTATTTTTTACCACGTTCAGAATGCAGAAAGAGGTTCTTTTTTTAATATCTATTACCTCACTTTAACTCCGTCGTTTGCTAATCTACTTGGCAAATTATTATTTTAAAAGAAAGGAAAGACTTTATATTTGATCCCTTATAGTTTTTTAAAAACGGCCGTTCTTAAGTATGGAAAATTATGAAATGAAGAAAAAAAATGTTAGGTTCATGATTAGGTACAATTAAGTCGATCGATCGCAGATATTTATAAAAACTAGGCAATTTGACTGTCTCTGTGGCGCATATGCGACTGCTGTGCTTGAGGTCTCGGGTTCGAATCCCGGTGCAGACCAAATGTTTGAATGATCTGCAAATATTTGTATCTGAGTTTCGGTGTTTTCCAGATATAATATGTATGTATTAAAAAAAAAGTATATATTTATTTAAATCAGTTTTCTAGTATCCATAACACATAACTAGTTGACAATGTATTGATGCACAGTGTATTTCCCAAAAATGAGTATTTCAAGAGAACAAATATCTTAGGAAAATCGAAGGACAGGTGAAATCCCAAGAAATAGTGTAGTATTAAAATCTAAGTGTACTTCAGTGGGCGATATTTATGACACTATATACATATTTACTTAAATACAAATGACTGTCAAGTTTATTAACAGTTGGGGAAACCCCAAGCAACAATAAGAACCTGGTATTCGCTGTAACAATTATATGCGTTAGCATTGTTTGATCTCGTCTATGCGATCCATGAATACGACATTAGCCACAGTTTAAACTAGAATGATCCACAATACACTCTAATATCACAGTATATCAATGTTTTTATATTGGCTCTTATTTTCTGTGCCCGCGTTACGCTGTATTTACTTAACATACATTAAATTGTCAACGACACGAATTGACCTAATGATTCACTGACCATAAACCACGGTTTATCCTCGTGTGACGTAATACAAGAGTGTGAACTGACTGTAATATTCAGCTGATGTGATAATACATGTTACATATTTGATTTGCTGTTCTTAAAACCGCACGATATTATTTATTTAACTATTATCGATGACGGCATCGATAGTCACTGGTATGATGTTTAACCATATCTGATACATAATATACTGATAATCATCGCTAGCTCAACTTTTTTTATTCTTCGTACAAAACCTGTATCAGGTTTGACAGGACCAATTAGGATTGCGACCTTAGTCTTTATGACAAAAAATTGTAAACATGATTTTGTTCTAAATTTAATTATTTACTTTTAAAAATAATATAACTAACTTTCATTTTTTTCATTTCTTCTTCTTTTCCACCGTTAGTTAGCGGCGATTTTTTCAATTTTTTATAATTCCAAGCAAGAATGAATAACAGAAATGGCTGTTTACAAGTGGCCGAGTTCTATAATAAAACAGGTAGAGAAAATAAGAATCCTATTGTTTGAAACAAACGAGTAAAGGGCCTACGTCTGTTCTTCTTTTGCGGCCAGTATTTTTCTTCAGCTACCAAACTGTATACACAACAAATAAAATATGCAACAAGTACTTTCTATGTTTTAGCACTCCTTCGAACAAAGCTCAGCTGAAATTCTAGCGATGCTCCTGCCTTTTAAAAGTTCGAAAACGTTGCTTTCACAGTATTGCTTGGAACATAAAATATGTTTTACGGCGTCGGCGCGAAACATCAAAACCTTCAATAACTGTCAAACGTTAAATCGAAGAACGCGACAAATATGAATATTTGCGCAATAACATTAACAATGATCGTCAGAATTTTCGCTAATGCTATATGGGGTGGTATACCTTGCCACTACTGGAAAGTTCTATTTATATAGATGTGTATATTAATATTCTAAACAAATTTAAAACCTATTTCTCTAAAAATAAAGTTACAATTTAATTTCAACTTAAGTTAAATGTAAGTTACGGTCATCGGTGTTCAAAAGTATTATTAAAATTACGTGCGCCGCTTCCCACCCCAGTCTAATGGTCGTTGAGAAAGTAGCGTGGAGTCCAGAGATGAAAATCGTACTACACCGCCTTACGTGTATGCAACGACTGAAGATAATCATAAACCTTATTATTTTTTATGTGACTCCATCGTACACAGCACGCAACAGTTTGTTTTAAAATATATACACAGATTTTATTCCACCAATTTCATAATTCGGAGTATTGCATACACAACGGCATCGAAACGTGAGCAAGTTACAACGCGTAATTCAAAACATTTTGACTTACTATCAATTCTTATTAATCATTCATATAACAAACATTATCTTTGAGATAAAACCGAGGTTTTATAATCATGCTGATTATGTTCAAAATAAATATAACTGTCAACGAATATAATTTAAAATATAATGTATTATTGTTTCAGGTTTGCCCAAAAAGCTTTTAATAGCTACTTCAGTATTAGTGATAATAGCAATGGTTGTGATACCATCAGAAGCACGGACGCTTGATCACAAGATCAGACATGAGAGGCGGCAGCAAGATGCGTTAGCATTAACCAAAGATACGAGAATGAAGGCGCCACAGGTGGAACACAGGCGGCGTCTACATAGGAAGCAGACTTTCGTTCTGACGCAAACAACCAAAGACTCGCCCGGGACGATGAGACAACAGAAAAATCTTGCGGATCGCTTCAAGAACGCGTCAAGGAAAATAATAAAGAAACTAAAAAATACAAGACGATTCTTCAATGAGGAACGGCGTGTGCTGAATGAGACGAGAGAGTACAGAGACGGGATGCCCAGTTGGTTACCTACAATCAATTTTGTGGACATACACTTCTACACATATAAAAAACGAGGAGCAACTATTTCGGAACGCAAAGTGAGTATTTTATGTTGTCTCATTACTATATATTGATTATAGCATAAGAGTTTTTGCTCTGACTGTAAAAGGTATTTAAAAATAGTATATTATTATTTTAATAGTTAGGTATTATCGTGTAATTAATTGTACCTAGGATATTAGATAGAAATCGTTCTTCCGCTGCCATTTGGCACATACTTCCTTTTAATCTATAGACAAGTCGTGTCGTGTTGTTTCGTGCGCGCCGATTTCTTAGTCGTTTAATCATATCAAGTAAATCGTCATAACATGTAATTGCAATAATATAATGTTTGAAGTAATTATGAGCCACTGACAGTGTAATTATGCGGTCGATCACTCCCACCGAGGGTGTGGCGCTTTGTAACATTACTCTTTTTACCCGTTCAATGTTTTTACATTGTTTTTAATTTATTTTTGCTTTATTTAAGACAAAGAATCTCCTGAGTACATTAGCCGGGCTCGAGGCACCACCGTTGCAACTTAAATGAGGTTCCGACGAGCCAAATTACATGTGCCCGGCTTTTGTGCCGCGGTTTATTTACTTCACATTGTAGTTATGGGCAATAACTAGAAGTGCAAACCTTTAATTTCGAATGCCGCTCTCATCAGGGAAATCAGTTCATTTTTGTGAAACCTCATTACTTGTTCGGTTAATAGAATCACTCAATCTCGTTGTAACTGGAGGCTTGACCTATTTTACCTAAACCAGTACTAATGCAATTTTCAAATAGCTACAATATGTCAGATTTATATAATGATCTAAATTTATAATATTTTTTTAGGTATTAAAGCGACATCATGTGTCATAAATATTTTTACCATTCATTGAATTAATTTCGCAATGTCACAAGCGCGACCATTTATCGAATTTAATTTGGCTATAAAATATTGTGGTACCAATACTAAATGCATTTATCACCCTTTAATGATGCGTTCAAAAAACAATGACGCCGCCCACATTCGATAGCCATTGAAACAAGACCTCCTATCGTCAAGTCACACATATTGTTAAATACCACGTCGTTCAAAAACTACGAGCTCCACTAATAGTGGCAATATATAAATCAGAGGGAGCAGAGCAAACTAAGGAGCTGGTTAAATGTTTCAAGGAAATTTGCATAGATTGACACCGCATGATTTCGCAGCGCACACGCGATTCTAAACCCATGCCTTAACACGCATCTTACACGTAGGTATTTTAGCATACTACCTTATAATTATTATAAACAAAAATTATATTCAGCCCGCAGTTGTCTGTACCGGTTTCGGTTCGTAAAAAATAAAACACACAAGCGATATTTAACGAGTCTTCTATAAGCCTCTCTTTATTATTTACCGAACACACATCTGGAGTTCGAGACTTTCTGTTATGTATTCATATTGGTCACCCACTAATTAGTACACAAAAGTTAATGCGACGCGAGACAATATGTGTGTGCACTCAATGCGTCCCGTGTCCTTACACACTAGTCGACTCATCTACTAAATTATTGCCTTAGACGGGCGGCGGCGCATATTACTAGTAGATGTACCAATGAATATTGAATATTTCGTACGTACGTCTCGCCAGTACAGCCAAAGTATGGCCACTTAACAAATTTAAATATTTGACATTGGGCAAAGGAAAGCGTTAGAATTCAAGTGATCTCTACTTCGCTCCGGCTTAGTTGACATACGAACAATTTAAAAATTAAATACTGCTCAAATGAGACGTTAAACTCGAGGGCTCGAAGAAAGATTAGTATGGACACGCGATTGTATCTATTGATTTAATTTATTGTAGTACAAACTCAGAAAAACTATGTATTTAAAACGAAAACCGGCGTCGTGAGTGCAGGGATTATGGTCATTTGCAGTGATTTGTCACACATTTGTGCAAGTGAGCGCACCGTGTGCATGGCGGGTATTTTCAGTGTTTGAATAAAGGGCAGAAATTCCACAAGCTTGAACACGGTGCGCTTTCTCAGTGACAAGGGGCCGGAGCCTTAGCGGTCGCTGCGCTAGTGTTTGTACAGTATTTACGATTTAACAAAACAACACGAAATGTTAAAAACACATTATTTGTCCAAGTGAGACGAATGTGAACTTACGATTCCGGAGTGGTGCGTTTCTCTGCGACACGTCTCGCAGGTTTAGCTCGCCTCTTTAAGGCAAATGTACGGCTTATTGTCGGGTTTTCAGGCTTTTAATACACGACCATATTTGCTCATACAGCCCGACGCTTTTATTATCGTTCGCTCCGACAATTTCTTCGGCGTCGCGCTCTCACAATAGTTGGAAAACGCAATGGCATGTACTCAATACTTTTATGAACCGTAAAATATTAACGATTAATTTTAGAATCGATCGTTTATTGCCTTCTAAATAGTCGTGGAATTAAATAAAATCTCCCTGTGCCTAGGGTTTCGCAAATGCCTTCATTTCTAATAGTTTATTGTCGCAATTAATCCTTTAAATAGTGTCTTGTGTCTTTTATTGAACAACAGATTCGTCAAATTGAGAATTATGTTAAACAGAGTTGTGGGTCGGCACTATAGGCGGTTGTAATATGAATCACTCATTCATAACGTTAGAGGAAGACAGTGTAGTGACACTTGACACAAACAAAATGCTCGATCGTTTCAGGTTCGCGTTCCGGGAACAATGAGTGTCCAGATGAGTTCATTCATTAGCCGCGTTAAAAGTACTGACGGGATTATTCTCTGTATAGAGTTAGTCACTAGATTGACACTTAAATTTACTTAAACATTTCAGTGCAATATTTAATTATTTCTTTATCTACTGTGATAAAAAATATCTACAGTTTAATTACAAGGGCTCACTTGATTAATGAATAGTTATTTATCGTTCTGCCAAAAACATTACAGCATTAGAGCCCTTCCAGTCGTCAGAAACTGCTACAAATGTTTTATACACAGAAATCTTAAGATATTGGATACCCCCCGGTATGTTAAATCGTTACTAAGAAGCCCATCAGATTCTAATTTATATAACCATTAGCTTCGATACCGTTTGACTTATAAATAACTTTATTGATTAAGGTCATATTAGCATGTGACGATAATTTAGCTAAATACATAGGTTCATAAACGAAGAATATAAGCTTTCACTACGTTTAACTTATAATAAAGATCTGAAAAGACTCAATATTCAAAGCTTCCAACGGCTAACGACTATGATGTAACAATTATAATGAGTACGATAAAAGAGATCGTGGATAAAGAAATATAGGTATTATTTTTAAAGGACAATAGTAACTAGTCTGTAGTATACATCTGTATATGTATGTATAAATATCGAGGTGAACTAGCTAGACGCACTGTACCTAGCGCAGTGTACAACTTGTACCTATCAATATAATTTACACATCTTTGTTAAGCCGTAGAACAAAACTAATTCTTTTACATTTACAATACTTTTAATATATTAAGGGTATGGCTAATGAATATAGATATCGTTTGACCCTACAGACTATATAAACTATAATTATGATTTCCCCATTTTAACCCTAATATTCAGCTGTTTTTACATAAAATAGTAACAAACGTCTTCCTATATATTGGAAATCCTCAAAAACTTTCACACTCGTTATGTTAGTATAACAATAAGATTACAATTTGACAAAAAATGGTCCTTTAATTATAATATTTATTAGTGAATTTAACAAAATATACCGTAATTACCATCTTTATTAGAGATCGTGGACATGGCCATAGCCAAGGATTTTGTGTAAAATGAAAATCTTATTCGCGCTTCTAACCTCCGGCAATAAATTGTCAAGTCAAACCGGCATTATGTCATTCAAATATATGTCTATTTTAATTGTATACGTAATTGTTTAAAGCGACATACAATAAAACACTTATTCATTACATCGCAACCTGTTAAAGGTAAACTTTAAGTAGTCATTGTAAGACTGATATCGATCCGCTAATATGTATTTAGCATTTCATTAGCCGATACTAATATCAAAATTTGAATGTAAAATATAAAATAAGGAGTGTCAAATTCCAGTTTGTAATAGATCTGTAGATTTTAGTAAGATAAAGTTAGCCCATATTATAACCTAATGACATATGAACAAGATGCATATTCACATGTGTGTGGCAAATCAAAATATTTTAGGTCACATACTCAGTATCAGCTTAAATGAATTTTTGATTATAAAGAGCCGTTTAATGAAAAGAGTTAGTTAATATAATTTCAAATGTAACCTTAATTGAAATAACCGCAAATAAAATTAGGATTATTTCAATAAAACCATGCCTGAGTTATCATTGCAGCTTTTCACTAATCCGACCCGTAAAAATGACTTTAAAGTGGGATATTACAGTCCTTTATTGTAAATAATCCCTGGTATTATAAAAGCTTATTTTGAATTTCAAATCAATTAACGGTATATACGTTTTACGGGTTTGTATTGTCTCGATTAAAAGAAAACGAGAATAGCGGACACAGTCTTCGACTTAAAGCAGGTGTAAACGCAAGTGCTTAGCCGTGCCGCGTGTTATAATCAACTAGAAAGTGTCATTAAAATGAATTGATCACTAAAATTTTGTTTGAAGCAAGTAAACTATGAATAAATGTTGAGTGCAAATTAATGTCGTCGACTCATACCGATCACAAAGGTCCGCGGCAAAGCAGCCTCGACACGAATTTACCGCGGCGTAAACTATCATCAACACGACGGGCTTTATTCACACAGAGCTTCTTCAGTCTCGTGGTATATTTTGAGATTCTTAAACCGATTTAAGGTTACAAATAGGTTTCGGTTTAACAGTGATAATACGCTACACTAATACATGTGGAGCACTAAGGAATACCTGCTTGCGGCTGACTAGTAATTTAGTTTGAAGATCTGCTGATATTTAACAATTCAAAAACTGTTATTTATTTAAATATTATATTTATAATACATGTATATAATATAAAAGTTTAAAAGCGCGCAAACATCTGCGTTTTATTAGTTAAAGTCAATATTAATGAAAAAGGAAAATTATTTTGCCACTCAAACGTTTACTACAGAAAATAACAAAATCAGTAATTTACAACGAATAAGGCCCAATTCGCAGTGTGAATAAATATTTCAACAATTAAAATGACAAAAAAAGTTATTGTTTTCACTTTCTTTAGGATTCGTATCTTTCCCCTTTTTTGACGTCAGTAAATTTACGTCAACTATTGTGAAATCTAACAAACAGCGGTATTATCTTTCGTTCATCTGGATTTTTAATGTTCTCGTGAATCCCAATCATTTGTTTCATTATGTCGGATGAAAAACCAAATACTTAACAAAATGTTCTATTGTTACAGTTTTCGTATCTGATGCCGAAGCTGTACAAATCTCTCGTGGAGTATCAGGAAATCTTCAAACTGCTCCTCAACATTGAAGTTGACTTTGCCGACGACCCTTTCTGCAGCTACAACAAAACCCGACATGAGTTAATAGGAAAGACTCTTCAAAGATTATACAGTACTGTAGCTGAAATTAAAGAAAATATGATCGCTGTAAACATCCCAGTCCCGCAAGTGACTAAGAGCAGGAATCTCCAAGCATTGGAGCAAAAAGTGGATGCGCCACAGTGCCTCAAAAATGACTACATTGCCTTTAGGGCATACGGTAATCTTCTCAACAACTGGTATTCCGAATTCAGATGTCCTCGAGGCAAGAAGGTCATCACCAGCAACTTGCGGTGCGCCAGCTATGAGGCCAAACTGAAAGAGAAAAAAGATAAAAGATATAAAAATACAGAAAGATAGAATAGTTAGTGTTCAGTATTGTTTTGTAACTTATTCTTCGCTTGGACTAATTTATTTAATTTACAATCGGTATAGTCCCTTTTGTACTTATTTATTGATAGTGTAGCGAGCGCTCTCTATGCGTCAGTTGTTGTATTCGAAGTGCTTGACGAAACAATGTTTTGTTGATTAAGTATTGGGTACTTTCTCTGTGATATTTAGTATTCTTTAGATTTAATCATTAATTTATTGAAAGTTTTAGCGTGTAAGCTTGTCTGTTTAGTTCCTTTGTACTTAACCGTTTTGTTTATTTGTTAATTTTCCGTTACAAAGATGCTTTTAAACATCTGTTTTATTAACTTATTTCATTTATAATTTATTAATATTTATTATTTTTTAAATAATCTCTATGCTATCTGTAATAAAAATGAATCTGAATTCTATGCTGTGCATTTTCTAATTTGTTTCTTTAATAACTCTCAGGTCTAGTTGAGAAAAATAAAAAAAGTCGTGCATTTTTATGCTCTTGTATACATACAGCTTGACCGAGCATGTCTGAATGTTCAGGAAATCGTGTCAGCGGAAAATCTAGCATGTTTGAGGCCGCAAAAGCATCAGCTATATTTTAAACAGAACCATAGTAAGATTAAACTCTAATGCTTTTTTGCTCTCAAGGTAAATTTTGATCCATAAATGTACGACTGTACTAGGGTGACTTTTTCGTTTAGGTTGAACTGACAATAATTGACGTATCTCGAGTATTATTAGAAGGCAAAACATGCCGTTTTAGCCAAGAAAGACTTTTAGTACTAAAATAAGTTGCTATTTATGTAATATATAAGTTATATATAAGTTTGTATAGACAATTGCCGTTAGATGTTAGTGTTTTAATGAACTGATACCATGTTAATATTACCTGTGTTTTATATACGAATTGCATAATTTTCCAATGCAAGTTTTGTTAGTACATGTAAAACATAAGTAAATGATTTAAATAATAAAGTGGAATAAATTGATACGGTCACATTACTTTGTGTTTACTTTTTTTATCAAATACACCCACAAATACTTGTGTTTCTAAAGAGGTCTGAATTATGCATTTTGAAAATATATGCACAAACACGAAAGACGCATAAAAACTAATGGTAAAATACAGCTCATAATAACCTGCAGTAAGTTTTGAGACTTTCCATTTTTGCGAGAGATGAGATTGGCTTGTATTATGTGTTTAATAATTCTTTCTGATTTACTTGAATCCCAAAGACATAATTTGAGGTGTAAAAATTACAAAGTAAAGTAAGAATTGCATATATTTATAACATGGGTATGCTGTCTGGATATAGCAGTATCCGATGTAATCGAGCCGGAAAAGGTTAGTTACACATAACAGAATAGAAAAAGATATCATTTATTCAGAAATAACAATTTTCGATATGGCTGACAATCTTAATATGATGCAAAAATAAATTCAGATGATAATACTATTCATAACATTCACGAGATTTTACTCAATATAATTTCAGTTACGGCTGTTTATTTGATATCATAGGATTGTTTAAATGAATTCTCCATTCAAAATACCCAATATACTATTGTATATTGTTAGGTCTTAAAATTTGATTTAGAGTAATAAATTATGAATAGATTTAGGGAATAATTTGTCAACGAACGAAATAACAAATCAGACAACGTTAAAAATAGTTTGAAAGCTCGTCTGTCGCATATGGGTAGGGCATGACAGGAGAATACTTACTTCATTACTCCCTATGAATGACGTAGAAACTTGTTAAGGACTTCCAAGTATCGTACGGCAGAGTTCAATTTAGTAGACATGAATTGACCTTATCTACGCCTCTTCTTTGCGTCGTCTTCGTGTGTAGCCAGTCTTAGTGGGATTCAAAAATAACATTTTTCTCAGTAATCCACGTCAATAAATTAATTATCCACTCCGTGACCACAATTCCTTAAAATATAAACACGTCAACAGCCCTTTTTAGTCCATTGCTGGATATATAACTCTAATCTAGGATGGAGGTAAGATTACTAAGGGATATTAGGATAAGTGACTCTTTTAAGATGAGTTCTTGTCAATTTTATCTTCCCTTTGCAAAGCTGTTTACCCTGCATAGTTTACTCCTTTAGTCGGGTCTTACGATACCTAATGAGAAAACACTCCGTATCTTACATAAACAAGCCATAATGTCTCACTGCTGGGCTCAGGTCCCTACGCTGGCCAAATACAGAATGGGGACTGGCAAGACAACGTTGTGGATACGTGATCCTGCAGTTGGGTGTTTTTAAGCCACCCAAAAGTCTCCAACTACGCTTCACGACTGTTATCCTATGATAACAAACGGGACCGATTGCTTAATGTGACCTTCGGATCACGGAGCCGCTCATGGTAACATGCCACCAGCGGTCACTCATAAAGGTACCGACCGCGCCGTCGTTGCTTGCCTCAGTGATTGTTTCTAATCTGTGCATGGGCTGATGGGCTATGAAGGCCTCCGCTCAAAGCCCAGTTGTTATGATGGATTGTGAAAATTTACTTTCTCAAACAGTAGCGCTTAACAGTCCCCGGAATACAAGAGGTGGCAATAGCAACAGAAGCTTTTAAGAACAATAGTTAAATTGTCAAAGAATAATAGCATGTTATACAATAGGTAGTACTTTTAAGCCCGTATCTACGAAAGAGTATCTGTATTCACGATAGGTATGCAAGTCAAGATCATTTTGAGAAATAAAATATTATTCTACCTACGTGAAAGGGTCTTAGTGCTACTTGGGGATAACCTTCATACAATAGTCGATGGCGGGCAATAGAGTATATAAAAAAGAGTGAAGAAAATTTTGTCCATTATTTAAATTGAAAACATTTTTTAAATTCTCTTAAAAATCCATAATCATGTAATCAGATCCATTACTTAAGAAGATCCTCATGTCTGTTTGACAGTGCATAAGTATTCGTATGTACTTTTTGAGGCATTCTGTACTTTAGTTTGGCATGCAAAAGTTGAACAAACCATTGAATGAACATGATCCTTCATAGAAAACCAATGTGCACAAAATGTACTCGTGGTTTATATCTTTGTCCGACATCTTATATTTTTAATCAATCAGTGCGCACACCCGACGCTGGCGACGTCTCAGGAGCAAGTGAAGTGCTCTTCTTCTTCTTCTTTTGATGATATGGCAATCAGCCGGATCAGCTATTTCTGCCAATGTCAAGTATTTCAAGTCTTCAATTCTAAGTCTCCGAGTGTTCAAGTCATCGTCGTGATGGAATTAATGATAAAAAATATAAAAAATGTGGATGACATGAAATGGGGGCCGTCTTTCGCAAAAACAAAAAACGATCTCGCACAAAATGTATGAACCTAGCTTTCTTATTGTGATTATGACGACAATATTAATATAAATAGATGTTTTTCTTTAAAAAAACTGAAGACTGCGAAAAGGCTTAAAAACTACATGGACAGGACGCAAAAAGAAAGTAGAGGAAGTGTTTACCTAACGACGGGTCCTTAAATAGGTGAATACACGATTTATTTCTCTTAAACTTTTAAATAACTACCATAGTGTTGTAAGTTTTTAGTAACAAATAGATTAATAGTCTTTAAAATAATATAAAAGTAGTTCGAGCCGGCCTACGATCTCAAGTTAATACGTTATGAGTACTTATAATAAAATGAGTAGCTTACCATTTGTTTTAACACCGTATAGTATTTCAAAATTAACCTTTACACCACAGTCCGTGTAGTCAAATAAATTATGATCATACGCTCATAATTTGTGTCTAATCATATACCTATTTACCTAAATATCTACAAAAGTCAACTAAACGTTGTGTACAGCAACAGGCACGCCGGGTCATTAATGCACGTTTTTACTGTGGACTTCAAGTTTTCTCTCGCGTAGATATAATTATTGTAAGGTTTCTATAAATAAGTAATAACTAAGAAATAAATTGAAAACATTAATTTGATAAACCGGTTATTTCATTTAAATTGCAATTTTTGCTATTACTATCAATATTTTTGCGGTTGCTTATATTAAAACTAACTTCATACATCTTAAACGCGGTAGTATGATACCAAACTAGGCAAGCCTGTGTTATGGTTGTCAAATTGCTGATAAATATACTTATATATTTCTAAATATATGTTGGCTATATGTAATAAATTACGCCCAGGCACCGATCAAAATGATCCTATTTCAATCACACAATATTTGTACTGCCTGGGAATCGAACCAAGACCTTTGGCTTAGCAGTCAAGATCACTAAACTGGCTAAAAAGTCAGTGATATTTTGTTTATCTTCTTACGTTATACATTGTTATATTAATTATGAGTTTAAAACAAACGATAGTTTTCCTTTACCGCCCTCTATTGTAAGAATTTTGAAACAATACCTTTCCTACTCGGCAACAGATGACACAATAAAAACAGCTTGTTACGCCATCTATTATCTATAAAATAATAACTTTTATGAAGAAAGTACTTTAGTGACTAGTGTAGTACATACAATAGCAAGTAGATGTCGCTTTTAAATTTCTCAATAAATCACTTAATTTAAAAAATCAGCTACCTTTTTTCTTTTGAGTCCAGTCACCAAAAATCATGGATAATCATGATTTTCGGTGACTGAAAATAATAATGTAAAATAATTAGTATAAACATAAAGTAAAATATGAAAATACGAAAATCTATTTAAATGTAATGTAAACGAAGAACTTTTGTCAATTGTTTTGAATACGAATAAAATATAATTATTTCTGGATAACTGAAAATACTGTTTGATACATAATATATAAATCGGCATAGTCGTGTAATAGACCGTAGACTCAATTACATACTTTAAGCGGATTTGATTGATTTAGTTCAAAAAACTGCCGCTAGATGGGTCTGTTCAAACCTATTCTTCCAAATAAAATTAAAATTTCTGTTTGTAATTATAAACTAACAGCTTTTAAACTAAATGCATAATTATAAAAGTTAGTAACATCATAAAAACATATTTTTCAAATTTTTGTCTCTGTTACTTTTTTTTAGAAGGAGGGTTAGGTTTTTCGAGTGTATGTATTTATTTATTTATTTATTCAATTTCTACAAACAAGTTACAGGTTTTAAATAACGTATGCGACCAAGGCTAGATTTTACATTATTCATTGGTGCTAATTCTGCTGTTCTAAAATCTTTTGTAACAACGCCGACAAACGATGCTCAAGAGATTGGCAAAAAAATAATAATAATAGTTAGTGGGGCACCAACAGAAATTAGCACCCTAGCATCACTTTGAGAAGGTTCTAGTCTGTAGAATATTTATACATATATTTAGGTATATAATTTAGAAGTAGAATATAAAATATAATCAGAACAAATAGATCAATTCCAATCTAGATGCCTCTTGAATTGGGTGTGGTAATTGTGATCATTGGTTGGTTGAGTGTTTATCGTGTGTAAATGTGTTTGGATGTGAGTGTGTGTGTGTGTGTGTGTGTGTTTGTGAGTGTGTTATGTTTAGCCGCTATTGCCCGTGAATTGGAAGGACTAGTTCCGTTTCATCATGCAGCAGCCAATCCATGACCAGTCGCTTCATTACTCATTAGAAGCTAAAATTAAAAAATTTAAAAACCCCATATGCAAGCACTTAACTGAGTAATCATACATAACTTTGGAAAAGAGCTGATACTCTTATTTGCTGGAGCGATATTTAAGCAAACTTACCATCTCAAGGAAACTGGCTTTCGAATAAAAAACGCATCGAAATGGGTCACATTCACACAGACTGACATCGACATCAAACTTTTATCACCCCTCTTTTTGCATCGGGGATTAAAAATGAGCTTAGAAATATATATATATTTATATATATATGACGCAAATTCAAAAAGATTTGAATCCTCGTGGTTTATATCTTTGTCCTACATCTTATATTTTTAATCAATTAGTGCGCACACCCGACGCCGCCGACGTCTCAGGAGCAAGTGAAGTGCTCTTCTTCTTCTTCTTTTGATGACATTGCAATCAGCCGGATCAGCTATTTCTGCCAATGTCAAGTATTTCAAGTCTTCAATTCTAAGTCTTCGAGTCTTCAAGTCTTCGTCGTGATGGAATTAATGATAAAAAATATAAAAAATGTGGATGACATGAAATGGGGACCGTCTTTGACAAAAACAAAAAACGATCCCGAAGTGCTCTATTAACGTACACACTACTGACAGATCGAAGTGACATACATCGACGGAGATCGTTTTTTGTTTTTGCGAAAGACGGTCCCCATTTCATGTCATCCACATTTTTTATATTTTTTATCATTAATTCCATCACGACGAAGACTTGAAATACTTGACATTGGCAGAAATAGCTGATCCGGCTGATTGCCATTCATCAAAAGAAGAGGAAGACATACATCGACAACTTTATAACAGACTGTCAACGTCATAAAATGAGGGTAGTATTAACATTCAAATTAAATAAGTTATCGTTCATTCTTCGACATATAGTACAAGTTTATGCCCGCGGCTCCGACCGCGTATATGGCGATAATCGAGGCAAATAGTAGCCTATCTGTTATTCTAATGTATCAGCTATATTACTGTAAAGTTTCAACCAAATCCGTTGAGTAGTTTTTACGAGAAAGAATAACAAACATCCATACTTACAAACTTTCGCGTTTATAATATTAGTATAGATGGTCTTTCTAACATATTCACAGTTGTATGTCACGATATTTATGAGTTGAATATAGCGATCTTATAAAGAGAAATATTGATGGTAAATAAATCTCATTACTTTCAATGATCATTGGTTGTTTCCTGTTTTGTTTATGATAACTGCCTCTTTGGCGCAGTGGTAACGTACACGACTGATGTGCAGTCTCGAATTCGATTCCCGGTTGCGATCAAATGTTTGTTTGATCTGCAAATATTCGTTTCGGAGTTTGGATGTTTTCTATGTATAATATGTACGTATTTACCAAACAACTATGTATGTATTTATATCAGTCATCTAGTACCCATAACACAAGCTCTGCTTAGCTTGAGACTAGATGGCGCTGTGTGTGATATGTCCGAAAAAAAAACTACATTTCACTCAACCAACACATATCAAAACCCTTGGGAAAACTATATACTAAAAGCACATTTCCTTATTTCATATTAGGTACTTGTGTCTGGAGAATCCCCGCAGATTAATTTACAAAAACTTTCTTAATTTACAGCATCAATTTTTAATTAACACTTGAATCAGGTAAATATACCTATGTAAAATAACTAGCTGACTCACGCAGCTGCTACTATAAAAAATACTAAAAAATAATATAATTAATATTTAAGAGGTCTCCCATACAATAAAAGTGATTTACGGAACCCTTCCTGTGTGAATCTGCCTCGCATTTGGCCGATTTTTTGTCATGCTCGGCTTCTATAGGTCTAAGCATCACGCTTAAGCCTGTAGGAACCGAGCTAACCACCTTATATAGGCTAACCATCTTAGGTAAGCCGGCAAAACACTCATTTAAGAAAATACGTGAAAATCGATTAGAAAGTTTTGGAGTTCACACACATGAAAATAAATAAACAAACAACAAAATAAGTAAAATTAAAGGAAAAGTATGATGCTAGTAATAACGCAAGTAGTCAAATAAATATCTGAAATTCTACTTACGTTTAACAAACAATTTAAAATTTAAAATGATGTTATTCTGACTGACTACGGCGAAGCCAAGAAGGAAGAGTAACAGTTTAAAAGTTAAGTAAACGATAAAAGAAAACCAACAAATGTGTGATAAAGATATTCGACGCCAAAGATTTGCAACTTAGCTGAACCGATTGTAATGACTGTGATGTCGATAGATTCATAATACCTCCACATGCCATCTTCCTAGCTTTATTCCCAACATTCTTTGGGCTATTAATTCAACCGGCTATTATATAGAAGTAAGTTATACACTTATACCTGAATAAGCACACCACATACTAATCGGAATACAGACCCTTTTTAAGAAAACGAATCAAACGTGAGTCCGTATATCGCCTTTTTTTTGTAACGGGGGAAATCCTCATGGATGTCCTCCGCTCTGGGCAGAGAGCGAAGGGGTCTGTCAGACAAGTTGCCGCGTAACCAAGCTTATTCAAATTTAGTATTTAGCAATTTTCGTTGCTGAGGAAATTCATGAATATATTTTTTAAGCAATAACTGATATAAACGCGAGCGAAGCCATGCTTAAAGGCTACCGATGAATTTGTGATTGTTTTGTTTAAAGGTAATTAAAATACGCCTATAATTAAATTTAAATTATGTTACCGCTATTTCGTAGATGAAATTGAGTATTTTACGAGAGACCTTCGAGCTTTTTACATCGATACGGTTCGTTGGTCCGCTTCCGAAGTTTTGCAAACAACCGCCACATGCAAGCAATCGAATTTAGGTACAACAATGAAATAATTAAAGTTTATTATACCTACACGTATTATAATAATTATTTATGTTCATATAAAGGTATCCGTTATGAACAACGCAACAATTTCTAAAAAAATTGAAGAATTCGTCATCAAAGATTTTGGATTTTACACGATGTTTCAGTGACTGAAATATATATGAAAAAAAATTAATATATTAAATAATTTAAGAGTTTTTGAATATGCACAAATTATTTACAATGCACAAAATTATTAATAATTTAAAAATTAATTTAATTGAAAATTCCAATTGAAACAGAAAATACTTAATTGTATTATTTTTCGTCTTCAATTTTTTTTTTAATTAGGCGCTGTCAAAATAATCTTAAAATAACATTTTATTGTTTTACAATTGACAGTGACACGTGAAACGACCACGGGCTTTTCTTGGCGTTTAGCGAGATTTTCGTTAGTCATGGTTTTAATTTCCAGGTAAACGACAAAAAAAATCTTGAAACATTTAATTAATTTCTTAAAATAAACTTTAAATATTTAAATTTTTAGCGTTAGGTAACAAGCATTTCATCAGACATGCTTTAAATAATATAGTATTTTTAGCTAATAGTTTACCAACAATAAATAATACTTCTTATTACGACATGATTTGAATATCAGGCCTAAACAAAAATAATACAAAAATTATTTTAAACTTTTAATAAATCTAACACAAATTCGAGTATTTACACAAATGATGATGTTCTCCTCCCGTTGACAACGTCATCAACGTAGACCAGCCAACTACGCAGGAGATATTTATGTACATATCGTAACTTCACGAATATATATTTTTTTTTTTCCCACCACAATGCATCTACCCCACAAAATTTCTACACCATCCAAAGGTTGGCTGGTAGAGAATGCCTTGGGCATTAAGCCCGCCGTTGTACATGTGTGCATGAAGTTTTAAAATAAATAAATAAATAAATATTATACGGTACAAGTGTGCACAGCATGAACGCTATCATTTTACGTTGATCTTTCCCCGGTCGAGCCGGAGCGTTCATGCTGAAATAAGCGTGGCTCTACTGCGTCGAATAAAGGAGGTTTTAGACTACTATATCAGTTTTACCCGTCGAGTTAGTTCTTAGGTTTTCAAACACTATGTAATTATTATTAATCCGTCCGTAAATAATATCAATCAACCAATTCTTTGAAGTTTGTACTGCCTGAGTATAATTTATCTACAATATGAAGTTTGAAATAGCGTAGACTCTGCTTAGTTTGAGATGAAACTGTTGTAGGTACCCTATCACACTTCGCTTTGTGGTTGCAGAAATGGTTAACTTCTTATTAGTTTGATAAATTTAAGATTAAAGAACCTTTGATTCAAAGTGACACTCAGTGAATTTAAGCATTTCTGAATATGCGTTTTTACCAAACATGTTCCTTAAGGTTAATTTCTTAGTATTTACGACTTGATGCGTTCCATTTCTTCCACATGTTTTTTCTTGCATAATTTTAACTTATATTTCTTACAATGCATTGCTGACTGGTTGAGAGTGCTTTAGGATAATAAGCTTACAAATATACCCTTATTAAACAATGAAACTCTTTGAAAGGTATAAAGAGTTAGTATGAAAGAAATAAAGTTTGCTCACTTCCATGTCCTTAATTCCGTTAAGAAATTGACAGAATTTACAAGCTGATAGAAGTTTTTGTCTGCACAAACCCTCGTCCAGTTGCAGTCTCCGCTTTTGTAATTGTCTTCGTTAAACTCTCCCAAAATAGATAGATTAAAAAAAAATCCTGTAGATTGCAGAAAGTTGGTGCTAGCGTTCAATAATTAATTATCTGTATCATGTTAAATAATACTTAAAACTTACTAAATGATGAATCAAAGTCACACTAGCAAGAACACTAAGGCCTTAAATTTTCCTAACATAAGTAATAAAAATATTAAAATTAAAGCGATTAATGCCTCTGGTATCCTTCAACAGTTTCTAGGTTGTCTGCGCCTTGATTTTTTTATCTAAACATTCTAAAAGTAATTTAGAAAGGATACAACATCCCCATTTTTTGTTTTACAGCGGGATGCTATAAAATTATTTAAAAGGTTACGATACCTTCTATTTACTAACGTTTTTGACTTAATTTTTAATTTTGAAAGTTTTATTGTTAATAAGTCCCGCTGTAAAACAAAAGCTATCAATGTCCCAAAGGTCTAAAAATTGTTGATTCCTTTTTTTCTATTGTTCTATAGACTGACTATTTAATTCGACGGGCCTGTTGAGCTGGTGGTTCTGTGCCTATCCAGGACAAATCTTTCTGTGATAATTGTCATATTTTTGTGTTTGGGTGTCATTTACTGAAATACGTATATATTTAAAAACAAGCGATTTATTTAAGAAAGTTTTTCAAAACAAGCTTTTATTACTTGTTAGTAAGAAAATTACTTTAAGAACTTTCATTTGATACCCAATTGGGTCAGTTGTTTAGATATATGTAAGCTGCCAGTTTGGATTAATAATTGCATTGTCATCAAGGGATATTTCAAATTCCAGTTCAATCGGAAACCGATTTCCGAGGTGGATCAAACGAGATCAAACAAGTGGAGTGCAAGATTTGATTACAGGCAAACATCAGGACATGTGAAACTATATAAAAGCTTGTACTATATAAGTATGTTTATCCCCGGCCTGTTTATCACAGTACGGATTTTGCCAAAGTTGGGATCAAAAGTCTACTAGGCTAATTATATCCTTATAACTCCTTATAAAGGACATATTATACTTACTTTGTTACCCGTATGATTCAATATGTATAAATTCCCAAACGTCTGGAAAACAGACAATGAACCATGTGAGTCAGAATATCTTATTGCCTAGTCTGAGTCAAAGTTCTCTTGTTCCTTAACACGATTTAAAAATGTTGGATAAACATATTTATTACTAGTTTATGCCTGCGGCTATGCCTGCGTTTATGTCTGTTATCGCGGTAAATAGTAGCTTATGTGTTATTCTGATGTACCAGCTATATTACTGTAAAGTTTCATCCAAATCCGTTGAGTAGTTTTTACAAACATCCATCAATACTTTCGCGTTTGTAATATTTACAGTACCAAATGTTCGACCTACTAAACTGGATAATGTAATAAATAGATGTGATATTTTCATTTTAAAGGAACCTTTCACTGACTCTAAATCACTGACATTTTGGAACAAAATTTGCAAATATTCACATCTATAAAATCTAACGAGATTGCTGAAATTTGTGCCTTGACGCATCAATATGTTTTTGTACATTCTGTACTTATATAAACCAAATCGCTATTGCAGTATGGTAAATACAAAAACAATCAATTTCACAACAAAACTGTAATCTTAAATACACTCAGAAGTTTGTCGAATTGTTTGATGGACTGAGAACTAATTTAATTTAGTAAATCACTTAGGTCATGTCAGATTTGCAGTAAAATTGCGAAGTCGGTAGGCTGTTGCGCACTACACCGTGAACGCAGAAAGGATAGGATCTATGGATACCAATTAAAATTATATGCATGTGCGAAAATACTAACTATAGTGCGCGTACCAAATTTCAAATTTCGTCACTGAGTAATTAATAAAAATCTAATTTATTAATCAATTACCGACTTTGGATTACTACTTCGGACAAAGGGATAGACATCCCACTGTCTAAAGTGGTATATTGTAATGTGTACTATAAACATTGAATATTGGTTCATTTGTAGGATGAAATTGTGCATACTTCATTCATCCTATCATATTTTAAACTTAGATACTTATTTTAAATATTCTCATAGTTATATTTAGTTAGATACATAATTGTATAAGAACAAAAAGAAATAAAATGAAAATACACATGCATATAAAAGAAAAATTGTCCAGACGGCGGCCCTATCGCGATATGTCATCTATCCATCTATGCTATTTTTTCCAAGCATGAACAATATACAGTACATCATGAAATTACTCTAATAATGTTAGTATAAATATAAATAAATATTACATGCGGCTGTCCGACTCAAACTAGGCAGAGCCTACAAGCAGAGCAACAATTGTAACCAGACTACTTATAAACATACGTTTAAATTTCATAATGAATTAGGTACTTACACACTTAGACACAGAATAAGTGATCATGCTTATTACTCAACGTACTCACGGTCTCCGGCTTAGCAGTTAAGACAGTGAACGACTAGACCAATATTCTCGTCAAATCAACACGCACCACCGAACCATCGGCGGAACATTTTCATCACCGAACAATTAATGTCTTAAGGTACAAGCTGCAACATAATGCATATTTCTTAATATTAAAATTATTATTCATCGTCCACTTATCCATGAAAATCAGGTTAATGGTAATGTAGTTTTTCTCCTATAATTCTTGTAACGCTCTGTTTGTTGAGTAAATGCGTATGACACGTATCTATTATTAACTGTTATTGTATATACCAGACTACGATTTTATTTTATTGGCTAGTTTCGAATTGGCATATTATTGGCTACCTGATAGGGTCAAGGTCAAGCCTATTTTGAGATATTATATTTGATATATTTGAGCTGATACTACTGAAGAACTTACGCCATAGAATGGTATTGGCAAAAAACACTTATTAAATACAACTCATATATATGAACTAGCACAATTTAAAAATTTGTTGACTAACATTTGCATTTTAAGTTAAATGCTTAACTATAATTTATTAACCTATAACTGGCTTCAATATGTCTCAGCATGATGAATTGTAATGAACAGAGTAGACCATGTTTTCAAAATGTTGGGAATGATTTTCTTTTAAAACGAAACCCGTTCTGATGTCGATCACCATCATCATCATCCACTGCCTTTAACAGTTAATTGCTGAACATAGGCCTCCCCTTAGAGAAGAGATTTTGGCCTATTATACCAGCCTCACCAGCCAGCAGCGTATACGACTGGTGCACGAAAAGTGCACCGGTGACTGAGAACCCAACATCTTGAGACGAAGTATGAGCGGCAATAAAACACTTGAAGAGTAATAAAAAAAAGATGAGATCCCAAGTTTTCAAGGCAATGGAATAAACAAGAGTGGACTTTTTGTATACCATCTGTTCAAACATATGAGAGTCAGGCATCCGACCAGAAGATTGGCCTCCGAGAGTATTTATCCCCTTGCACTAAAAAGGTTCCACCAAAAAGTGCAACAATTAGAGGCTAACATCACATGAAAGTAAAGTGTTACCTCACATAATAAGCAAGCCAAATTACACCCGAATAAGCAGGACTTGTAAAGGGGAGAGGAATGCGAGATTAAATACTTCTACTGAGTCAAATAATCGAAAAAGCCAGAGATAACACACCGCTCTACATCCTCTTTGTTGATTTACGTAAGGCGTTCAACTCTGTCCTTTGGGGGCGTTTCTGGGAAGTCTTATCAGAGATGGGATTACCGCATCACCTGATAATCCAACTGAACCTGTTTTTTGTTTTACTTGTTCCTTTAT